>JANJGK010000005.1:29343140-29357906 GCA_039081455.1 Macrobrachium rosenbergii | reverse complement strand
AAAATGGATTCATGAGCCAAGTCCCTTTCACGGAGGAAAAATGTGACAGTTAAAAGATTCCTTATGGTTGGTACGACCTCTTAACGAAATATATGCAGAGTAAATAAGGTTTAGAACGATGAAAACTGCCTGTTTGGTTACATTTTAAAGCACTGGTCAAAATAGGAACGACAGAAAAGGGGGACACGACGCTTGTAGTAATCTCTCTCTCTCTCTCTCTCTCTCTCTCTCTCTCTCTCTCTCTCTCTCTCTTTCCAGATTAAAGTAAATTATGACCTATGATTAATTTAAGTTTCATAATAATAAATAATATCCTTACAAATTCGAAAAATAGACAAATACAGATTAAAGCAATAGGGAATTGGGACTTATGCCAATAATGAAAATGAACGAATTCTAGAATTCATAATTTGGAAAAACAAATAATGCAAATTCTGTGACCTCGGTTATGAGTATATTAGTTATTTCGTCAATATAAACTTCAGGATATATCGAAACTCTCATTTCGGTTTCGGTTAATTTAATGCATGACTGCTTTCGTCCATGAAACTTATTTATTACTTTTCTGTGGTGTCGCGAGAGCTGACAGCTTAGCCAAATTATTAGGCATTTTATTTCGTTTTTTTTTTTTTTGTATTAATAGCCGTCTCCGAATAGTAAGAATAAATCCCTCTAGAGGAAAGGACATTTGTATGTAATAATGTAATGACAGGATTGTGGCATTATTGTGAAAGCACACACAATCATTAGTATAATTCTTTATGTGATTTCTAAAATTGGAAGTGAAAAATAGTGTTGTAAAGAAAAGGCTGATTGAATAAATATCAAAAGCTTTGTATTGCAACTGTGAAGGTAAAAGGTATTTGTGAAGAACTGGAAAGTAAGTAAAATTTGGTTTTCACGAAACAATGCGATGACGAAGCCTAACAAGGGCAAGAGCGATATATTGATGATGCAGCCTCCTTTCGGCGAGTGACCACTTGCAGATGTATCTGATGGCATATCTGTATCTGATGACGAATTTGATGACGTTGACACCTACTGTACTTAATGAGTTACTTAATGCAAATGGGGTCTAAGACGATGTCAGCTCTTTCTGGGTGTGTTACCCCATCTAAAAAGTTAAGTATATCTTAGTTTAATCAGACCACTGAGCTGATTAACAGCTCTCCCAGGGCTGGCCCGAAGGATTAGATTTACTTTTACGTGGCTAAGAACCAATTGGTTACCTAGCAACGGGACCTACAGCTTATTGTGGAATCCGAACCACATTATAGCGAGAAATTAATTTCTATCACCAGAAACAAATTCCTCTTGTTCTTCACTGGCCGGTCGGAGATTCGAACTCGCGACCAACAGAGTGGTAGCTGAGAACGGAACCCGCTCACCCAGCGAGGAACTGTTACCCCATCTAGAGCACGGTAGTTTCACTTTCGGGATGCCATTTAAGTGTTGACACTTAAAATTGTTTATTATTAACCTCATAAAGATATAGTAATTGACATTTTCTTATCATGGTCAAGTGACTTCTGTATCGTTTATATGTGAACTGTGGTTGTTTATCTAGTCCTTTGTAATGGTTAAATCAAAACAGCATTTGACAACCAGTGTGCGTGAAGTTCGCCTGAAATAGCGAGAGAATAGACATTCCCCTGTATATCTTTGCAATAAACACTAAAAATGTAAAGGTATTTTTCTTTCAGAGATCTCCCCAATAGCTGCAACTTCTTTAATGTATATTTGGGGGTAGTGATGGGGTGCGATACCACGCCTTCCTTTCCCATTTACCAGCTCCAAGTAAATGCAATTGTCAGATTTCAATTAATTCAAAACTTCTCGATACAGTGGTGTTTTAGTGGACGTTTCCGACTGGGAACCCTGTATCAAATTAGGAAAGGAAATAGAGAAACTCTCCCTTGCATACCAGGATTCGAAACCTGGTTAGCAGGAACAGCTGTTCAGCGCCATATCTCTCCTGCTTTCTCAAATGATAGGATAGTATTCCAGCTTATACGAGCGTTTTGATTAGTCTTAATTCAGACACATTTTATTTGAAGCATAGTGTGCCTTCCTTCATATAGTTAGCGGATAATTATTTTGTAGCTTCATATGCAAGAAATTATTTTAATTTCCTTTAGGGTAAATCGGTCCAAGTAATAGGTTAGGGTAAAACAGATTAAACGCTTGAGGTAATTGTGATCTGTGACTCATTTCAGGATACTAAGTGGTCATGTAAGCAATTCTGTTATCTAATTGCTCTAAGTGTATTTTAAATTGCGTTTTCATTATTACACCTTCGTTAGGAGCAACGATGACCCGTCCAGAGGTACAGGAGTTTATGTTTTAATTATTACCCCATGACAACTACTAGTTTTAAAACGTTTCCTTCGAAAGATGCATTAGACAATTAAAATAAAAATGAAATGGGAAGTAAAGGAAAATTAGATTTCATCGAAGGCTTGTCTTACGCTCTACGACTAATTTGGAAGGGGGGTAAAGTTTTTACCTTTGGATGTGGTTGGATGTTGCTGTCAATGTTATACTAAAATACCTGGCGAACGAATAACCTGATTTCGATGTAACCAAGTGAGGACCTTCGTTTGGTAACCCATTGTATATCACAAACAAACACACACACACACACACACACACACCTATATATATATATATATATATATATATATATATATATATATATATATATATATATATAGATAGATAGATAGAGATATATATAGATATAGATATATATAGATATATATATATAGATATATATATAGATATATATATATATATATATATATATATATATATATATATATATATATATATATATATATATATATATATAGATATATATGTATATATATATAGATATATATATATATATATAAATATATAGATCTATATATATAGATATATAGATATATATATATAGATATATAGATATATATATATATATATATATATATATATATATATATATATATATATATATATATATATATATTATATGTGTGTGTGTGTAAAATATATAATCTCACACTATAGATCTCAATTAGACGGGTTTGTTACCGTTAAATTAATCACGTCCTTTGCAGCAGCTGGAGCATTGTGTTGTTTGACAGAGACGTTCTTTCAAACGTTTTCTTTTGATTCATGAATATCGATTTAGTAATATATAATTCCATATAGGCCTACAGTATGTCATAACTGTAATGCGAGGAAGAAACTGTAGGGAAGCTCTTTGTCGTATTTGTGCACGGCGATCTCTGAATTAACTGTTGTTCTGTAATTAGCGTCTGCAAACTCGACGCAGTTTGTGAGTTCCGTCCGTAATCCTCTTAGAATTGCTTCTCGTAAGAACAAGAATTTTTGCTTAAGGAAGTTCTTAGGCAGTAAGTTGCTAGGATACTGGAATTTAATAAAAATGCAGTGTTTCTAAATAGGTCTCTGATGATTCCAGGTAAATTGACACCATGCCAGGATGTTAGGTTACCTCAGGACTCACTAAGACACTAATTTCGAAAAGTAAGGTTTTTAGGGATTTCAGTATCCTAATAAAGAGCTTGGCCTTTATGGCTCAATCTAAGCTTCGCCATTTCATAGTAATGAAATTGCATTTCTTTGACTGAAAGCATAAGGCCTCCCGGAAAATTACTCGAAAATTCTGCCATTCATAAAATTCGGCAATTTATAAAACTGCTGTTTATAAATAATTCGACGTTGCTTTTATGCTTTGGAATTAGGTGTTCATAAAAAGACAATGCTCTCCAGTGGCATATAGATAAAATCCCAAATACCATCAAGCGTTTTAAGATTTTAGGTGATTTAATGTCTATAAAATGTACTTGTTAAGTGTACCCTTATCTGTTTTTTTTTTTTTTTTTTCTAGAGTTGATGGATGTAATAATCTCTGAATGATTTTTAGAGGCTGTTTCATCACTCAAAAACTAAATGCACTGATAAAAGATGGACAATGGACTAAGTGCTTTTATGTCTATTCATCAGGCTCTCTCTCTCTCTCTCTCTCTCTCTCTCTCTCTCTCTCTCTCTCTCTCTCTCTCTGTGAGTCCACGAATGTATTAGAAATAGTGAATAATTGCAATATTTTATTTACATATTTGGTGTTCTTATCCTATAATGCTGGCCCTCTTAGTCAGATGCTTACACTTAACAGTTCTTCATTGAAGGGGTGGGCAGAGCTCTCGGCTAGCACGCTGTTGGCCCAGCGTTCGACTCTCCGACCGGCCAATGAAGAATTAGGGGAATTTATTTCTGGTGATAGAAATTCATTTCTCGGCATAATGTGGTTCGGATTCCACAATAAGCTGTGGGTCCCGTTGCTAGGTAACCAGTTGGTTCTTAGCCACTTAAATAAATCTAATCCTTCGGGCCAGCCCTAGGAGAGCTGTTAATCAGCTCAGTGGTCTGGTTAAACTAAGATATACTTAACTTATTGTCGTTTCCACATCATCTTATAACAGGAAGCTGTATTCTTGAAGGGCATTGTAAATGATAATCAGAACCAGCGCGAAACCTCGCATGACGTTATCTGCTGATAATACCCTCCTTATAACGCCTGAAAAGCGCAATATCGAGACCTCCTCCAGTTTGTAAAAAAAAAAAAAAAAATTTCTATTGGATAATGCCAAGAATATATATGACAGGAAAGGAGTATTGTTTCAGTTTGATTCGTGTGATTCAACTAAGACCATTTTCAATTTCAAAGAAAATTTCAAGGATATATCCAGATCCTGGCCTTATGCTGTATGTTAATATCTGCATATAAAAACTAAGGCAAAGAACAAGATTTCATTCTCCAAATTCAAAGTAATATCTGCTTATGAGACAGAATTAATAACAAATTGGTTTACTCGTAATGCCATTATCAGTCATTTAATATCAAATTCCTAAAGCTAGCAGGGAAAGTACCCCTTCCAAGATCATCTTTACCAGAAGCAGGAACAGCAAAAACAATAAACCGGTTACAGTAGCAAGAAAACATTTCACGTACTGTTAACGTACTGCTATCATCATGCGTTTTTTATATTTGTTTTCGAAACTTTTCCCCATAACTGAGAACTTTATTTCTTGTTACTTCTCTGCGAAATTACCGATGAGGATAATGTATAAATATAATTACTGTTTCTGAAAAAAAAAAACTGGAAATGGTGAATATTTCTTGACTTTGAATTTGGAGTGATTTGGTTTTTAAATATGCAGTAAAAAAGACCATATCCCTAATAAAACTGCAATAAAGGATGTAATTCATATGAATATAACTGGCCCAAAATATATTGAAAATTGAAATTTGTGAAACGTAGCCGAACACTAAGGAGTTTATTTTCAGGAAAAATAAGTAACCATTGAATTTTGTACACACAATAAAAGAAATAGGAAGGCCTTTGGTGTTCTCGTACATTGTAGATTACTTTTACCATTTGAAATCTTCTTGTAGTTCTTATTTACAAGGAAGGTTTCAACCTTGACCAGCATTGAGTCATGGCCACTGTAGCCTCCGAATATCATTCATCCAATACCACATAAGAAGCGCTCGCAAGAAAAGGTGAAAGGAATGATCGTAGACTCTGAGTTTTCATCCATATTTCAAGACCTCCTAAAATCATGCATTCCCCTTCAAGGACTGGTGTCTTGGATTCAGACTGACGAGCATTTGTGCTTTTCTGTTTCCCCTTTTTGTCAGATTAACATTTTACACTGTCTTGTTACTCTTTCCCAGCAAAACATTACCAAAAGTTTCGTTTAATCTTGTCTTCTCAGTGAGGAAGGAAAATACTCTGTGTAGCTCATGGCTTCTTTGAATAATTTTCTCACTTTTCTTCCTATATCTAGTTTTCCCTGGTATTTAAGAAAGTTATTCTTCATTCTCTGTTCTTCGTCAGTATTTTGCTATAAATGTTAACAGTGACAAATCCACTTTAAGTTTAGCGTAGCTTTTTATCTATTAGTCGAATTTTTAAAAGAGCTATTGTAAAATGATATTCCCACATGGCAAAGATTTCAGGATGTGTTCGGTATCTTAACATTTGTTAGTTGCAGAAGCAAGACGGTGCACATAGATGTTGTACCTATTTACTGAAAACGTTTTGATAAAGTCAATATGCAATAAAGATAAACATGCACATGAGAGAGAGAGAGAGAGAGAGAGAGAGAGAGAGAGAGAGAGAGAGAGAGAGAGAGAGAGAGAGCAATGAGTCCTATAATAGAATAATGCTGATGACATGGAGAAGGCGTAAGCGTTCCCAAGGGCAGCATCTCATCATATATTCAGGTAATATTATTGTCCGTCCGTCATGAAGTCTCGTCATTTCGTTCATAACACAATTTATGGTTCGCGTGCTTACTCGAGAATATGATTAAACTTCGAAGAGCACCATTCAGAAAAATTTTCCTTTCAAAAAATTGTCGTCGAATTTACAACCGAAAAACATTTATTTGTAGAAATCCCGTATGACATGTTAGGGCAAACGAACTGTATTTATCCACCTGCCTCCGGTATTGTAATCTCCAAATATGCTCTCTTGTTATGCGGGTTCCCTGACGTTTTAGGGGCGTGAATTTACATCTCGTAAATATGAAGACCGGACTTTTAGAGCTGCTATCCAGCTCTCTCTCTCTTTCTCTCTCTCTCTAACACTGTTTCACAAATGCTTTGACAATGATACTAAAATTACTATTACCGGCATTCCGATACTGATAAAAAAAATAAAATGAGATGCAGTAGATGGAGAACCACTTTGAATTAATGAAGCAATTTTGACAACCCGTAATCATGTTTTATAAATATCTAGTCTTAAAAGAAGGCCCATAAAGGCTTATATGTTTTACCACAGTAGTTATATTAATTGACAGATATAAAATCTCCTGACCCAGATTCAGTGGAGTATATATATTTTAAAAAACTGGAATTAGAAGCAGTCTATAAGGAACGGGGCAGTGATTTTAAGATTGTAGTTCCCCAACATGGCCCTATTGCTTGACAAGTTGAGAATCCATCACTTATAAATTGCCAAATTTTTTGACGTTTAAATAAGATGCGGATGAGAATATGACCTATAACAATTTAAGTTAAAATTGTATAATAATGATAATGATACTAACGTTTGTTATCTCTCTCGCACAATCTTCCTAAGTTCGTATATCCGAATCTGTATCCGGGAAGCAACTTGCCTACTGATTATCCCAACTGTGGCCATATTGTACTTTAGTGGAGCAAGCCCGATTGGAGGTTTCAGCATCCAGTGCTTTTCTGGATTTTATCTGCTTTTGTCCTTAACACTTGTATTCTGTGGTATCAGATATACTTCATGTATTTATTTCTTTGCCAGCTTTAGGCATGGTCTTGGAGCCATTTAATTATTATTATTATTTTTATTATTATTATTATTATTATTATTATTATTATTATTATTATGAAACATTCAGTTACCATACATTCAGCGTGAAAGAAAATCATAGCTTTATCTCACCTGCATAATCAATACAGTTTCCTTTTCAGGAAAAGAAACAGTAGACCTCTGGGTATATAGAACATAGCAAACAAAAAATGTATAGGAGAATTGAAAGGAATACTAATCTAAATATCTACTATAGAGATCAGTATTTATTAGGTGTGTTGTGATTCCAAAGCAGCAACTGCGTATCAATTGCGTCCGATTTCTTAACTGCAGATTGCCAGGGCGCGATAAAGAAACATTTAGACTCGTTGGGCGCTTCTACTGTTAAACAGGAGACAATTTTACTTTTTGAATGCGTACGAGTGGCATAAAATTTTTTTAGTCAAACATGAAAAAGAATAAAGTGAAAGGCCAACATCATACTTCCACATGTTGAATTTCAGCACGTGAACCTGGTGTTCACAGAAAACATTGAATATTACAGATATTTGTCTCTTTATCCGTCCTCTTGTGCTTTTAACAAATCCCTGTGAGCAAGAGTAAGAAATACGACAATGTCCGTTTATTTAATCTTTAAGGTTGAAGCTCAAATGAAACTATAAAGATTTTACAACTTTTAATTTCATTTTAACCAAGGATAGAAAGATAGTTATTAGGATCATAAGCATATCGATTAATCTTCACGTAGACCTTGGGCAGGGCAATAATTGGAAATATTATGTGTTCCTCTTGATGATGTGACGTATTATTCCAACCACTTCCGTTGATATTAGTTTTTTTTTAGTCTAAGTCCCTTCGGCACTAATTTAGTGTAGTTTTCAATATAGCTACGCTTATATACAGAGAGAAGCTTGGGAAAAGTGCCACGCACATGGTAGTGTGGATGTTTGTTTTAGATACAGTCACATCAAACTAACTTTAAGGCATCAATAGAAAGTCGGTTTTGTGATTTTCTCGTAGTTTTTTTTTTTTCTTCTTTTTTTTGCAAGGCACTACTTGCCCTTCAGACATAAATTCAGCCGAAATGATCAGCTTCGAAGAGTACCACCTAATTAGGCAATTTCAGTTTTAAGTGCAGTATTAGAAGGGCAAGTGGTTTAATAATAATATCAAAGATTAAGGTATTCCACAGATCTTAGGTGAACCAATTTCAGTATTTGACTTGATGGAACTACTCGTGTAAGGAGCTACAGAGAGTTAACCTTGTATTGTTTGCTTTGATATTGATGAATATGATGTGATTACAGTAGTGAAGTGAGTGAAGTGTGATGTCGAATCACTACACGGAGCTGTAAAATCACGTTTAAAAAAGGGGGAACCGTCTCTCGTTGAACATAATAGGATTTTCATCAGAAACTTCCATATAATGTTTAGTGACAAAAACTGCGGTTGTTTTATAAACAAGCGTACGACGAAGTTGTCATAGTCATAATCATCCACCTGCTTTCAACCGCTTCTCTGGCTACCTACAATGTTATCGTATGGTTGAATATATGGAAGCGAGTGGGATGCTTTTAGGTCTTAGTTCACAACTGCAGTTGGTGAGAAGTAAAAGAAGCAAAATATCCTAAACGGTCTAAATAATGCGAACATCAAAATTCAATTGGAGTTCATACAGTTTCAGCTACATGGAGCAAAATAGTTATAGCTATTTCAAACCACGTCCCACGTGTTGCATTATGTTGATGAGCGAATAAATAGATGGCTCGGTTACTGGCATAGTGACAACTGAAAGGAATCATGCACGTTACTGCTACCCTTCCTCCTCTGATATTCTTGACACCAATTGGCCTCCGTTACAATAAGTGAATTTTGCTAGCGTAAGTGTCAGTGACACAACTAGCTAGACCTGTTCGGAATGATAAGGAAGGTTTGAACTGAATTCTCTTGGTCCAAGGGTCTGCACCACCCCTCATCCCCATCAACATCTACCCATAGTTAATATGAGCCATCAACCACGTATTATAGAGATCATTGGACCATATCTCATGAATATTTAGAATTTTGCATCAAATTATGTCCTTATTGGTGATGAATATTATACTTTAGCTTGTAATATTTTGATATGAAAGTGAGAATTATATAAAATATTTTTATCGGTATCTAAAAATTAAAACAATAGATGTTTTAGTTCGGGTCTTATGTGAGAATGTTGTTAATTACTATTTTCTTTTGCACTGATGTAAGTATATTCCGCACTAACAATTATAGGCCACTGAGTTGTAATGAATCTCTAATGATTTTATTTCCTGAGATCAAATTAATAAGATTCTTATAAATCAAGTCTTTATGTTGATGTTATTATTTTCATTAATATTTGGCATGCTGAATACCACATTAGGAATGCAAAATGATAAGCTACGAATTATTTTTAGATTTATCAACAAAAATTTTCAAAGGACCCCTTACACAGTAGTCTCGTTGGTCACAGAAATACATAGGTTTCCTTTCAGATCGAAAAGGTTTGTTCATGATTACTGCAAGAAGGCTTTCCAGTCCAGATAGTGGTTTTAACACATATTTTGCTCTTTTGGGATAACTCTTCTTCAGAATTCCGGTCCCCATTTTTTACATTTTATCGTTTCCTGTTGCTATGTAGATATATCCATTAATTTATTTTTCATACGTATTTCTGTACTAACTTTTCTTAAAGAGAATGCTTATGTGCATTTGATACTTGCGTTGGCATTGAATCCTTACAAACAAACATTTGAAAAACTGCTCTAGTCCCACCAGCCAATGGTAGAATCGCTCTCAAAACCTTCATTTCACTAGCCATAGCAAAAAAAGCCTCAGCCAATGAGAGAAGGCGATAGAAAAGATTTCTTCTTGGTGGAGGTCTCTGATTGGCAAAGCCAAATTGTTTTTGAATTCTTGAGCAGTTCTAAGTCAGCCACAGTGGTGTACAAACGATATTTGAAGCTGGCCGTTATTTGTATTTGCTTCCATGGTTATAGCTTGCAATATTTTGTAAGTGACTTATTTTTTCGTCTTATAGATGTAAAGCATACTTGTTTAATATCCGGTGGTATTTATCCGGCTATAGGTTAATTAGTATAGCCATTTTATAGATTGGGCAAGAATCCCAGTACTCGTAAGGGACCAGTGATGGTCTCGTGAACCACTCTTTAGGGCTCCAAATGATTTTAGCTGGAACAATGTCAGCACTTCTAGGCACCCGTTTGTTTTGAGATATTCCATTTGTGGTTGGGTAGAAGCTTTGTTAGGGATAGAGTCTTTGCATGTTCCATGTCCATTAGCGTCATGAGCATGCGGTCACTAATGCCTTTCAACTTTGATCACACTCTGGGTAAGGTGACAAAGAAAGGCAGGTCGATTTTAGGGCCCAACAAGTACTCGCTTAGCAAACTCCTCTTATTAATGCACGTGAATTTCATGCACTTAAGTTCACACGAGCCCTTTTATTTATTATGGTGTTTAAATTTCCATCCTCTGCCATATATAAACTCTTTTGGCAGTCTGAAGCTGCAACAGCCACGCTTGTAGTTAGCTGGTACTCGAGAATAGCTATAGTTCTTATATTTATTGCGAGAGATTCTGTACGTACAGGCAGACTCTCTCTCTCTCTCTCTCTCTCTCTCTCTCTCTCTCTCTCTCTCTCTCTCTCTCTTTAATTTATGATCTACAGCTTTTTGTTTTCCTGTAGGTAGTAGCAGTTGCTATTCATAGAATTTTGACCACCGGTCGATTCTACAAGTGTCGGCGTAAATTGGCAGCTGAAGCCAAGCTGTATTCTGTGAAATTACACGATGCGATAAAAAAAAAAACCCTTTGAGAGCTGTCTCATTTAGTGTTTTATGGTGAAAATGGGGAGAGTTAGTTTTCCGTGCGTTGCGTAACGAATTTTCTGTATCAGGTAATGAGAATAAGGTTTGTATATAAGAAACCATATTAAAATGGAGTTTGCATAAACATCACCACCATTTTATGTAATGCCTTTTCCACTCACTTTCAGTAAAAAGCAGGATCGAGTGAGGGGAGAGGTGTGCTTTGAAATTTGTTGACTTGGAATTTGGACAAATCTCGGTGCCCTTAATAGGTTTTCTAAATTTTCTCATTTGGGTGAATGTCGCATATGGCATCCCGGTTGGGGTTGGTATGAGTAACAATTCTGAAAGAAGAGTGTTGGGTCATCTCAACTAGCATTAAGCAGTTTCATCCTAATTTGAGGTGAACATCGACCGCAGTAGTTTTCGACTATTTCTGATTTTCCTTAAGGTTGCTGTAGGATCATCGTAGTTATAAAGTTGGTTCTCAATATTTATACGAGTTTATTCCCATTAAACGCAAGCTCTTAATTGGCCAAACAATTCCAAAAGACGGTTTTGATTAAACTTTGTTTTTATCGACCAATTGTTCTTATCGACCTATCAGGTTGGTAGGATTTTGTGAAGTTGTAAAGCAAATAATCCCCATGAATACTCAAGTTTTTAGCTAGGTGTGTGACTAAGCTAAAAAAAAAACCTCGTTCCTCTCTCTCTCTCTCTCTCTCTCTCTCTCTCTCTCTCTCTCTCTCTCTCTCTCTCTCTCTCTCTCTCTCTCTCTCTCCCCCTCTCGTGTTTGTGTGTGTGTTTGGTTTTAAGTCATTAATTAGGCTGGCTGCCTGTAACCATCGTAAGTTTATGATGAGGGTGTAACGAAATTTTGAATATTCTTTGGTGTCCCTTGTAGGTTGAAGTTAATTTTAAGCCAATATGTGATGTGATTGTCGTCCGAAATATACATGAAGTTCCATTTTATTCATTTTATTCAAGTTATATGCTAGCATTTCTGGAGTTCAAAGGCACATGTGCTTTTTGCGATAACAGTTAACTGACATGGGAAGCTCTCTGTGGTTTATTGTATGGCGTAGGCATTTCCTTTACCGAATCTAAGAAAAGTTTTAACATTTGCGTACGCGAGTAGAATATAGAGGACGTCGACATTATTAGGTTCTAACCCATTTTCTATTATATATATATATATATATAATATATATATATATATATATATATATATATATATATATATATATATATATTATATAATATATATATATATATATATATATATATATATATATATATATATATATATATATATATATATATATTATATATATATATATATATAGTATATATATATATATATATATATATATATATATATATATATATATATATATATATATATATATATATATATATATATATATATATATATATATATATATATATATATATATATATATATATATATATATATATATATATATATATATATATATATATATATATATATATATATATATATATATATATATATATGATATATATATATATATATATATATATATATATATATATATATATAGTATATATATATATATATATATATAGTATATATATATATATATATATATATTATATATATATATATAATATATATATATATATATATATATATATATATATATATATATATATATATATATATATATATATATATATATATATATATATATATATATATATATATATATATATATATATATTATATATATATATATAGTATATATAGTATATATATATATATATGTATTATATATATTCTATACACATTTAAATTTTTGTCTATGATTTGATAGTACAGTAAACTCACATAACCTAAGCGCATAGTAACTGTATTCTTTAGCTTTTTTTGGTGTTCTGGGTTTTTGGTGTTTAGAGTTGTCAGTATTTTTCAGTTTCTAATTAGAATTATTTCATAATTAGGGTAATACAGTCCTTAATAGAAGCCCATCACAACTCTTGGATCGTCCTGTCAAAAGCGCGTGGAGAGGACGGACTCGAAATTCCACACGAAGTCAAGCAGTTTATCGCAGTATCGTAAGTTCCCTTTTATAATTTATTTGTTTTTTCCATTATTCTTTTAATAATATGTGCTGTTTTACTGATTGTTTTTCCAACGCTCATAATCAAAACTCATTTTGTGTATTTTGCTCTTGATTTAGTTAGTTGGATAGTTTGTGTTGCGTGGGCAGGTGGCGACCATTAAGTTGTAGTTATGTATTTTTCGTTTTACTGAATTTTAATTTTAATATATTTTCCTTTTTAGGTTTCAAAGACATCAACGAAAGTCGTGTCACTCGCGCTGGCATATCGTTCCAGGCCTGAGTTGATGAATCACTCAGTAGTCAGTCAAGAAGCCTCCCTGAAAACAATGTAAGTGTTTCCTATGATTATATTTTAATGTTTTCCTTTTTGGTTTCCCATTAAGGGGGTCTGCGGTAATTTGAATGTGCAAACAACGGGTAATTTGTTTTTGGGATGAAGTTATGGTTTTGATGTCTCAGACTTTATGCTTTGTTTGAAATTAAGTTTTCTTACCATTATAGCTATCGGAGACTCAAGTTTGGCCACATGTATGCCAATCTCTTTAGTTTGTAGCACTCGGAGTCTTTATTTGTCCATATATCAAAGAGCGTTCTATCATGGACAGACTTTCGCTTGTTCACTTGGTGTTGCTAAAAGTAGTACGAATCTTAGTAGATCGTTCGTCACTCAGGGAACTCCAAAATTTTCTGCCCTTGATTGGGATTAGTTTTAATGATATTTTAGAACTGTGCAACCAACCAATATTACTAATACGAATGGGATAGCGCGTAAATTTCACTACTTTGTTGGCAATGCATACAGTATGAGATTTGCACTAATCCTGATTTTTTATTTGGTTTATCTGTCCGTTTGGATTGCTAAGATAATTATACCAAAAATGGTCTTCATTGTTGCAACAAATGATCAGATTTTGTGAGAGATGGTAATGTAAATTTTGAGGGAGAGGAATCTTTTATGGAGTTGCATAGAGATGATGAACGTGGCTCTGAGCAGTGCGGGATACTAAAAAAATCTAGGCCTATATTAACACTGAAATGCCAAGGGTGTAACACAGTCTCCTTGGTTAAGCTAACTAACAGGAAGGTTATGTTAAGATGCATTCCAGTAGTAATCACTGCTTTAGCCTTAGCGGAGGTTTGTAGTCTTTGGGTGCAATTTGTTTGCAAGCCCATTAAGGGGACGTTCAACTTAATCAATATGTCCATCAACGTCGAAAAAGAAACTACCGTCGTCACCTCTGGCATGGAGGTTGAATGCTGGAGATGGTTCTTCTGTGGCTGTTTGTTAGTCTGATGATGCAAAACGTTGAATGGATATTTAGGAAAATTTGACCAAATTTTAACAAGTTAAGATTTTGGTAAAGATAGGAATGTAACTTTGGAGGTAGACTGCTTAGCCTTTGAAAAGTTTTGAGATCATCGAATGCTTTAGTATTGCTTTTTGAATAT
>JANJGK010000005.1:29300640-29340640 GCA_039081455.1 Macrobrachium rosenbergii | reverse complement strand
TTTTTTGGCAGATCTGTGAATTTTCTGATTTCTTATTCAGGGACTTCTTTGTAACTTTGTTGCTTGTGTCTGTCAAGTTTCAGCCACGTCACTGGCCGTTTTAACGTAACTCGTCCGTCTTGACAATCGCGAATTTTAGCTTGGGTCAATGGTCATGTCCAAACAAGGAGCCTATTTGACGCCTACCTGTTGTAAGGCTGTTAGCAGGACATGTGTTAAAGACTCTCTCTCTCTCTCTCTCTCTCGTCCATTTTCGGATATAATGATACCGATGTTTATTGGTATTTTCATTCCTTTAGGAGCATCTGTTGCACGTTTTTTGGTAGATAAAAAACGTCTAGTGATGAATAATGTAGGTTCTTAAATACCAGTCGGTTGTCGTCTCCGTTCAGAGAAGTTAACGTTGCCATGCCATTCCGAAAACCGTTTATCTAATCTCCTGCGTTGTGTTCACTATACTCTTGCCACGACGAATAGATCTCTCTGGCGAGGCTTTTAAAGATCTGCCCTGTTGCCAGTTTTACGAAAACAGGTAACTGACAGACAGACCTTTAAATGTCTTCGAGACAAACCCTGAGGCTATACTAATAAGATTTTCGGGGCTTTTGATTTCCAGGTACTTTAATCTCCTTCCTACTACGCTCTGCTCTCTCTCTCTCTCTCTCTCTCTCTCTCTCTCTCTCTCTCTCTCTCTCTCTCTCTCTCTCTCTCTCTCTCTCTCTCTCTCTTCTTCTTCTTCTTCTTTAACGTGCTGTTTTCCCATTTTTGTATGGGGTAAGTACGATGCCTTCTTTTGAAGGACTTTTGATTTGGCTTTTGGGGTAGACCGTAGTCTCGATCTCTCTCTCTCTTTTCTAAATCTTACAGTTTTTTTTTTTTTTTTTTACATATGATCACCTTATCTATTTTGTCAGTACTTGTAGATAGATGTACATTTATCATTATTACACAATTAGATACTTAAAAGTATTTAATTAATGCGATAGAAATAGGTGATATATTTCTTGTTCATTTTTCGAATTACGAATTAAACTTCTTTGTCGCCTATATATTATCTATAACGAGGAGTGACGATCATCTTAAGTTTTAAAAGACTATTTTTTTTTCAATCAAACTTTTTTTCACACCACCAGAGAGGTAAAAGTCAAGGTGCGTTTTTTTTCGAGAGAGGTTTCCCCTGTAGGCCTAATCCTCTCTTTTTTATATATAATTTATTCAGAAAACTCGTCATCAGAGCTATCAGCTATGTTGATGACAAAACTGTCAACCAACTTGTCTACAGCCACATCTTACCGGGCATCCTCTTTTTGAATTTTCTCTATGTGCATCGCTGCATTCTTCCAGTTTTCCGCCGTGACATTGTTCAATGCTTCTTGCACTAAAATTTTAAGGTCTGCCAGTTTGAACGTATTCTTTTTCGCTATATAAGACTTCACTTGAGCCCATATGAGCTCAATAGGGTTGTATTGGCAATGGTACGGTGGTATACGTACTATCTTATGCCCTGCTCCAGCTGCAATTTCGTCAATCTTATACTTTTTTCCCATGTTATTAATACGTCGTTTAGCGAGTTCATACAGCTCAATTTTCAGCAATTCATCACTTGGCTGTTCGCCATTCTCTGTCAACCAATGCTTTATGTTTTCTTTCTTCCAAGATGAGGTTGGATACTTTTCCTGTTGCATAGAATGGTATGATGCGTTGTCCATCACGATTGCACAGCTGGGAGGGATGTTCGGTAGCAACTGATTTCCAAACCATTTTTCAAAAACTTCAGCATTCATCTGTTCATGGTAGTCCCCATCATTCCTAGCTTGAAAAACCAGTTCTGCATTGTTGACAAAACCGTCTTCTGTTCCTGCATGTAGAATTATCAATCGGCTTCCTTTACCGGTGGGAGGTTTTACCCCCGTAGCTTGCTGGGATGATAAGTCTGTCCAACACTTTTGAACAGTGTAATTTTGAGTGACCCAAGTTTCGTCGAGTTACACGAATTTCTGCCCTGACTCCTTGCGACGCTTCATCTCTCTCAAAAATCTTGACCGAGCTACAGTTAGGCTACATCTGGCCTTTCCAAGAGAAATTTGCGCCCATCAACCTTCTTAAATCTGAATCCTATCTTCATGAGAACCTTACGAAGGGATTCACGGCAGCCATTAAAAGCTATTCTTTCTTTTAATTCCTCTTTTATCAAGTCCAGAGTTGGAATTTCCTGTCTTTCATAAAAGGACAGAACTGCCCTTCTAATGACGCATGTGTCAATATCATCCAAAGCAGTGACGGTTGCAGGTCGAGATTTTTACGGTGACGAAAATACAGGCTGCTCATGCTCAGAGTCTGCCCACCATTCTTCATTTAATTTGCTGCAGACTCTTTTAACTGTACTCTCGCTGAAACCTGTTGCAGCAGCTGTCCGAGCGAGAGCTTTTTTATGGGATAACATAGGCCCTCCATTCGCCTTTTCATCTTGAAAATACCTATTTACTTTGTAGACGATTGCCTTTTCTCGGCTGTGAAGATGATGTCTATCTATGTCTGTGAGATGACCAGGAATGACTTCTTGTAAGTCGGTGTCAAAGTCATTCTACCCTTCAGTCAGGCCAAAACGTTGATGCCATATCATATTCAAGCAATATTTAGTCATTGTTTCCAATCTATTATTTTTCAGAGAGAGAAAGAGAGAGAGAGACAGAGATCTGTCTGTATACGAATGTTTATTTTCTCTTGCCAAACTTACTGTTATGCTTTATTTCATATTTCCTTGCTTACCAATTTATTCTTTACCTACGATGTTAAGAAATCAAGGCATATGTAGAAACGAGAAATGCCTCCAGACATAATATACCGTGATGACCGTGACCACCGAAAGTGCTCCCTAGAGAAAATCTAAGCTGCTTATCCGTGGATTTAAACGCACGTGGATCCGTGTGTGAAGTACTGGCAACACCACCAAAATGAAGTGCCATATTGATAGAAAATCTTATTCCGTTTCTTGTAATTGCTTAAAAAAAATTATCAATCGTGAACCTATGTAATAGACTTGGAATTCTGCGTAACGAAAAAGGTTTTATTTGATATCTGTAATGGGAGAAATGATTTTATCTCGCTGTTGTTGTTATACATTTGGCAGATATGCCTTACCTGCGAAGACCCAAACAACCCCGCCAGAGAGAACTAAACATTTTAGAAAGAGTATAGTGTAGATCGTTTATAATTATAGTAGTGTTTGAGTCGCACTGATCTATTCCACTTCCACAAGACCGGTAAAGGTGGTTTGAAGTTTTATTAACCATGCGTTCAAGCACTCATTCTCCAAGGTTGACGCCGACGCCCGTGTGCAGATAATGTCAGTCAATTACCTACGTGTAGCAATTGTAGATAATTTTGGCCTCTGGGAATTCTCGCCCAATTGATGTACGGGACGAAGGGCCACACCATACTGTCGTAGTGGGGCCTATTCTATTCTGGGGAGGCTTGGTAAGAGTAATGTGCATAAATGTATACAAGCATGTCTGAGCACATGTATGTGGAAGCTGAGTGTATGTATGTGCATGGAAACATGCATAGGTATACAGTATACACACACTACAAAAATACACAAACCATTAAAGCGTTAAAAAGTGTTAAAAACCTTAGTAGCGCACTTTTTTCCTCAGTGGTGTCCTTAACCTACGGTTATCCATCGATTTCATCGAGGGTTGAGACCGGCCATTGGTTATGTTTTATTAGTGAATATTTTTTTTTATTACATGTTTGTACTGATCTAAATTCACTACTTTTGACAGGGTTGTTTTGCATGTATTACTGAATACTTTCGAGGTTCTGAGAATTTCTTTTGAATTTTGTGTACTTAGGAGAGACTGTCAACAAAGTTAGTGTTTCACCGTGGTGGAATTTCGGAAGCATCATTTTTCCCTTTTTTTTTAAATTCTTCCTTTGTTCTTGTCACCTTGCATATCTAGCCTTAGAACCCTTTGCTAGACCGAAAATAAGTCTGTGTTCTGAAGTTTGCAAATGGTGGCATGTTATTTAGGGCTTTCGTCCGTGCTGCTTGCCTCCGTACAGCCATATGGCGTCCCAAGTATATAGAGTAAAGTTAACTTAATTTTTAATTTTTGACGTTTTCTCTCGACAGGTTAATTAAAAGTTGAATTGGTTCTTTTTCTGTCTTTAGTCTTGTACACTTATTGCCTGAATCCATACCTGGCTTGGTCTTTATGTGGCCCTGACTTTATGATTTTTGGGCCTTTTTAATGGGTCTTTGCCCTACTCCTCCGTCTTCTATAACCGCTTTTGAAACTAATCATGAATGTGTTTGACAGCGCTCATTTGGTCCTTCAAACTGGTCTCCTTTGGTGTACATTTTTTTCCAAGAGTTTTCAAATTGTTAAATAATGTTTTTAGCGTATAACTTTTACAAAAACGAATGATAGTTGCTGTTAAAATTTTAGTCTTCAACTTTTTGCGAGGCTTTATTTTTGCACTTCCTACAGCAGATATAATTGCCAAGATATAGAAAGCTTGTCCAGTGTTGGAACACGTTTCATTCCGTTTGAAGCTGATCAAATACTGGTCAAGAACTTAGCAAAACTTATTCTCAGCCACTAATTCAACCCTCCAGCTTGACGTAGCGTTCGAATCCGATTTTGTTTGGTCACGTCCACGGCCTTGCTTAGAGTTTAGCCAGAACGATGTACAGTGCAGGAACTTTTATAGAAGATTTTACCGGAAGCAGTATTACCCTGTCACTGGAACCACATTAAAAAGACTAGGAATCTTCTTGCCAGGAATGTTTTGCGGAGACATGCGTTATAACCGTCTTAATTTGCTGGATCTTTCTCTTGAATATGAATATATGTACGTAGCCTCTCTCTCTTAGAGAGAGAGAGAGAGAGAGAGAGAGAGAGAGAGAGAGAGAGAGAGAGAGACTGACTTGAATGATCACTCGTACACCAGTTGCGTACTATCATTCATAATTTACCCCCCCCCCCTTCTCTCTCTCTCTCTCTCGTACATAATTAAGATTAATTAAGAACTTGATTCAGTGAGTTATTTTCGAATTATCGCTTCTGATTATGGTCTAATGCAGGTTAAAGTTCTTTAGAAATCGGATAAATTTTGGTTCTAAGTATTTCTTGAAGGTTCCCGACTTCATGTAAAGATCCTTCATTATGCAGGTACTGGTAACGACAGTAAAATACTCTTAAACGTACCTCACAAGCACTTACAAGGTACCAAGTGATACCATTGTCCCGCATGTTTCACGTGCACTTTTCACTAAGTGGTCATATTTTATTTTCCTGACGAGTTTTATTACATTATCGATGACATTGTAGTAATACCAAAGAGTAGGTCTTGTCTCATAGTTAGATGTAGAGTTAATAAGAATTTGTATCGGAAGTAGCATCTCATTTGTAGGTTGTGAGGAAAGTCGCTCGTTAAATTACATGATACCAATAATAATTTCACAAATTGTGGGTCACTCCCCCCAGCACAGAAAACGTAAGGCACTTACTGGATTCCTACCACTCCCGTGTCTGATCAGATATAACAGGAAGTGTTCATGTTTTTCAGACAGGCAGTTAAAATATTTTGAAAGTATTTTGAGTGGATTTTTAATAGAGTAATTCCAATCCCTAATTATTTCTCAATCACATACTGTAAGCACGTATTTGGTATGGCTAAGTATTTTTTATGGCTAATGTAGTTTCCCTAGTTTTTGCCTATTGGGTAGTAAGGGTCACAAAATCGAAAGGTGCGCGCTCAAGCATCTGTCGTTGTGACTTGAGAATGTGATGCTCCCGTATAGTTTACAGGCATCTCTAAGCACTATGCTGTAATCAGAGGTACGCCATTTTAATTTAATTATATCTTCGTCAGCCAGTCTGTCTTCTGACCTTATCATCAGTTGCCCTTCACACCAGACTGTTAAGGTTTGTTGAAAACTTCATTAACGCTTGGTAATTTACAAGGCAGGGTTACAATGCCACGTCCAAATCTGAAGATAAAAAAGCAATGGCAAACGCTGAATTTCCAGATGGTGTTCACCGGGATCTGCAAAAGCCGATTCATTATTCAGCAGTATTTTTGATGAATTATCATGGTTAGGTTTTAAGAGAATCATTGATCCATCGCTTCTCTTGCCAGAGTCTGTCTGTCTTGCGAGTTTCTGGGGTCTTCTGCTTCTGGTTGGTGATCCCAATCAAGGTTCAGTATTGATCAAATCGATTTGATGGTTTTGGATTGTAGTTGTGCTCAAGTTTCAAACATTACACCTAAAAAAAAAAAAAAAACACTTTTAACAAGAATACTATCTTGACAAATAGGAACTGACAACCTCCTTCCCCACAGTTCGTTTAATTGCTGCTGCCGGACCCTGTTCTGTTCTCTCTGGCTACCTTCTGACAAAACTTACATGGCCTCCTGGTTGCAAAACTATTCTGATGCAAGAGGCATTCTAGGCTTTTCAGTAATGCGTTGAAGAGGCATATGTATCAATGTTACTAAGGTTCAGAACGCAGAGGAGTAGACAAGAAATGCAACAGTCTTTCTGTCAATGGGGGTTTTAATGTGATTTTAGTAATGGTACAGTATATAGTTAACTGAATGCTTTTCTTCCGTTTGCCAGTCTTTCTGTCAATGGGGGGTTTTAATGTGATTTTAGTAATGGTACAGTATATAGTTAATATAAACAATGCTTTTTCTTCCGAAGTTATTTTCATAAATAATTTATGGCAGCATTTGTCATCTCGCTATTAAAAAAGGAACTGAAAAACATTAAGGACAAATGAGGTCATGGTATCCATTCTTGATGTTTTGTTAGCAATGCAGTAAAGGCTCAACGTTTGCCATTCCTAGCCTCTGCCGATGATATCAGCAGTGTCCATCAAGCCCTAATCACTTTTAGTATATGATCCTCTCTTATTTTACAGAGAACCATGGGGATTGGATGAACGCGAGAGAAACTGACAACTGAGGAAATGCAGAGGAAGAGGATCTTCATAACAGCAGGGCATCTGTAATCATTAATTAAATCAGCCGGTAATTGAGGGCAATTTTTAAAAAAAGTTTCTAAAGCGAGGCGGCTAGAAACTTTTTTTTTTTTGCTGCGTCGTTGGCTGTCAATTAAGATACAGCTAATCAGTAAATTTGTTTATAATTTTAAGGTAACGCAGTTTTGATAAGATACACTATCGGCAGCTAGCTAATCAGTAAATTTGTTTATAATTTTAAGGTAACGCAGTTTGGATTTTGTATGAAATAGCATTTTGCAAGATCGTAAATTAGGGAAAATTGTTTGTGGAAAGTAAACAAAAAAATTTTTAAGTATCTGAAATGATATAATTTTAAATAGCCTCACTACAAATATAATGTTCTTTAAATTAGTGATCATGGAATAATATACATTGAACCTTTTTCCTTTACAGCTAAGTATTTTTGGAAATGGGCGTTTTTGCACTGCTTCTTACGGGGTCCTTGCTGCATCCCCCTCCACTGTCTGGAGAAAGGTAACAGCCAACAGACCAAGCAGGGCCTCCTTACGGGGTCCTTGACTGCATCCTCCTTCCTACGGGGTCCTTGGCTGCATCCTACTCTACTGCTGACAGACCGAGCAGGGCCTGCGTCTTACGGGGTCCTTGGCTGCATCTTCCTCTACTCCTGGCAGACCAAGCCAGTCCTGCTGCATCCTCCTTTACTGCCGACAGACCAAGCAGGGCCTGCTTCTTATGGGGTCCTTAGCCGCAACCTCCTCTACTGCCTACAGACCAAGCCAGACCTGCTTCTTATGGGGTCTTTAGCTGCATCCTCCAATACTGCTGACAGACCAAGCAGGGCCTTCTTACGGAGTCCTTGGCTGTATCCTCTTCTATTGTCCAGGGAAAGGTAACACCAGACACGCCAAGCTTCTTAGGGGGTTCTTGGCTGCATCCTCCTCTACTGCCAACACCAAGCATGGCATGCTTCTTAAGGGGTTCTTAGCTGAATCCTCTTCTCCTTCCTACGCAGTCCTTGGCTACATCCTCCTCTACTGCTGACAGACCAAGTAGGGCCTGCTTCTTACAGGGTCCTTGGCTGCATCCTCCTGTACTGCTGAAAGACCGAGCAGGGCCTGCTTCTTACAGGGGCCTAGGCTGCATCCTCCTCTACTGCTGACAGACCGCACAGGTCCTTCTTCCTACAGGGGCCTAGGCTGCATCCTCCTCTACTGTCCACAGATCAAGCAGGGCCTGCTGCTTACAGGATTCTTGGCTGCATCCTCCTCTACTGCCGACTGACCAAGCAGGGCCTGCTTCTTACAGGGTCCTTGGCTGCATCCTCTTCTACTGTCCGTGCCTGCTTCTTATGGAGTCCTTGGCTGCACCCTCCTCTACTGCCGACTGACCAAGCAGGGCCTGCTTCTTACAGGGTCCTTGGCTGTATCCTCTTCTACTGCCCGTGCCTGCTTCTTACAGGGTCCCTGGATGCATCCTCCTCTACTGCTGACAGACCGAACAGGGTGTGTCCTTGGCTGCATCCTCCTCTACTCCTGGCAGACCAAGCAGGGCCTGCTTCTTATGGGGTCCTTGGCCGCAACCTCCTCTACTGCCGAGTGGTCTGCTTCTTATGGGGTTCTTGACTGTATCCTCCTCTACTGCCGACAGGTGTTTCCTACAGAGTTCTTGGCTGCATTCTCCTCTACTGCCTACAGACCAAGCTGGACCTGCTTCTTATGGGGTCCTTTGCTGCATCCTTCTCTACTGCCGACAGGCTGAGCAGGGCCTGCTTACGGGGTCCTCGGCTGCATCTTCCTCTACTGCCGACAGACCGAGCAGGGCCTGCTTTTTCAGGGGTCCTTGGCTGCATCCTCCTCGACTGCCGACAGACCAAGGAGATTCTCCTTCCTATGGAATCCGTGGCTGCATCCTCCTCTACTGCCGACAGACCAAGCAGGGCCTGCTTCTTACAGGGTCCTTGGCTGCATCCTATTCTACTGCCGATTGACCAAGCAGGGCCTGCTTCTTACGGGGTCCTTGGCTGCATCCTTCTCTACTGTCCGGAGAAAGGTAACAATCCCATCACTGACTACCAGTCGACGCCGACTTTGCGCTCCTGAAAATATGGAGATCGATTGATTACCTATAAATGTGGCTATTATTTCAATTTCTACAGAGTAAATATATTACTATAGAGAATATATTACCTCGCAACTTGACATCTGATCAAATCATACAACTCCACAATGTATGCTGCATAAGTAATAACAATAATGACCGCGCATCTCTAATTCTAATGGGATTTATGGCATTTATGGCAATATGACAAGCAAACGCTGTACCATATAAAGTATATTTACAACACTAAAACATTGGAACACGAGATTTACCACTTATTTATAAATACCACCTATTTATAAAATAAGTACACTTATAACTTGCCTTTCATCACTACTGTCATTTGACTTATGAAATGTTAAAACTTAGCCGCTGCCACACTAGTCTATATGCACGTCCCCATTTCAGCAGAAGTTTTAAGAGATTTTGGCGTACCTGGCAAAAGAAACGAGATTTTTAACATATTTTCGCTTTATTCGACAGGGTATTTCCTTCTCTTCATTTTTTAACTTCAGTGCTAACTAAAATTATGAGAATTCCTTTATTCTATATTAAAATATACGTACGGTATTCCTTTATTCTATATTAAAATATACGGTTATATATATACAAGATCTTAATGCATCAAAATGACTGCTGTATACTTCAAGACATTTGAAGTTGACCCAACTCCATTCGCCTTTGGCGGTTCTTTTTTTATTTCCACAATGTCAAAGGCTAAACGCTAACAATAATAAGCACTACAATAATGATCATGTTTTGTTAAGGGAGAGAAGGGTGTTTCATCCTTGAAAAAGGCAAGCTATTTCTTTCATAATTCCATTATTCGACAAGTTATTTCCATTTCGTAATCCCATTATTCGACAAGCTATTTCCATCTTATAATTCCATTACCTCAAATAATGCTAGGTGAAAATAAAATACAAAAATAATTATTCCCGTTACATATTTGACCAAACTCCATTCGCCCTTGACAGTCGTATAATCTATATGATTATTAAGAGTGAAGCGTCAGATAATTACTTGGAAATATAAAATTACTTTGGTTTATTTCATGGGGAAAAATGTGCCTAACGCACATTTTCGCCTAATGGCATTCGAAATAGTTACTAAATGTGGGCCGTTAACCAGCACAAAAAAAAAAATCAATCTTAAAAAGAACAAGCTAGATCCTAGCCTCTCTGTCGAAAACTAAACCGACCCCCCAAAAGCAGTCCGGTAAACCAAAGCGGTGCCATATATTGGACAACACTAAATTCGAAATCCCGAGACTCACGGACAAACTGAAAACGCAGCCTTTTGTTATACTTGACCTCCTCCAATCAAAACTCGTGCTTTACCTCTAATAATAGGTGGTCTAGGTATTTTGGTGTCTTGTTCCTTATAGTTAAATGCGTCAAAACACGTTCAAGGCAGTTTTAATAAACTAGTTTTATTTCATGTATATTTTTACAATAAGTACGCATATCCTTTGCCATTATAGTCGTTAATACAAATACTACAGTAGGGTACCTGATAAATATTACTAAAGAGCTACTATATTATCGGTGCATATTATAACAAGCTTTCAGTACTTACAGAAATTACCTTTGAACTTTGTTTCTGTGCGTGCTACACCCACAACAGACCTACGCACGTCTCTACAAGCGAGACAGAATATTATACAAAGAAAATTATACAGATAAACGCCTAAAACGTGCAGTAGGTATTGAGAGGCAATGATTCTACTTGTCGTAGAACATGCAAGTACAGAGAGGAGAAAAACTGGTACTATCGTCTGTTAGTCTTAATACTACTATCCCATTAGTCCATACAGAAATAATGCAATCATTCATAGAAATATTTAAAGAGTAATTTCTTTTCAGTCAAGAAAAACCCCAAATCGCCCTTACCAACTACAGTTACGCATCTTTGATTCCGAACACTAAAGCTCTATGACCTGCTCTATGAGCAAAAGGCCGGGCTGGCATTAAACCAGCTGAATCAAAAACAACCTCCATATACATGTGTTGCTGATCGCACAAACAAACAACTTTTCAGTAGGAATAGACCCAAGTTACATCTTCCATTCAATAATGCCTGTCAGCCATCTTTGCAAAATGTCTACCATATCTTCATTCTCTCCAACTTATGAATATTCATAACTGCTCTTCCTTAACACAGCTCTTAACCTATTTCATTTTACCAACACTCGTTAGCATTTTATCATTTGATTATTCCACCTCCCTTTCTCCCACTCAAGATCCCACACCATTTATATATATCCACAATAACATTTATACCAAACGCAAGAGAAGCTTCAATGAATTTTGGCAGTCTTGTGGCATAATTCACAATGAAGCCCAAAAGCCTACTCAAACTTAGTCGCGTGCTATATGATTCTGATGCATCTCTGTTAAACCTCACATGTTATGAAGGTTAAACGGTGCTTCGTAAATGATTCAGTCAAGGGTGAATTTGGATGAGTGGAACGAGATGGGCGAAAGCTGAATAAATGACGTGTGAAGAATGAAAGACTTCATTTACTCAATTTATACTTTATCCTGCACAGTGGGACTGGAAACTGGATCTGGGCTTTCTCTATTTAAATGAACCAACATGATCTCTTAAAGGTGAGTAGACGAAGTAGTAGGGTCATAAATTGAGACTACATGCCCCTGTTGAAATACACAAAGAACCTGTGGAAAAGATAGTGTTTATTTCCGAGAGAAAATTAAATGAACAGGAATCGAGAAAAGGAATGCGAATGTGGACAATAAACCTGCACGAAGGCTCTGTAAATCAAAAGTGGCTTTCAACAACAATAAACTAAAAGCTCTATTTCCTCTTCTCAGTTGTGTAAAATATAGAAGCCAGGGCTTAGATCATTCGAAAAAGCAAGTCTAGAAACCAATCATAGCACTTATTATATAAAAGGAAGTCAAAGTTTTTTCAACAACCCTTGTATTAGAATATAAAAAAATGTCTTCGATTCAAAAGTAAAAGAAATGACACTGACATGACACATGTAAAGGAAAAAACTGCATTTAGGGGCCAACACTATTGTTAAGCCCTTTTGAATATCCTACGTGATGATAAACAAGCAGACCGAATTCCCTTGTTCACTGACGAAGAAATTTCTATCTGCTATGGTTTACTGAAGGCCTGAAGCATCAGCTGATGAAGAAACCGCGAAAAGCACAAAACGTCAAAGGAGTCTTGAATGAAACCATTGACAGTTGGGTAGCAGGCTTGACGAGACACCAACCACCCGCTGATATAAAAACACTAGAGAAAAATAATGGCCTTTTACAAGCCTTGGGCCTCGTTCTCTAGGAACGATACTCTCCTTTCGCCCGCATTTACAGAATTATGTCACGCTACTCCTCACACAACACGGATTATACAGTACACCTCGATTAACGACTGCCAATAGCAAGTCCAAAACCTGACAAATGTGGATGGGTTGGGCTTACGTTCGGAACACACAAAATAGAGCAGATCCCAAAATAAAAATAAGTTCAAGATGGAATGAAATTCAGAACGCGACAACTTACAAGTTGGTAATTACTTTGAAAAATCACCGGGGGAAGAGAAATACAGCAAGTTACGCACAAATGAAAATGTTATTTGTGGGATCGTTAGGAAAAAATAGATTAGCAGGGAGATGCGGTTTTGAATAAATGTGAATACCTGTTTTATACAGGAGATAAGATGTATAGAAGCTGAACAAATAAAGAGTTCACAGAGATAAGGAAAAGTATCGTGGAATGGTGGCCAAACAAGACAAAACAAAGTAAGTAAACCGGTTATGAATAAAATGGCTTATGTAACTGAAGTTGTACGGTTCCATAAAACAATGAAAATTGAAATGTTCTTGAGAAATTAGGTAATATAACTGTTCTCGTTATATTTACCAAAACAAGTAAAGCCAGAAGAGGCAAAAACTTAAAAAGGTTATCAGGTGACGTGACAGAAATGCCAGTCTGAGCGATAAATAGCAACATAGGAACTGTGATAGTTAGTTTCGAAGTTTGAGGGAAGATATATCACGGCAGACAACAATCAAGACGACGCAGCTTAAGAAGCCCAAAGAAAAGTTATTATACAAGAATGGGGAACTGCAGCAGACTGATTTTTGTCAAGTACATATGGCGTAAAGAAAGAATTCCACTGTTATACCAAGTGAGACATCTTTCATAGACTTACACTGCTTCTGGGTGAATTGAAGAAAAAGAGGCCAAAATAACAACAGCATGGTAAACGGAAAATAAGGCCAAAAAGCAGTGTCAAGGAAAAGAATCAGTAAATATAGGATTAAAAAGTACACAGTGTTACAATGAAGACGGAATGTTTTTAGAGAGAGAGAGAGAGAGAGAGAGAGAGAGAGAGAGAGAGAGAGAGAGAGAGAGAGAGAGAGAAACAAAATCAACATAAGGTAGTTAAAGTGACGGCCGCATTCCAACTCTGGCAACGGACTGCCAAGAAGACAGGAACCACGTAAACAAGAAGAGGGGATAGGAAAAACTCGAAACGGCTAAACAAAAATCAAGATTATTCTGGGTAATGAAATGATTGAGCAAAGATGAAAAGGATGTGTTATGAGTAAGGTTATGAGAAACATGAATATGGAGAGAAGTTAAAAAAAAAAAAAATAATTTAACGATTGAGGCCGTATTTTGAATATCATCCGAATGAACGAAAATGAAATCTGAACTGGAAGATATTGTTATGATAAGAGGGACTGATGAAGTATATACTACATATAAAAATTACCTGGTCAAAAAGCTGTGAATAGTTCAAGAGAAAAATCCCAAGAACCTTCTGAAATAACAAGTGAATTACTATTGGCAGTTGAAGAGCCTGTCACTGATAAGCTAACTTAATATATGAAAAGCTGATATAAAAGTGGTTAAAACCAGAAGAGTGGACAAGAAGAGTTTGGTAATAATTTACAAAGGAAAACGGATGCACTAATATTTTAAAAAATGCGCAGGAATGCAATAGTTTGGGCATACTGTGAACATACCGGAGAATGTGCAACGGGAAAGGGTAATACAAACTGGAGAAACTATTACCAGAGGTATCAGTGACAGACGCTGCATGAAATGTACCATGCAAAGAGGAAGCGTCACACTATTTCAGATTTACAAAACTTGCGAAGGCATTGAATACCAAGATACTTTTAGATGTTCATTATGAAAACAAGGGGAGCCAAAAAACTGAGGTCATCATGTTCCTGTACCACAATAAAGAAATGAAGACAAAGGAAGGTGAATCTAAAAAATTTGTGAGAAATGTCGGTGCCCAAGAAGGGTCAGCCTCGAGGCCTCTGCCATTTACCGTAGTAATGGAGGAAGCCACAGAAGAGTGATGAAAGTTAGATCTCTATGATGTGTGGTGTGTGAAAAAAACTGCAATTCTACTTGGAAATTGAGAATCCTACGGGCCCAAGAGCTCCAGTAAGAAAAGCACTGTAGTGTAGAAAGTAAACTGAGAAGTAAAGAAGTAACAACGGAATGAGCGATCAAACAAAGAATTTTTTAAAGGAGGAAAAGCAAAGCTATGGATGCTGCTGAAAAGGTCAACTTAGTACTATGAAGCAATATAAAAAATTTTGTCGCAAGGGATGTTCAGGGTTACGGTACAAAGTTTACATTAAGAGATTTCTGATGTCCGTGATATATGAAAGAAGCCAATGAGGATGAGAAAAAGGTGGGATGCCATATTGTGATAGAAGGGCAGATCTTTGAAGCAGTTAAGAAATTCTGGGACCTTTAGGACACTTTGAACGGTGAAGCAGGCATTGAGAGAGCAGCCTAATGGTAGTGAACAGAGATTGCTAAACCACTGGTAAATACAAATACCCTAGAAGTAGAGCAAAGACTTGCGAGTAAAATATAGCCTATGCTACTAACTCTATATTGCAGCATTGAGGGTGATGAAAAAGAACATGGAGAAGCTGAGAAGGTGTCCCTTTGCAATTCTAAAGTTCTATATCTAAGTACCTTTGAAATACTGTATTGTAATAAATATGAGGATGAGACCGAAAGATTTGACGTCCATGGACTGGAAAATTGACTGATATTGAAAGAATAAGATGGTTTCGACATGAGATAGTAAGTGGGGAACAGATAGTCAGAAATATATTTGACATAAGAGTAGTAGGAGGAAGACTTGTACAAAGGCCCAGAAAACTCTGAAAAAGGAGCATTAATCGGATGGAAATTCAACCTGACAGTTCACAAGACAGGAGTGGGGAGAGTGAATTCATTTCACGCTTAACCATATCAAGAAAAGAGCTGAAGTGAAAACGTTAATAATGATGGTTATCAGTTCTGTTGATTTGGAGAAGGAAAATCACCTTCTGTTTGAGAGGCTAAGAACTTGGCTATAGAAATACAGGAACATCCTATCCATCGCTGATAAAAAAGAAAACCGTTTTTCTCCTAGAATGTACATACGTTTACTTAAACTTTGCTTACTGTATATATTTTAGATGGTCAAAACACTGAACATTAAACACTTTCCAAACCAGTCAACTCATTTGTTGATCATTTGACGCCACAGGCGGAAAGAAATGACGACAGCCTTTACATTTTAAGGAAGTAAGAGTTGCACGTAAAAGATATTCAAATGATAAGAGTTGCGTGTGAAAGATATTCAAATGATAAAGTTGCCATTGAAAGATATTCAGTGATAAGGCTCTTGGGTAAATGAATTTTATCTTAAGAAGCAGTTGTTCAGCCCGTTCCTTTCTAGCAAAAATCAGCCAGTCACACAACAGGGTAAATCAGTCACTCCCTTACACCTTTCACCTCTTCAAACTTATGCCTTTACAATTCCCTATATACATTTATCTTATCTTACAGTAATTTTCAAGAAAAAATTCACAATACTTTCCTTTCTGGCAGTCTACTTCATTTATCCTCTTTATTCTTGGACCTGTTTGTTGGACATTGCTTATTTGTGGTTGACTTTTTCGAAAATATGCGTAATTCTTTTTCCATACAATGGCTATTATGATGGGCAAACTAAAGCCAACACTTCGCCCTTATTTCATAAGCTTTTAGCACTTTTTACTTGAAAATACCTTCCTTGGAATCTCTCCCCTTCATGAATACTTTCATCCTGTCCTCACTGAATTTTCTACTTTTTGAAAGCTATAACTACGAGGGGCCACTAGGAAAACAATCAATACCTATGTACTGTAAACACGCCTTCCACCTTTGCACATTTCGATCGTTTAGTCCAATAATTTGCTATAAAAAATGTTAGTCAGCAGAGTTGCTCCTCAACTATTAATGAGTCATTTTGATACTGTGTTGAAGTTTAATATCAAAGTTTATATGCAACTTCAATCCCTTTTACTTTTATATACACACCAACTACTGCTACACCCAAACAGGAATTTAAACCCATAGTGCGTTAATCACCCAAGGCCACAAATTTAATAGCTCATACAGGTATGTCAGAGGCTACAAGGTTAAATATGCAAAAACACAGTGTTAACAACAGGAATCAAGACATGTATGATGGTCTTACTTTAATGTTATGATCTTGTTATGCACCAACATTTTGTCCAACGACGGGAGCTTGGTAACACAACCTTCCAAGAGAGATTGGCCCTCGGTAGAGTTCTGAAAAAAAAAAAATATTAATTAACGTCATTCGTAAACTTGTGATTAAACCTAAATTTTGTAATTTAAAATACAACTGAGAGAGAGAGAGAGAGAGAGAGAGAGAGAGAGAGAGAGAGAGAGAGAGAGAGAGAGAGAGAGTGGGGGGAGGGGTGGAATGGGGAGACGTTGAATTACATCTGCAGAAATATGCACACTGAAGGAAGAGAGAAACATAGGTTAACATCTAGGCCATCAATTTCACAATTAATTACTTAAAGAATATCTAAAGCAAAATTAAAACGAGAACCTGTAGCTTCCAAAGCATGCTGACCCCAAAGCTCCAAGGGACATTATCATTCCCACTATTGATTTTATTCCTAGCATTTACTTGTAAATACTTTCAGTATCACGAATTCGACTCAAAAGATGCAGTATTGTCATTATCATTAATAATTTTGAAAAACCATGCCTCTGTCAACCTGAACAATATATCATGTGCTTGGTGGCTAGTCATCCAAAGAAAATCTTTGAGAACCAGAAGGGTAACATTCAGTGGAACCCCATACCATCCCCATTTCTATAAAATTAGTTACTGATATTATGATTCACTTCCAATTTATTGAGACTTATCCCAAAGTCTCAATTGGAAAGTGATATGTGCAGTTTGAAGGAAACTAGCATATCGTAATGCCTGGAGTGAAAAATTGCTAAACTAAACAGAAACATTTTCTTTCTTATAAAAGAGCAATTCAGTCTTCGACACCATAAGTGCAGAAATACTCAAATTAGTACGATACTGTCAATACCTAACTGTATTTAAGGTCAATATCAACGTGAAGAAGCCAGACAAAGTTATAACAAAACACTTATTAAAGCATATATTTAGCATAAAAAGGCAAACTCCTTCTCTAAGTTCATACTTTAGTACGTGGGTAATTCGAGGATCCATAGTCTTTACGCATTTTAAAATGCATGATTCGCTTACGTCATACAAATACGTGCCATGACATATCTTAATTTTGATTGTGTAAATATTTCACTATGATTGTGAAATATCTCAAAATAAGCAAGCAACATTTGTCAGCTGTTGCATGATTGCCGGCATACACCAGTACGCCGAAAATAATTTATTAAACATTCTTGAAAGCAACTTCACAGGTTTGAATAAAATCATTAAGATTCCCCCCCCAAAAAAAAAAATTACCTTTGTCATACAATCGTAAGGTCACATTATATTGAAAATATGCCATCCTTACGATAATGACGTAAATATGGAGACGACGTGAGGGGACTGCGGGACAGATATTTTTCGTGGCAAAAATTTTCTAAGATATCTCTCGTATCCCATGACTGACCGATTATACCCATGCTAGAGAATCTGAGCAGTAGTCTGCATTGTACAGTCTGAGTTAAAACCCCATGCTGGTAAGAGATTACTTAACTGAGCAATCTAATGCAGCAGTCAATCATGTTCATTTCCTGTAGCTTTCAACATTTGGCCGCAGTCGTTGCAATCTTCAGCGACCATTCAAAGCGTATGTTCGCAAAGCCCTACGCTGAATCCTGCTGCAATATATCAAACAATCCACACTTGAGGGAACCATGAGTTTGTTGACGGAAGCAGAAAAAATACTCTCGGCACATACCTCTACTTAGTCCAAAAAACGGTAAACCACAAGAGCCCTTGAAGGTTGGTCCTGGAAAACACAATGAATAGCATAATAGTAAGCTTATACAAATTATTTTCTGTTAGCTGGTGTAATACCTTATCAATCACAAAAAGCGAACTTACAGAAGCTACAGGTGAAAAAACGTCTCCTTTTGATCTACAAAATGTATCTTAAAAAAAATGTAAGTGTTGCTTGGCATTATCACCAAAGCATGGTGATCAAGGCTTATCATGATAAACTTTTCAAGTCCAGGCAGCGGTGCAAGAGATGGCTACTAACAGATGGAAATACAAGAATCGTAATTGGCAAACCAATGGATGAGCGATAATGTACTGTATATGTATGGTATAACAAAATCTGTGCTGTGAGGGTAGCTGTTAATCTCGACTACATATACAAACTGACTGACACAGTCAAACCAAATGATTCTCTCGTATCAGTTACTTCTCTTATCTTTTCACTGGAATTCTCTGGACCTGTGCTTAGCATAAGCAGTTGGGGTCAATGGATACTGGTTTTTGTGGAATTTCTTCCATCTATTAGTTATATACCCAGACTAGTTTGACAGGAAGATTTTAAAGACTTATTACACTATACGAAAAATACATCTGGTTTATGCCTAGTTATTACACCAATTAAATATTTCAGTGGTACTCAGATCCTTATCATTGAAGGAGCTATTCCAGCATAATGGCAACAAGCCTCAAAAATTAACTGCTAGCGATAACAACTAAATCCAGTTCGAGGAATACCACTCAGGATTAACCTTACTGCCAGGCAGTCACACTCGGACCCAACAGTAACCATAATCCTACAGTATACGTAACCTAGTTATGTTATCAAGAAACAATTTTCTTGAACAATGCAATTTACACAGTTATTAAGGATAAAAACAAAATGCCTAATAGGGTCTTAAGGTAAAAGCCTATAAATTTCGAAACCTAACAATCAGTAACTTATAAAAGACAAGAACTGGGGTTAAAGGACACTCCTTGTTAGGAAAAAAAAAAAAAAAGATTGCTTTAAAAACAGCGGGCCTGCTCAAAAGACAGTTGAAAGTACAGATCAGCAGAGAGTTAGGAAGAGAAAGAATAGAATAGTATATAGAATTTAGGCCAAAGGACAAGCATGAGGCCTGCAAGGTCATTCAGCACTGAAACCGAAATTGACAGCAAAAAGGTTTGAAAGGTGTAACAGGAGGAAATCCTCTCAGTTGTACTATGACTCATTTGTTGGGAGAGGGTGGAAAGTAAGATGAAAGAGAGAGAATATGAACATAGGTAAAGCAAAAGCAGTGAAAAGGGTTGAAGCTAAGGGACAAAGGGACGATGCAAAGAACCTTAAGGAATGCCTACAGTGCATCACTGTGTATGAGGTGCACTGACACCACTAACCCCCTACAGGAAGGAAAAGACATATCTGCATGGTAAAAAAACTTCTAGATAATTCTTGATTTTAAAAACAACTTTCAATGCCACTAAACTATTTGCAGTAACTGAACATGCATGCCTCCAACCTTTCATTCAGCCCCAGCCTCTCTCACCCCGTTAGTGGAGCAGAGCCCGCAAGTTTCCATCAGGATTAAACAACCAACCGGCACTGTCCGTTTGGTCTCTCCCTGGATTGACCTGAACTAATCGTCTATGGAACTAGGCCTACACAGAAATAGGTTGAGGCTGTTGGATCTATGTAAGCATCAGGAGTGAAGAATCTGACCCATAAATATTAACAGGAATAGGTAGAAAAAGGAAGGACAGTAAATTTTTACAACAGTTCCAACTCTGTTTTTCTTCTGTAATTATGTATTTTATTATGTGTTTTAATGTGTTTTGAATGATTATGATAGTAATAAATGTGGGAAATGAGTTGCTTTTGAGTCATTATACATCCCTACTAAATCCAACAAGGTTGGGGGCCCTTTGGGAATGCGGGGTTTTAGGTGGGGTATATCAACATCGACACAAGATGGTATTTTAATTAAATAAAACAAGGTAAAACAATTATAGCAAACCCACCAAGACACAGGTAGGCAACATAGCCTAGTCTAACGTAGCCTAACATCCCCTAACCTAACCTAGCCTACTATAGCCTACCCTAACCTAGTAGAACGTATTACTTGGCCGGGGGGGCTCCGTTCCCCCAGATAGGCAAACTGGTTACAAACGACACCATCCTAACCTAACCTAACCAGCAGATCTAAGCCGGCTGCCCACGGTGAGCTAGGCTATGGCAGTTGACTCTTTTCTATAGAACTTTACCTGCTGAACAAGAATTTAAAGTAATATTTTGGCAGTCAAATGCAATTAAGCTGTAAATTACCTTAGAACTGTAGCTGACGGTGAAGGGGACCCGTTGGGAATCGGGGTTTTGGGTTGAGTAAAATCCTTTCAAGAATAGCTAACAGTAAGGGGGACCCATTGGGAATTCGGGGTTTGGGTTGGGTAAATAACTTGGGAAAAGGTTTTGGTACCTTATTGTTGTATTTCCTGTTATATATGTCATTTAGAACACGAAAAACAAGCGTAAAAAAAGGGACGAATAAATGGATAGCGGAAGCTGTTCCAAAGGCACTTTTCATTCAGTACCAGTACTGCTGATTCTAAGCCTTAACACGTATGCACTAGTTTTCAGTTCACTAATCAGCAGCTGCCAGTTTTCTGCTCTTAGCGAGAGCTACGAGACCCTGGCAATTCATGAAGGTGACGTTTTCCTATGTTATTTTACTTGCTGAACAAGAGTATTACCTCTTGCCAGAACATAGGAGCTTGCCAGGAATCTTAAAAAGTGCACATAAGGCGCGCAGCGCCGTTCTGCCACGGCCACCTATAGAGGCCACCTAAGTTGAAAGCAGAGATGGTAATGTTTTGTTTCCATTTACGAAAGCTCCGAATAGTGTGCAGTGGAGCTAGACTATGGCAATTGACTTTTTCCATGTTATTTTACTTGCTTTACAAGAGTTTAAGGTAATATTTTGCTGGTCGGCTTCTGCTAAACTGTAATTTACCCTTGAGCTGTGTGCGACCCACTGGTACAGACGTGCAGTTTTCAAGGGTCAATTACATTTTAGTTACAGCCGACTGCCAAAATATTATTTTAAATTCATGTTCAGCAAATAAAATAACACAGGAAAATGTCAATGGCCATAGGCTAGCTCACCGTGGAAAGCCAGCTTAGAATTACCACCTAACCTAGTAGGCCATGTTACTTGGCCGGGGGCTCTGTTCCCCCAGATAGGCAAACCAGTTAGAAAAGACACTGTCCTAACCTAACCTACCCTAACACAGTAGGGCATGTTACTTGGCCGGGGGCGATAAGCCAACTGGTTACAAAGGACACCATCCTAACATAACCTAACCTAGTAAGCCGTGTTACTTGGCTGGAGACAATAAGCCAACTGGTTGCAAAATACACCATCCTAACATAACCTAACCTAGTAGGCCGTGTTACTTGGCCGGGGGGGTTAATGTTCGTTTCCGGTCTGAACAGCCTTACTCGATTTTTTATTATACCTTTCGAATCTGCATTAAAAAATGAAAAAAATATCCTAAATACGTAATACCCGCAAACTAATATTTATCACAATAAAAAATAAAATTTATGTAAATAATTGAAAATTTTTTCTAAGTTTCAATTTCACCTTACCCATGACTTCTTGAGCTCCCGTGTGTGCGTTTGTACATAGGCTATGCAGCCGCCAGCCATGCGCATGCCCTTGAATTTCACCCAATTAACTATCATTATGTCACACCATTTTGATGTGATTGGCGAACGTCATTTGCATGGGCGTTCTGTCGACACGGAATTTGAAATTATTGGCGCGGCTCATCAGATCAACCAAGTCGAAACGTTAATTCCTTGTAACTAGGCCTCTTTTTGAATACGATTGAAATCACCCAATAACAAACCGGTTTTCATTATGATCTTATTTCAGAACCAATGAAAACCGCCGGGGGGCTCCACCCTCCAGATAGGCCAACTGATTACAAAGGACACCATCCTAACCTAAACTTCCCTACCTAACACAACCATGCAGGCCGCTTTGCTTAGCTGGGGGCTCCCCACCCTGCCCCAGACCCAACCATTTATTTTCTATGCTTCCTGCTGTCACTTTAAAAGAAAATTATAAATTTACCTTAGTTAGGACAAAAACGTTTTGGTGGCTTATATCAGTACAAGATGGTTGTGGCTCCTTTACAGTTTTGTCGTCGTCATCAGAAAATGATTCCCTCAGTGGTGATGTGGGATCAGTGTTGCTTAAAGGTGCAGGTAACACTCCACACTGCCTTAAAAAAATCGATGCTTTGCGATTCATTTTCATAAAAATTATGACAACCGAAATCCCTCAAAGTTACAGGAGGAACACAGACCGGACATATCTCCACTCCATGAAAGACTTAATCCTAATGACAAGAGAAAAATGTCCGACACCTGTAAGATTTTCCCCTGGTCACGTGACTCCTACAGTGTGTTACCAGATCTCATTTGCCATTTGATGCTAAACTCAATATGAAATTATACTAAATCTATCAAAATTATGCTAGCGGGATGATAACATTATGCTAAATGAGTCTTTATGCCAAATATTATGCTAGGTAATGAAATTTACCTCAAATAATGGTAATGGCATCAAATGATACTAGATCTGGTAACACTGCTCCTTGACATAAGACATAACTAACCTCAATGCAATTTTAAAGAAAAGCAGTCTCGCATCAGAACCGCAATGCAGTTTCAAGGAAGAACAGATTCGCATCAAGGGACGGACTGTGCTAGTGTTTAAGTAAACAAAAACACTTAGAAATTTCTCGAGGATGGTGATCATATACCGTCATATCCCGGATATGGCGAATTTCCCCAAAAAATGTTTTGACAAAATCTAATTTTTTTATGCCAAATTCATCTATAATACTGGAATTATTATAGAATCCGATGGAACTGTTGTTAAATACTACCGGGGGGACAACTGCTAATAAGATATTTCAAAAGTAAAGAGAAAGCTCCAATAACCCGAGAGAGTAAATTATTGACTCAATAGGATATTTTTTGTGGGTACTCTGCCTTTGCTTTACTTGAATGAAAATTCATTTGCAATCCTGAAAAAAAACATCTCTCTCCTCCCCCAACCTCCCATCTCAAATTTTACCAAAACTGTAGTCTGCTTTCCGTAAGTCGAAAACATGAAACGAAATGGAGACGGAGAATAAGCATTCTCATTATAACAGAGTCGAAGGCGGTATCCTAACTAGCCTCAGCTGAAGCCAGATATGTGAAGGGGGTTTCTTCCATGCTGTACTTGTGATTTGGAGGATGGTTGCACAAGCTGTCCATTGGAATTGGATATAGATTCGAGTTTTGCCATCAAATTAACTGCCCGGAGGAGAATTCTTGACTTGAAGCACTCCACTCTATCGAGGTTATGTACGTTTATTAATTGTACAGTACTACGCCAATACAAATTTGTCGGTACTCAACTACTATGGGAACTTTAATTTTTTTCCGGCCTACAAGGTTTTCTGCACCATACTAGTGCCCTAGTGTTCCTGCAAACTAGCCACAAAGGTTGTGTAAATGTGGACATTAAGCTTTATGTTTCGGGTGAGAAATAGGCGACTGTTTCTTGAAAAACTGAAGAGTTGTTGCATTTTTTTTTGTTTTGTTTATTGACGAGTTGCCCAGTTACATAATTATGCAATTTACACGAAATGCAAGTCTCGGAAATACGTATCAGTTATTGCTTTGAAAATAAGTTTTCATGTTTAAAATAGTGCAACTCATGACAATGGATTCAATTAACCATAAACGAAACCAGTAAAGCCCAATTTTACTGTTGATGATACATTTACTAACATTTTGGTATATGATTAGTCCACTTTCGGTCACTACACTAAACCCAAAAATAGACAAGTCATCATTTTTCGAAAGACTTCCGTGCTGTTCAAGGAGTTGTGACAAGTTCAGAGGACCTCGAGAACCGGACTATGTAGAAACCAGAAAATCTCGAGGGAAATCATATGAACGTTTGAAGAAACTCCTCCTCCTTATTTGCCTTGCCTTATATTCATAAGATATTGCTAGATATGTCAATAATGACAGCTTGATAGTGCCAAAGGCACCATACTGCGGGAGACACAACGACGTTAAAATTCCATTGCAGTTCCAAGTAGCCTACATGTCGATAAACACTTACAGTTGCGGAACTACAAAAATATTCTCTATTTTTTAATAACCCCTTGAAACACAGCTTCCCTTGTGCAAGGTATCCAAGTGAAACCATTTTCTTCAAAACGTCTTGTTAAATAATCCGCCAAGCTTTCAGCGGACTTTTGGATCTGCAGAATTAAGGACGTCATCATTCGTTGTAATAACACATATGCCCATTAGGAAAAAGCCTTCATGAGTTACAATATGAAAAAGACTATCAAACATTTCAGACAATGTTCTTTATTTCACCCGTCCGCCGGCTGTGCAGTGAGGTATATTCCAACCAGCAGATTTCATCACTTGAGCCCTATACGTTTGGAACGCAAGACTAGTTACCTCCACCAAGACCGGATAATCGGGGAACAATACTAGCCACGCCCATGGCCGAAGTATATGTTTTGACCATGACCACACCTCTTGTTCGATCAACTGAAGGCTGACTGGATAGCCTTCGGCATTGTGTAGAAAAATCACTCTGATACCCCTCTTTCAAGAAATATTACTCAATAAATCGTGCAGTATTGCTCTTAAATCACTCTATGTCTCAAGGAAAATACTCCCGAAATCACTACTTTCTGCTTCTTCCGAGAAGCATTCCTAGTATTCAAGATGGCAGTAAATCTTATTTTCTCTATTGAAAACCGTCGGCCACTTCTTTGGACCTCTCGAACTTTCTGACTTAATACCTTCATATATCATTAGTTAGGAAGAGAGTATATTTTAATGAAATAATTGTCAAAATAAATATTTTGCATATGTATAACCTGGGGCCACTACTTGTGAGTTACAGTTTATAGTTTTATTGAAGAAATTATCCTTAAGTACCACAACTTACTGTTTTGCCTGGAAAAATCCTTCATTACTCCTTAAATGTCTTAGTGTATATCTAAAAGCTACAACCCTTAAAACGTCATCAACATTCAGATTCCTTATGAATATTTTGGCCATTGAAATATACTAGCCTCGCTCTCTAGTTGCATTTGGCTAAATAATTTCATTCTTCTCGGGCTACCACATGGAGCATGATTACGTGTGTTCATTAAAAAATGAACATCTCTACCAAATAGGAGCACACATTTTTGCTTCCTGGCATATCTAACTCCACACCATGCACCGCTTTTCCCACACCAACTTTCTAACCAAGTGGTTTCAAATAATTCGGTTTCCTACCCTATCCGTATTTCTATTCCATTTACATAAACCACTTTTCTCACCCACAGGTACAAACAAGGTCTAGAGAGCATAGAAGACACTTGCCGGCCTCTAGTACGAGCAAGAACCCGTAACAGCAGCAAGAAGGCAACCTTTACAAGGCACCCGAACAACATGCACTGAGTATTCTGAGCTTTCGGCAAAAACCTTAAGCAGTCTGTGTATCAAGAAACAAAACATCCCAACAAACAACAAAAGTGGGTTTGCAAATTGATCAACAGGATATGAGTCATGGGCATCACAACATTAGTTATCGAATCCTACTATTCTACGGAGTTTACACTGTGACCATCCCTTACCTTATAGCCGGATCTCTCCCTCCAGTTTCCTCCTGCATAAACCAAGTAGCAGAATAAGACGTACTGGAACGCAATTGCTTCAGCGGAACTGTATAAATACAGTCTCATTGACTGACAAATTTCCTCGGCAAAGTCCTCAGAAAAGCAACAGCGATGACTCAGAAATATTTCTTGTAAAAACTTCTTGGTGACCACAAAAGTCTAATTCATAGCACCAGGTATCTCAATTATTTGAAATCGCATTATAGGGACAAGAACAAATTTAACAAATATGCAGGGTCGAACTCAGTCCTTTCGACATTCTGACTGTATACCTTCTGAGCAGCTTTCAGCCAATCAGGAGAGTCCACACAACTCCCTTCAAACTGAGAGGGTGGAAACGACTTCTGATTGGCTGAGAGAGAAAACAAACAAATCGTAATATGCATCAATACTTGAAGAAGGGGTTACGTTTGTTTTAATGGCGGTATTAAATTTGTTACGATTGAAGCTAATTTTGAAAAAAAATATCTCTTCCTCATAGAATTTAACATTTGTTTAATTTTTTTTATAGAAACACTTGTATTTTCGATAATTTAATCTTATGAAAATTTATGTTCCAAATTATCTAACAGTCATCATAATAGAGAGAGAGAGAGTAATTTTTTAAATGACCACGCAAGCAATCCTTCCTGTTGACCGAGAACTTGGCAAAACCCTAAACATTGCAATGTATAAGCCAGAGCAGTTTTACCTTTGACTTAAAAAAAATATGAACAATGTTACAGAATCGAGAAGCATAGAGAGAGAAAACACGGCAAAAAAGTTCACAAAACAAAGCTTCCCTCACCGAATTGGAAGAGCATTCAGAAACGAAAGCCGTTATGTTAGAAGCAAAACATGACCAATTCCTTTCCAAACAAAAAACAGCACAAAAAGAAGGCATTCACAGGAAAAGTTTAACAAACCAATACCTATCCCCTCAACAGACAACGTAGCACCACAAGTGCACGATGTATGAATCAATGCAGAACAAACAGTAGGTTATGCACTCACAATTAGGCTACGCAAGCTTTTATTATAGCGACGAGTTATCAACTCTTGGAGTTGCAAGTGTTTTCGCATTGAATAGTTATGTCAGGTGTAAGTTCAAAAGGTTTATGGAAAAACACTGCTGATGCGAAGAAGCGGGAGCCTCACTTATTTACCTCTGTACTGACACATGTCGGGTGTAACGTTTTTAAGCCAAGCAATTTCCTAATCCTTTCGTTCTGTTATTTTTCGATCACAATCATTTCCTCCCAAAAAAAAACTCATGGCACCTAAATAATAAAGCGATAAAAGTGAAGACCGTTCTATATTGAGAGAGAGAGAGAGAATAGTAACATTGCACGAACAAATACAATAAACCTACAATGGGAGATTCAGAGATTTTTGTAGGAGAGGTCAATGGAAATGGCAACTCAATCAGCTCTTTATATAGTCCGTAATGAAAACTCTTGGGAGAAAACAATAAAAGTTCAGGAGAGAGAGAGAGAGCGTGGGTGTGAGGGCCTTGAAGGACAGAGAGTATTTATGTCCAAATGTTTACTGTAAGTTCTGGCTAATTACAAGGTTATGATCCAGAACGTGAGCGGGATAGCGAGGGAATAATTCCATAATGTTTACTGGATATGGTCCACTAGTCACATTGTGATAGTCATATGTTTTCCAGAATTTCTGAACTCATTTTTTAAACATTCCTAAAGTGGCTGAAATAAGAGCGTTTTTGTAGGACGCAATCTATAAAGGAATTCAACATAAACTCTGCAACATTTTACTCAGAACAAAGAACTTCGGATTTGTAAATCTAGAAATTTCAAATTCATGTCAATGAAAAATCCCCTTGCAAGCTTGGCTAAACTGTTTTGTACTTGTCATCAGCAGCAAAACTGAAGAAAACAGATATGAAGACGTTTATGGAGTTTATAAATCTAACTGAGGCGGCTGAAAGATAGTGATCAATCCCATGTTGCATAGGCTCAAGCTCCACAATAATACGTGAAATGTATTCGGAGGTCATACGAGAGCGAGGATAAAACCAACATTACCCAATGTTCTACTCAAAAAGGCATCGCTCAATTACATTATCTTCTTTGGCTGTAAGTTCCTTAAAAGTCAAAGTGAATTCAATATCAGCAGGAAATTGGCACTTTTTAGTTACAATTCCCCTTGGGTATAAACTACTCCAAGGGTATAGTTAATTCAATATGAAATGGTATTTGTGGCTTAACACACACACGCACGCACACACACACACACACACACACACACACACACACACACACACACATATATATATATATATATATATATATATATATATATATATATATATATATATATATATGTGTGTGTGTGTGTGTGTGTGTGCATGTATGCATGAATGTATGCAAGTATGTATGTAAGTATGAGGAGAAAAAATTCAAGAGAAATTCAAAAGATATCCTGCCGACTGAAGATCTGAGACTTCAACGTCCTTCAGATAGTTATCCGTTCCCTAAAAATATTACAGTAAAAATGTCTGCACACTGACACCTTCGATGTAATGGGTACGAAGTGCTTTATTTGACCTGCCGAGATAGCCTCACTAATCACAAACGCATGACTCAAACATCTGTTGCAAAAAACATAGTGTACAAATATGTATGTTATTGTGTGTAAGACCACAGCACTTCATGTACCGATGGTCTAGCTTAGAATCCCTCTGCCCGGTGGCATATTTCCCAAGTCTGGAAGAGTATAGGGATAGGGGAAAATTAGGACCAATCAGCGTTCAGAGTTCGCTTGAGGCAATGACGTCATTATCTCAGCATTCATTCTCACAGTGTGTACGATAATTATCCTCTAGTAACGTTTACAGTCACTATTGATAAATTATAATATATGTATACTATCCGTTTTTTTTCATTCGTCTTGTCATTAATTACTTTTATCGTCTAAATAGCTCTTTATTTCTAACAAAATTCAAGTTTAATTAATGATGAAAACCGAGGAAGTATAACACTTTTATATATTCGTATGATTCATTAAACTGCCTTTCTTGAACATGATTCTGATTTGTAAATAAACAATTCATTCATACGGCCTAGAGCTGCTTATTTAAGAGCAGTCTATTGTTCCTCTCTTTTAGCAATGAATGTCAAGGAAAAGCTATCAAATTTCGAGAAATTTAAGAATATGCATTCAAACCAGTGACAGTAGGGACATAACTGAAGTAAGGACGAATGTAACAACAAAAGAACAGGGACAAGGAATGGCTGGAAGAGTATGCAAATTTTTAATGCCTTTTCCCCTTATCCTTATCAAGGTACAAGATGGGTCTACCCATAGATATAGAGGGGAGAGATTGGACAGACAAGATAGAGACTTTTTCATTAGTGAAAATCTTTATAACTGTTTTAAACAACCTCAAGTAAACGTGTGTTAATATTAGTCAACTTCAGTGAAGTACACGCCTGCATTTCGAGCAAATAAAATAAAATAATGAATGTTGTAATAAGCTCTTTATTAAAGCCTATTTGACATTAAATTCATGTAGCCTAATAAATTAGCATGTAGGGTTACTTTCAGTCCATATTACCACGGTTAAGAGTGACAATTTTCCCTACTACTAGTACTAGTTCTACAATGTACATAGTATCATGAGGCCTAGCCCAGGGCCTGCTGCAGTTGTACCGTACGTGTTAATAAAGTATTATAATTTTATTTACAAATCATCAGTAAGTTCTCAAACCTCCTTGTATGCAGTGGACTCGGTTGAATTTGATCTGCCATGACACTTGAAGGTAGTAGGCTATTCTTCCATTTTACCATTATAATTTTTGCCCTATACTTCAAAGTTATAATACAGCATTATAGCTTTACTGACTAGCTAGACTACAAATAAACTTTTTCACTATAATCGTAATTCTTAATACAATAGTGTGTATAAAAGTATTTTTTCCAAGAAAGAAAAATAAAAATCAAATAATTCTGAAAAGGCTTCTGTTATGAATAGAGGGGCTCAAGTAAAATATTTATTGAAAAATAAAAGAAAGTTAATACAGAATCTAATAGAAAGGCACATAAATATTGTAGAGAAATATGGCAAAATATTCATTTAATAATAATTACTATGTGCTGCAGTCTGCAGACAAAGTCAAAAGCATACTGACCTGTAATTCAACATATTTATTTAAATTGTAGATTTTACTGTAAGTTAGGCTAGCCTGTAAGAATAACTTAGGCTTTCATTGCTAGGCAAGACTTGAGCTGTATTTCATAGTCTGTGGAGGGGAACAGACAGAAAAATGGGCATTCCTGAAGGTTATTCCAAATTACACTTCCTTTTCTAAGCCTAGCCCAGGGTCTGCTGCAGTTGTACTGTACGTGTTAATGAAGTATTATAATGTTATTTACAAAGTCATCAATAAGTTCTCAAGCCTCTTTGTATTCATTGGACTCGGTTGAATTTGATCTGCCATAACACTTGAAGGTAGTAGGCTATTCTTCAATTTTACCATTGTCATTTTTGCCCTATACTTCAAAGTTATAATACAGCATTATAGCTTTACTGACTAGCTAGACTACAGATAAACTTTACCAACTAGCCAGTCTACCAGGGTTTATCATCAAATAAAAGGTAGCCTACCATAACCTAACCTTAGCTTAGAAAAGGAAGTGTAATTTGGAATAACCTTCAGGAATACCCATTTTCTGTCTGTTCCCCTCCACAGACTATGAAATACAGCTCAAGTCTTGCCTAGCAATGAAAGCCTAAGTTATTCTTACAGGCTAGCCTAACTTACAGTAAAATCTACAATTTAAATAAATATGTTGAATTACAGGTCACTATGCTTTTGACTTTGTCTGCAGACTGCAGCACATAGTAATTATTATTAAATGAATATTTTGCCATATTTCTCTACAATATTTATGTGCCTTTCTATTAGATTCTGTATTAACTTTCTTTTATTTTTCAATAAATATTTTACTTGAGCCCCTCTATTCATGACAGAAGCCTTTTCAGAATTATTTGATTTTTATTTTTCTTTCTTGGAAAAAATACTTTTATACACACTATTGTATTAAGAATTACGATTATAGTGAAAAAGTTTATTTGTAGTCTAGCTAGTCAGTAAAGCTATAATGCTGTATTATAACTTTGAAGTATAGGGCAAAAATGATAATGGTAAAATTGAAGAATAGCCTACTACCTTCAAGTGTCATGGCAGATCAAATTCAACCGAGTCCAATGAATACAAAGAGGCTTGAGAACTTATTGATGACTTTGTAAATAACATTATAATACTTCATTAACACGTACAGTACAACTGCAGCAGACCCTGGGCTAGGCTTAGAAAAGGAAGTGTAATTTGGAATAACCTTCAGGAATGCCCATTTTTCTGTCTGTTCCCCTCCACAGGCTATGAAATACAGCTCAAGTCTTGCCTAGCAATGAAAGCCTAAGTTATTCTTACAGGCTAGCCTAACTTACAGTAAAATCTACAATTTAAATAAATATGTTGAATTACAGGTCAGTATGCTTTTGACTTTGTCTGCAGACTGCAGCACATAGTAATTATTATTAAATGAATATTTTGCCATATTTCTCTACAATATTTATGTGCCTTTCTATTAGATTCTGTATTAACTTTCTTTTATTTTTCAATAAATATTTTACTTGAGCCCCTCTATTCATAACAGAAGCCTTTTCAGAATTATTTGATTTTTATTTTTCTTTCTTGGAAAAAATACTTTTATACACACTATTGTATTAAGAATTACGATTATAGTGAAAAAGTTTATTTGTAGTCTAGCTAGTCAGTAAAGCTATAATGCTGTATTATAACTTTGAAGTATAGGGCAAAAATGATAACGGTAAAATTGAAGAATAGCCTACTACCTTCAAGTGTCATGGCATATCAAATTCAACCGAGTCCACTGCATACAAGGAGGTTTGAGAACTTACTGATGATTTGTAAATAAAATTATAATACTTTATTAACACGTACGGTACAACTGCAGCAGGCCCTGGGCTAGGCCTCATGATACTATGTACATTGTAGAACTAGTACTAGTAGTAGGGAAAATTGTCACTCTTAACCGTGGTAATATGGACTGAAAGTAACCCTACATGCTAATTTATTAGGCTACATGAATTTAATGTCAAATAGGCTTTAATAAAGAGCTTATTACAACATTCATTATTTTATTTTATTTGCTCGAAATGCAGGCGTGTACTTCACTGAAGTTGACTAATATTAACACACGTTTACTTGAGGTTGTTTAAAACAGTTATAAAGATTTTCACTAATGAAAAAGTCTCTATCTTGTCTGTCCAATCTCTCCCCTCTATATCTATGGGTAGACCCATCTTGTACCTTGATAAGGATAAGGGGAAAAGGCATTAAAATTTTGCATACTCTTCCAGCCATTCCTTGTCCCTGTTCTTTTGTTGTTACATTCGTCCTTACTTCAGTTATGTCCCTACTGTCACTGGTTTGAATGCATATTCTTAAATTTCTCGAAATTTGATAGCTTTTCCTTGACATTCATTGCTAAAAGAGAGGAACGATAGACTGCTCTTAAATAAGCAGCTCTAGGCCGTATGAATGAATTGTTTATTTACAAATCAGAATCATGTTCAAGAAAGGCAGTTTAATGAATCATACGAATATATAAAAGTGTTATACTTCCTCGGTTTTCATCATTAATTAAACTTGAATTTTGTTAGAAATAAAGAGCTATTTAGACGATAAAAGTTTTTAATGACAAGCCGAATGAAAAAAAAAAACGGATAGTATACATATATTATAATTTATCAATAGTGACTGTATACGTTACTAGCGGATAATTATCGTACACACTGTGAGAATGAATGCTGAGATAATGACGTCATTGCCTCAAGCGAACTCTGAACGCTGATTGGTCCTAATTTTCCCCTATCCCTATACTCTTCCAGACTTGGGAAATATGCTGCCCGGTGCCATGCATCAAATCATGCAATAACCCACTCATAAGCAAAAAGAATCCAGAAAAAAATACACAAATTAATCAAAACTCTCTCAGTCTCTGTCTCTCTCTCTTTATATATATATATATATATATATATATATATATATATATATATATATATATATATATATATATATATATATATATATATATATATATGTGTGTGTGTGTGTGTGTGTGTGTGTGTGTGTGTGTATCGATGGCTCAGTCGGTTACAGCAGCAGCTTCGGACTTCGTAGAGGTCTGTGGCGCGTGTTCAAATCCGCAGCCGACTGATCAGGGAGGCATACACTTTGCTATCCGTGTAGACATCCCGGGATTATATATGTAATCAACGGATAGGTTTGCTTAAAAAGCAAATGGGTGTTACAGACTAAATACACACACAAAACAAAGCCACTACAACACCTTCTAAAAACATAACAAACATCTCACACGTCTCGAACTCTCGCCCTACCCGCGCAACAACTTCTCGCTGCTGGGAAGAAAGGGCGTTGGGTCGGGTATGATACATGAAACATACGCTACCGGGGTCTAAGCGATGTCAGGCAGGGCAGCCGATCGAGACTACAGGTCTACCCCAAAGCCAAATCAAAAGTCCTTCAAAAGAAGGCATCGTGCTTACCCCATACAAAAATGGGAAAAAAAGCACGTTAAAAGAAGAAGAAGAAGAAGAAGAAGTGTGTGTGTGTGTATGTGGATTGTTTTTCCACACGAGTGTGTTATTACCTAATTTAATTACGTATTGCACCATGAAGAGCGATTCTTAGCCAAGACCAGTGCTACATAACGTGCTGCGTGTGTTACACATACACACACACACATATATATACACACACACACACACATATATATATATATATATATATATATATATATATATATATATATATATATATATATGTATGTGTATATATATTAAGGTACAAGTACCATTTTATGTCGAATTTACTATCTATTGGGAATTGCTTACACCAAAGGGAATTATAACTGATTATATATATATATATATATATATATATATATATATATATATATATATATATATATATATATATATATATATACATATATATATATATATGTGTATATATACATATATATATATATATATATATATATATATATATATATATATATATATATATATATATATATATATATATATATTATATATATATATATATATATATATATATATATATATACTGTATATATATATATATATATATATATATATATATATATATATATATATATATATATATATATATATATATACATCGGAGACTGACAATACAAAAGAAGATTGACCCTTCGAGGAAATAGCAAAACAAAAGGCTTTCTATTAACAGTGACTGCAATTTCAGGAAGCAGATGTCCGGTTCCCTGACATGATTATAGAAGAAATTGTTTCAGCCTATATTTACCAAGCTGCAGCCATCCCAAAATGTAATTTAATATTTACCCTACTGTCGCTGCCTATATGAAGGCAACAGGCTCCTCCCTACACGGCAGTCGTGAGTCTAATCCTGAAAATTCTTTTTGGATTGGGCCGCCTTCGTATTCAGCAAGGGAACCAAGAACAATATTTCCTATTCAGTTTTAATTTAAAGAGCACTGTGATGAGTCAAATGCCCTTATGTCGCCCTTGGCCAAATATATAAATCAGGAAATAAAAGAAGAGTAAAGTTCCTAAGCTTAATGGTACAGGGAAGCAGACGATCAATGACAAGAAAAACAAAGCCAAGTTATCAACCAAGTCGGCGATGGCCATTCGCGCCCAACAAACACTACCTCTACAACCTAAAAGCACTAGAAGACTCAATAATTAGATAAAGTAACACCATAATACACACTGACTCTAAGGTACCATCCTTGCTTTAAAAAACCAAGAACAAACTGAAAATTTGCTACTGATAACCAGCATAAAAGCTGCAGCCTTCGTTTGTCAGGGCAATGGAAGACAACTCACTGAAACTGCGTTCTTAGTCGTGTACAAATTCCAGGAAATGAAGAGTCAGATCAACCCGCTAAAAGCATCCTGCAATGCAATGTATTCAGCATCACTCTCAGTCCTTCCCTTACGTAAATTAAACAAGATACTTTCAGGTATTGCCGGAGTCATGCGCTCAGTGAGGTTTGCCAAGCACCCCTCCAGGGTTTCAGATCTTTAAAACGGCACGGGGGAAATACTAATTTACAACATTATTTTATTTCCAGGGTCTTTCCAGGAAACGAGCAGTTATCATCTACCATTACCGGCTTAGGTATCTGTGCACCTGGCAGCAAATTTGCAATGAAAACAGGGCGTACAAATACTGTGGTCGGGTGGTGGATCAACCCTTAAATCGTTACACACTACTTTGTCCTGGAACCTCTCCTCTATGGCGAAATTTCACTGAGCCACCAACAACCCCTACGAACAAGGTACAGCACATCACTGAAAACAGTGACACATTTTCAGCGCTCCTCTTGTTCCTACCAGTACCCTAGCGCTTAGATGATGGCGTGCTTCTCAATTTGCTAACTCCATTAATCAATCTGTCCCCTGCGGTCATATCACTTCTCTTTCAGGCTATCCCCAGTGTCGACCTGGCACTACTGTAAATGTATTTATTTTATTTTTCCATGGTCATACAAGCTAATTTCAACTTTCCAGATTTATTTGATTTTATTTCATTATTTGTTATCCTAAATTTTATAGTTTTATTCTATTTGTTTTTAATTTCATATTCTCTAATTTTCATTCTTTATTTTGATTTTATTTGTTTTTTATTATTTATGTACTTATTTACTCTAGTTTTTTTTTCTACTTAATTTCATTTTTGATCCCTGCTTATTCTAACGCTTGCATTCTTCCATTTCATTTTTAGCCTCCTCTTCCGTAAAACTAAACCTAATGCATCGCTAAATCTTCCCTACATAAGTTGAATATTGTATATGTAGTCTGTATAGGTCATTCTTTTCCTCTTACTGAAATACTGACCGATCCTTCCCAGGCACTTTCAGTTGTTGGTGCTCGCTGCTATAACGTTTTCTGTATCACTGATGGGTACCACCTGGCGTCTGTAACTCTGCCTGTCCTTATCTTCCCATCGGCCTTTAGAAAGTGATGAATAGCAGCTGATCCATTTCACTAATCTTACTTAACCCTTGCTGTGTTGTTCTCTGCTAATTTCTCTTTCGTAGGTTGTAGTTGCCAGTCAAGGGCTGCCCTAAAGCAAGAGCCCGTGCTAGCATAAAACGAGAGAAAGGGTTTAGCTTTTTGTCCCATTTCTCCCTCTCTCGCTGGCGTTTGGCGCCGGTCGATGACTAGGTACCTTCCTCTGCGTATCTCTCTTTCTTGTTGTTGGGCGTTAGCCGATTTTTTATCTTCCTTTTTATGTTATTTCCTGTAGCACTAGGAATGGTGTGTGGTCGTACGTTCTGACCAATGACAATTCGACCCACCTGAAATTCCGCTAACTTTAAACCTCCTCCCCCGATACATATAATTGCACAAGTTTGTTTATTATTATCGTTATTACTCTTATTACTGTAACTGAAGACTATGAAGAACAAACACGTTCTTCAAGGATGATGATAAAATTATACTTTTTTCCTGTGTAATTTAATTCCTTCTGATGATGAGGACAGGAGTCCTCGTAAACTTTAAGAGTTTTGACCGTGTTTATCAATATACCAAGATTTACACACAAGAATAAGGTCTTGTCTTATCCTAATTATTATTATTACTGTTATTGTTATTGCACATAAACATTTGGAGTCTGGAGATACAAGGATTCTTATTCAGACACCAGTAAACATTGGAACAAAATCAAAATCATAGTCACAAAGTAATGGATTTCACGGGAATGCTTCCATGTAGTGAAACATGTCCATTAAAATTCGTAAGGTCTTATGGTTTTCCTGCTGTTCTCTACTTGTGAAGTCAGCAGTCTGCAGAAAAGGAACTGGCCCAGATCTTATTCCGGCATGATTCATTGTTCTTGTATACTTTCTCTCATCTTTCTTGTCCAGTAATTTTTCTCACGCCTAATCATTAACACCTGGTCGTCCTCATGTTTTAAAGAATGTTGGTTATCATCACTCCATTTAAATATTTTCCTGCTGCTCTGAATATTACTATGGCTGAAGTACTTGGATTATCTCACAGTTTGTCTCGTATATATTTCATTAATAATTCACTCCTGAACATCCTTTTGTTTCCCTTGCTATACAGAAAGTTAGAACTGCCCAAGAAACTAATTTGCAAATTCTCTCATTTCTACTGTAGGCCCAGCTCCTGATCAACCCATTGCGCCCCTTCTGACCAAAGAAGTAAAATATAAGTACCCGGTCGTTAGTTCACTTTTTTGTTGCAGCTGGAAGAGAGAGAGAGAGAGAGAGAGAGAGAGAGAGAGAGAGAGAGAGAGAGAGAGAGAGAGAGAGAGAGAGAGAGAATTTGTAATCCATGTTCCTATATAAGCATGGAAGTAAATTTCCAAGTCTTTGTGTAATTTTTTTACATAGAATTCACGGCAACTTCATTAGTTACATGTTTACTCCGTATGAACGAGCTGTCCGTATTTGAGTTTCATTCAAGAAGTTCATGTGACTCCTCGGTAAGGACGGAAGCTGACCTCATTTTCAACGATTTTGAAGGAAGTCAATATTAGTGTACTAACGTTTTTTATAAGAGTACAAGTGTAAACATATACAGTTTTACACAATGGTCTTTCCTCTCCTTGCTTTCGATAAATACGACACTCGAGAACTTTGATCACCGTAGCAGTGTCTTGAAATGAGACAATCTTAATGCGAATCGTTTTCATAAGAAAATAAAAAAAAAAACGATTCATGAGCTTTATCATTAATCAGAGTAATTATCATCAGAGCTAAATATATTAAATCCTCAGCTCAAAGTCGAAGGAGCCCTTACCAACTCACATCACAGAAAATTTGCATACGAGAACAGATTCTAGAAAAAAAACACCATTTCCTCGCGTTTAATGGGAAAAGCTCCATTTCAAAATAGAAAGACCATGTGTTTCCAAATGAAGTTTCCTTTTGAGAAACTGCAGGGAAATATTACTTGTCCATTTTTTTTAATTCCACATGACATTGGGAACAAACTATGGAAGCATCTTAACTGAAAAATTCCTACAAAATATTCTTTTGTTTGTTTGACGTGAAACTTAGACGAATGATACATTTTTTAACGTCAGTTATTATTATTATTATTATTATTATTATTATTATTATTATTATTATTATTATTATTATTATTATTATTATTATATTCTCACGGTTTAAGTAAAACATCACTGTTCTCAAGGAATGTCAAAAATCCTAAAAGTGTTTATTTTTTAAATGGTATTGTTCAAATACAGATTACTTTGATAAAGATCCATGAATATTTTTATTTTTAAATTCATTATTATCCTGCATCAGCATAACCAGCAGCACAGGTCGGGGAGGAAGGCTAGAAGTGCTATGCCTCCCAAGCAGCTGCAATGTCCATTAAGGGTAAAGGTCACGGTGTCTTAAGAGATTTTTTCTCCATCTTTACATTCAGCTCGCAAACTATGTTAACTATGATGGGGAAGCATGATGTGATGAGCGATAAAACGGAGAAATTATATTGTTATTTTCGACAAGAGAACAAAACATTATATTTATCGCTTAGTTTATAAAGGCCTATTACTGGAACGATTCTTTTTGTTAAAGTAAAAAAAAAATAAAGAATATATAGCCAAAAGTATCGTTATTTCAACAAATATTTTTCAGTGTGGTTACAGCGATGAATTTAAAATTAGACAGAATATGGACTGAATAAACATAAGCACACATTAGTGTTAAAGTAGGAAAAAACACGATAACGAACTCATTGTTACCTGTCCTATCTGCTTCAGATTCCAAGAATTGAAAATAATTTCTTACTACAGCAACACTTCTTCATCTGCCCTAAATACAGAAGGATGTGGAAGGACAGAATTAGCATGGACTGTTGACGGCTTCCCGATCAACAACTGATTTCAAAACACCCACTTTTTAATAAGTGGTACACGAAGGCTTTGATTCCTAACGTATTTTAGGCCTTGGCTTGCTTTTGAAGGATAGTTTAGAGGCATTCACGTCGCTTCGGTAGAGGACAGAGCACGGTACTAGTGAAAAATCGTCTTGCAAAAAATGTACTTAACCTTTTGAAGTTCGTGGTGCAACAGGGTGCCCCGTAATCTTAAAATCGCAATAACGCAAAAGTTACTTTGCGGTGGCTTTGAGCCTCGTGCCTGGTTTGTTGTTGATTGTTAAACCCAGTCGTTTTGTGATCATTAGGTGTGATCAAAGAGAAACAATGCAGCAACAAAACCATAGCGAGATTTAAGCTTACAAAAAAAAAGCATCGTAACCCTGAGGATGTTACATGCCAGGCGAGTGGTGTAACAGGTGTTACTTTTTCATTGAAATACACCTAATAGCATAGTTAACGTCTTCCCCAGCACGTTTAAACTTCATGTTTAGCATCGTCATCATTGGTGTTGATTTCGCCAAGTTCAGCCTGACACAACGATGTTAATGAAAATGTACTGGATAACAGCAAGAATCTTATCGGTTTAAAACTGGCAATATAAGGGAACAGTTTTTAAATAAGGCAATATGGTCTCTTCTGGTGAAAACTAGTTATAAAAATCATAATGAAAACTGTAGCAGGAACGCAAACGCTGGTAAGCTCGACTTCATTAAAAAACTGAGGAACGTTTCACCGTAGGTGGCTGGTTCGTACGCGACAGTACCGAAAGGGACATGAATATCAGTTTCAGTAACGGCTGCGGTAAATTATCTCGATTGCTTTCGATATCTCGTAACACTGAAGAACTGCAGTGATACAAAAACTGGCTATTGAAATCCATATTTTCCATGCT
>JANJGK010000005.1:29280640-29298140 GCA_039081455.1 Macrobrachium rosenbergii | reverse complement strand
CGAGTTCGAATCTCCGACCGGCTAATGAAGAATAAGAGGAATTTATTTCTGCTGATAGAAATTCATTTCTCGCTATAATGTGGTTCGGATTCCACAATAAGCTGTAGGTCCCGTTGCTAGGTAACCAATTGGTTCTTGGCCACGTAAAATAAATCTAATCCTTCGGGCCAGCCCTAGGAGAGCTGTTAATCAGCTCAGTAATCTGGTTAAACTAAGATATACTTAACTTTTTAACGGATGTCCTCATTTTTCTGCATGAATTCTCTCTTTCATTAGTTAAAGTCTACAAAAAACTTTAAATTCAGCAATTCAAGTGAATTAACTTAATGTGACAAAAGTTTCCATAAGATTCACTGTTATTACCTGAGGTTTCTGAGCAAGCCACGAGGAAGGGGTTGCTTGTCCCGCGTCATTTTGCTTCCTAAAAGCCCCGGTTGACTTCCTTAAAGCCGAAAATCATTGCCACAATTATTAGTGCAATAATTTCTCAAAGGGTGAAATAATGCAAAGTTACGATAGGCACTGCCAGAGGTATTTTAGATGATTTTTGAAAAAAATTGGCCAGAAGCCTAATCCATTTATATCAGACGACATCGTCTAGAACTTACTCTCGATTTGAAATACTCGACTCTAATCCTTTAAATAGGTCAGCAAGCTGGAACAAACTCTCACTCTCTAATATAATTAACAGCGACTGCACGTAATAATGTAATAGATTATGGTGAAATACCGCCCCCTCAAAAAAGCTAATCATATTATTTCTGGCGAGATAAATTCAACCTGATCCCTTTATATTGCACATTCAAATCTTTCATATTTCGCTGACGTCTTCAAGTTAGATGTTTCAGAAATAAATTAATAAATGTAAAAAAAAAAATCAAAAATAATTCTCTTGATCTGAAAGTTTTACAGTCAGACCTAGTCTGAGTTTGGTTAAAACAGATGGTTTTATAAGAATTCAACTGCCTCCATGTATTTATTTCATACACTGCCACAGTATTTATCATCGTTATCACACTGACTAAATAAAAAAAATTAGTCAGCTTTAATGAAAATGTAACTCACAACCTAATTATGCATCATTTATATATATATATATATATATATATATATATATATATATATATATATATATATATATATATATATATATATATATACATATATATATATATATATATATAGGCTACTGTATATGTATATATATATATATATATATATATATATATATATATATATATATATATATATATATATATATAAAGAGAGAGAGAGACGATCTTCTGCCTCAGATTATTTTTGCAATGTACAGTGGACTATTTGCATGTGAATACATGCAACGATAAAGGATACCTGAGCCACATTTAATGAAAGGAAGAACTTAGCTGTGTATCCCATTGTCTTCCGAGTTGATAGAAGAGTGTGATGTGCGTGTGTGTGGCGGAGGGGGGGTGGGAGGATGGGGAAGAAAGATAACACAATAACGCTGTACATGAAGCTACACTGATGGGAGGAAAGAGCGTTATTTACTCATATGGCCATTGCAAGTCCCAACATCCAAAAAGTATTTCAGTTCCGGCGTTTCGCTTAATCTACTTCATACGATATTGGTTCAGTGCAATTGGCTTTTATACCGTTATGACGATATATTTTTAAGAGAAGCAATGCTAGCGTTATATTCATGGCGAAAGCTCCACTGCAATCTTAATTGATAGGGTTCAAATGAAACAGTATTTTGCTATATGCAATAGGAAGAGATCTTATGAAAATTTAAAAAATTAAGTTACATAGAGAATGATCTAATCCTTTCACAAAAATATATTTTGGAGAGCATACAGAAAAGTACTCTTTAATTTTATCTTTGAGAAATAGTTTTAACTTTTTGCTCAATATGAAAATACCAAAAAATATCTAAATATATAAGTAAATTATTACTCTGTTCATTAATTCATGAAAAAAGAATGATGTTAACTCTCGTAGCATTCAGATTTTCATTCTTTGAGACATACGTGCAGTTGGGCGAATATCGAAATTTCCCTCCCTAGTTAATGATAGGAAATGTAGATTGATTGATCTTGAATTGCTTGTTATGGTTTATAATCAACGACATGAAATAATTTACTAAATCTGCCACACACACACACACATATATACGTGTAGATATGTATGTATATATGTATGTATGTACATGAAACGTCAAAAGAAAAGGCTGCATCCATTTCGACCAGAAAATTGACATACTATGAGGCACAGTTTGAGTCTTAAGTGATCCAGAATCATTAGAAAATATGACAAAAACTTAAGCAACAATGTGCTTATAAATATGAAAATCGACAATTATGTGCGTGAGTAAAAACTGTATTTTTGAAACAATACAAGAAAAAAAAATGGAAGCTTTCGACCATTTGCATGCAGGTCCTCTTCGGTCAAATGAAAAGGATCATCGTGCAGACAGTCGAAAGGTTCCATTTTTAGTCATTTTACTCGTTTCAAAATACAATTTTTGCTCAAATACATGACTGTGGATTGTCACTATATATATATATATATATATATATATATATATATATATATATATATATATATATATATATATATATATATATATATATATATATATATATATATATATATATATATATACATACATACATACATACATACAGACATACATACACACATATTTACATATCATCTTCTTCTTTTAACGTGCTTTTTTCCCATTTTTGTATGGGGTAAGCACGATGCCTTCTTTTGAAGGACTTTTGATTTGGCTTTGGGGTAGACCGTAGTCTCGATCGGCTGCCCTGCCTGACATCGCTTAGACCCCGGTAGCATATGTTACATGTATCATACCAGACCCAACGCCATTTCTCCCAGCAGCGAGAGGTTGTTGCGCGAGTAGGTCGAGAGTTCGAGACGTGTGAGATGTTTGTTATGTTTTTAGAAGATGTACACATATTTACATATATATATATATATATATATATATATATATATATATATATATATATATATATATATATATATATATATAAACACACACATATATATATACATACACATACATATACACATATATATGGATTTCAATTTCAGGTGATATATTACAATGATGTACTAATGTTTGTGAGAGAGAGAGAGAGAGAGAGAGAGAGAGAGAGAGAGAGAGAGAGAGACTGTTCTCAGAACAGGTTCAAGAAATAAGTGCTTTCAGCATGAAAAGACCAGAGATTTCTATATATGTTTGAGAGGAAATTTTTATAAATTTCAGAAATTTGGGCTTAAAACTTCTAGTTCGAAAATTATTGTATAATGAGTGTCACATATAAGTAACAAGGAGTTCGAAACTATGATGTGTTCCTCTGACTTTGTGGAAATTATTTGATTATTATTAACACCGTTAGTACTTCAGTGTATTATATCACCTGAAAGTAAAGCTCAAATAATTCTCCATATGTGGAATCACGATTGATTTCTAATCCGTTCGCCAAAGTTCAGTGCTTGCTGATGCCGACGATCTGTCCATCCAGGATTTCATCATAGCCTCGTCTATATATACTGGAATGCCATTTCTGTTTACGCACGGAATATATTGCCTGTGATATTGACCGGATTTATGTAAATATGTCGGCTTTAAACGGATCGACTATAAACGTCATAGAGCGTGTTACATCTCTATACAAGCAATGAGCTGGATATGTCGGGTATTCTAGAGTACTTTGGCGGTGTCATCTGATGTGAAGAGCATACGGAGATATAAATAAGAGTTTATTTTATATGAAATACACAATGCATAAGCTATCAAGTTAGGAATACTGATAGGGAAAGCTTTTGCCAAATTTATGAGAAATAAAAAATTCTGAAGAGGGCTTAAAAAAAAATAAATGAAGACACACGACACGACACAACGACAAACAGTGTTGTATTGGAAAGAGGATATTCATGTAATTCAGGAGGCTAAAGTTGTACTGTAAATAAAAGTTGATACAATGATAATATTAAGGAGAAATAATAATTTAAATGTGAACTGAATTCATACAAACGTTTTCTAATTTTTTTTAAAAGTCCTATAGGTTGATAACTACACGAGATGAAATTACAGAATCAAAGGAGAGAAAAGTTAGGTAAATTTCTTAAAATTTTTTCTCGATGGTAATGCATTTTTTTACACGCACAAAAAAACACAGTCACGCACGCGCACACAAACATGCATATATATATATATATATATATATATATATATATATATATATATATATATATATATATATATATATATATATATATATATATATATATATATATACATACAGTAGATGCAATGAATTGTCCTTATTTGAAGTGATATGATTGTGATGTGTATAAACATTTCCCCCACAAATGTATAGGAATTTCTTTGTATCTGAAATTCAAAAACCAGGAATGTTCTTCGAGATGGCTAACATTGATCTGACTTGAAAATGATAAATAAATAAGATCATGTAGGCCTACAAAGGCTAAAAAAATGTTCCCCCACTTACATTAGATATAACTTTTACTGTATATAAACAGATTAGAGGTTTCACCGATGACAGTAATGTATCTCTCACATGGTACTCTAATTCACCATTTCCTTAAAAATGTAATTATTCTAGAATTTCTAAGAAATCAGACAAGTTGAATAAAATATAAAAAAATATTTCGAATTTGTTTTTTCACATTTCTACTGACGATCATTCTCTCTCTCTCTCTCTCTCTCTCTCTCTCTCTCTCTCTCTCTCTCTCTCTCTGTGTGTGTGTGTGTGTGTGTGAGCGCGTGTGTCTGAGGGCAGCGCACAGAATGAAACTAAGTTTCCTTTACCATATCATGGTGCTCTGTATATGCTTATTATTACAATTTAAGCAAGCAAGCCCGGGGAAATTACGTATTACAGAATTTAGTAACGAAATGCAAGTAGTGTTCAGCATAATTAAGAAAATAGGCACGTGCGAGCGATACACTGTTTTAATTTCCAATAATCTGACAAAACATCAAAAGGTAACTATTACTACGATGGGGAATATGGGTCTGCTTCAACTTTAGAGGAAAAGTTCTTGGACGAAAATAAGTTGTGAAAAGAATATAGAATTCAGAGGTGTAGGCAGGTATGAAGTTAGGACGACCTAAAAGGGGTTGGTTTAGATATTAAGATGCCGGAACTGTTTAAATAATAATGGCAATCGCTTTTCACTTTTCTGGCAGATGTGCTAAGGGCTTTCACGTGATCGAATAGGTGTCTCAAATATTTTTATAAAAGCAATAGATATAATGAAAATGGCAAAACGTATTTCATCCGTTCTCACATAGTTTGATATGCAATCTTTCGCGAACGCTTAAAGCCGAGCCTGAAATATTTTCAGCTGAGATAAGTGAAATCTAGTGAATCCACCAAGAAGCCGGAGATTACTGATAATCAAGTAGTAGGTCAAAATTGAATTTTTAATGAATCCATCATAAGCCATTTTTTACCTCATGAAAGTACACCACATTACTAACGCATCAGCGATTATGAATATATAAACAGCATTTTGACTCCTTAGGCACAAAGAATACTTTAGATTTGTGCAGACTTCCAAACTAGTAGCATTATTTAATATAAACTAAATATAAACTAAATTCGGCCGAATGAATACTGATGCATTCCTCTTCACTTTCTTACTTAAGATCAATTTTGAATGAGATTCTACAAACACTCAGAATGTGCTAAAGCCAAAATTCGTCCTCATTGCTTATAATTTGAATACAGAAACCTCAGCATATTACGTGAAGTAATGGAAATATAATTTCTATGCTTATATCAAATTTATAAAACAAAAATCAACGCGATTTTGTAAGATGCTCATACAATGTATTCTTAGCTCTCCTATTTATGAATCCCGGAGAGGAATATATATATATATATATATATATATATATATATATATATATATATATATATATATATATATATATATATATATATACATTATAAGAAGCAAGAACTCGCTAGCAAATTGCTCCCTCCTTTTTTTTTTTCATTTACTGTATGCCGATCGATATTTCGCACGGTCAGAATACAAGGGATTAAAACCGATTGTAGGCCACTCCCTTTAAGTAGGTCCTTTCTTCGAGGCAAAAGTGAATCTGTCTGGCTGTCCTTTACAGGCAAACCCCCCCCCCCCACCCTGCAGGCATCAGGTGAACATGACTCAACTCCCTATGTGCTGGACGTGCGCCCTGCCCCATAGGAGAGGATAAAAGCGACAAACAGACCAAGGCTTGCTCTCAGGCGTGTGTTAGACAACTGGGTGTAGAGACAACACCTCAAACCACCGCCATGCCTTGGCCCAAAGATGCCCTTACCTCCTAACCACGTGGCCTTTCAAAGTATACTTTTCCTTCATGCACTCCAACCGCCAACCACGTGTTCCCTTCGATGCTGGCCTGACCGATGACCGACTCCATTTGCCTGGCGTTTCCTGAAGTTCCCACGTCTTGCTCTTTACGTTGAAGCCCCTGCATCCTACCACGTGGAAGATCGCACTCGGACTCGGAAATCGCAAGTCATCCACGGACCGCCTTCTGCGCTGGAACCAAAGCTGCCTTACGGTAAAGTGCTCTGTAAAGACTCCATTCAGTCACGCTTTTCCTCGTAACATTTACTTAATTTGAGTGCCAGTAATCACCGAATCTCTTGTCAAATGTCCGTGCTCCTCGAGTGTCGGCAGTGCTAAGCCATTATTAATTCATCGAAGCCCCTTGGCACACTCAGTGCAGCTTCGAATTCATTATTCTTTTGTCTGTTTTCATTACTGGCATATAATTTGCATATCTCTCATTTCAGAGGGACCCTCTATCGTGGAATCTTCTTGGACTGTGTCTGGAATCCCCCCAGTTTCATTCATCCCGTAGGAATCCCCTTCAGGATCAATAATTTACTTGCATTCCTCTTTCCCGTACTAATGTTATTTATGTAAATATACTCCTGTAAGTTTACCCATGTGTTTACGTAATATTTTCCTTCAGTAGTAAGAGCCTTACGCTCATATGAAATTCCCCCCCCTTTTTTTTTCCTCTTTTTATGTTTTCCTGGACCCACGAAGTCGGAATCACAAGGCTAAATTATCTGTAGATGTTGCTACCTGTCTCACAGAGAATATTTCAAACTAGAATGCCAGGAAAAACATAAAAATATATATATACATATATATACATATATATATACATACATATATATATATATATATATATATATATATATATATATATATATAGAGAGAGAGAGAGAGAGAGAGAGAGAGAGAGAGAGAGAGAGAGAGAGAGAGACTATGTGGTTTATCATCAAACAATCAAAGGCCCATATCAAAGGGAAGCAGGAGATCCACCGAGAATATTTCAAAGTCCATTCGGTATTCCATCCGAGTGTCGGCTCTTTTGAGACAAAAGGGGACAAAGCGAAAGTTGCCGGACATTATCATATATATCACTTTCAGAATTTAATTTATCTTTATTTTTAGAAGATGTTTTGGCTCGGAGAGGCCTTTTGGATGTTACCAAAACACCTTTGACTTTTTGGACGGATATGAAATATTCAGGAAACCATTCTTAGCGGGGTATTGTTTACATCAGTTTGATCTAAAAAGAAAAATTTTTTAGTTAACTAATATTTCGTGGAGAAAGCTGTGTAATTTACTAATCAGTGATATATATACACAGACACACACACACACACACACGCACACATATATACGAGTATATATATATATATATATATATATATATATATATATATATATATATATATATATATATATATATATATATATATATATATATATATATATATATATATATATATATATATATATATATATATGTATATATATCCATGTTTATACGTTTATATCTTTGTTATACCTACGTTCCAGAAGACGCCGTCGAAATGAAACTGCGCGAAAGCTTATTCTATATTGCTTAATGTTTACCACACACACACACACACACACCTCACAATAAAGCCATGATAGTAACTGAGTCACAAACGGTCACAAACAAGTGAGATTGTATTAATCTGGGAAGTCAGGCATGCCAAAACCATTGTCAAATTTGACTTCACTTAATCCGGGTCAGGGCATCTCCATAAATCTAACCTCATGAGGAACAAGAAAAGCTGGACCCCATCATCCAGAAGAGAACTGAGTAAGGTAGACATGAATATCGGTGTTGGCCGGCCTTCTGTGTCAGCGCGATAGTGGAGTCTTCAGAGTATACCCAAAAACGTCAGTGGTGTATCCCTTCTGTAACCGTCGAAATGAAGTGAGCCCCTGTACAGGAAAACTCCACAAAATCAGTCACTTATCGCGCTGACACAGAAGGCCGACCAACACCGATATTCATGTCTACCATACTCAGTTCTCTTCTGGATGATGGGGTCCAGCTTTTCTTGTTCCTCATAAGGAGGTTAGATTTATGGAGATGCCCTGACCCGGATTAAGTGAAGTCAAATTTGACAATGCTTTTGGCATGCCTGACTTCCCAGATTAATACAATCTCACTTGTTTGTGACCGTTTGTGACTCAGTTAGTATCATGGCTTTATTGTGAGAAGTTGTACGGGTCACTTGTATTTACTCTTCATAAAAATGCCGGTTACTTGTAATGTTGCAAATTCATCTGGACTGGCAATAAATGCTTCTTCAGATAGGAGTAGGTTAACGGTTAACAATTGTAATGCACTGTCTGCATGTGAATCGTATGAAGATGATTACACATATATATGTTCCTAGTTCTCGCTGGCTGTCACTCTGCTCCAACATTATTGTTGCGTATATAGCTGGGTTCATTATGTACAAATTAAAGAAATCTTTGCTTCGTGAAACATGCATTGGTGCTCTAACTGGTGAACCAAAGTCTAGTTCGCCCCTCGGATGATGGTTAAGACTCTGTGATTATATGGTATTCGATTTTCTAAAGCTCTGTACCTAGGGCGTACTTTTTCACCTGCTAGATATGTAAAAAAGAAATTTGTTTATCACCGGTCTCATTTTGGGTTAGCGGTTCCTAGAAGTGGCCGTCGCTGTGACTTAAGAATTTTGACCTTGTTGTCTGATTAATCTACGTCATAATAGTAAAGGTTAAAAAGGAGTCGTTATAGTCATTAGAAAAAGCAGCTGCCCTACTAGTAGCATTAACTGCCCTACTAGTGGCAGGAACTGTCCCACCAGTTGCATTATCTGTCCTACAAGTAGCGGTAACCGTCCTACTAATTGCTGTAACTGTCCTACTAGTAGCAATATCTGTCCTACTAGCAGCAATAACTGTCCCACTAGTAGTAGTATTTGTCCCAATAGTAGCATTAACTGCCCTACTAGTAGCAGTAACTGTCCCACTAGTAGCAGTAACTGTTCTACTAGTTGCAATAAATGCCCTACTGGCAGCAGTAACTGCCCGTCTGGTAGCAGTATCTATCCTACTAGTAGTAACCATCCCACTAGTAGCAGTATCTGTCCTACTAGTAGTATTAACTGCCGTACTATTATCAGTAACTGTTCTACTAGTAACAGTGTCTATCCTACTCGTAGCAGTAACCGTTCCACTAGTAACAGTATCTGTCCTACCAGCAGCATTGACTGCCCTACTAGTAACAGTAACTGGTCCCACTACCAGTAGAAAATGTCCTACTAGTAGCCTCAAATTTACCACTAGTAGCAGTAACTGCCCACTAGTAGCAGTAACTGCCCTAATAGTAGCAGTAACCGCCCTACTAGTAGCAGTAACTGCCCAACTATTAGCATTTACTGCCCCACTAGTAGCAGTAGCCTTTCCCACCAGTAGCAATAACTGTCCATCTAGTAGCAATAACTGCCCTACTAGTAGCAGTAACTGTCCCACTAATAGCAGTATCTGCAATACTAGTAGCAATAAACACCACACTAGTAGCAGTATATGTCCTACTAGTAGCATTACCTGCCCTGCTAGTAGCGGTAACTGCCCAATTAGTAGCAGTAACTGTCCTACTACTAGCATTAACGTAGAGGAATTCATTTATTTCCATAAGCGTAAATCCTTTCCAACGGTCTTTTTGACAATCTTTCTGGGAGCGGGTGGTGACTGACCTGGCCACAAGGATTAGTGAAGGGTTTGTACGGTCAGGGCATCTCCATGAATATAATCTCCAATCTAACCTCCCTAAATTTACCAGTCTCTATGAATCGTCCTCTCCTTATTCTAACATCATTTTAATCTTTTACACAGCTTATCGTCCCCTATCTTTGCCGTGCGATAAAACCCTTTGAAAACAATCTTTCCTTTCTTTTTGTATACACTAAAATGTTTTGTACCTGCCCATTGCTGACCATCCCAATCCTTCTCACTTCTCATATACTATTGAATACGCTCACCGATTCTCCTCTTCCGTGATTCACCTTACCTCTCATTCTACCGTGTTTTACCGCATTTTCTTCGAAATGAATCAGCCATTCCTGCCTGCCAAAGCCCATGACTCCATCTTCCTGGTATCCATTTACTCTCAAACCTTTCCTCATATGTACTTTAACCTTTTTCCTCGTACAAACAATTTTAAACTCAGTTAGTACCTCTCTTGCATTTTTTTCTTCACTATCCAAAAATAACCACTGTATCACCTGCTAAAATGAGTAATCCCTCACTCCGATCACGAACTATTTTCTTATCATCTACTACTCTGAAGCTACATCTAGAGTCGTTCATCTGAATTTTCACATCACTCCACCATGAAAGTTTCCAGTAAGCAAAGAGACACGACAAACTTGTCTAAGACCCACTTTTGACCAGATCAGTCACCGTCCTATCGACCTCATGATATAAACCTAAGATTAAATTAAACTGAGTTGAATATAGAATTTAGGCAAAAGACCAAGCAATGGGACCAATGAGGGTCATTCAGAGCTGAAACGAAAATTGACAGTAAAAGTTTGACAGGTGTAATAGGAGGAAAACCTCCAGTTGCACTATGACTCAGTTGTTAGGGGAGGGTGGAAAGTAAGTTGAAAGAGAATATGAACGGAGTTACAGTAAATGGAATGAAAGAGGATGCAGCTAGGGGCCAGAGGGATGCTGCAAAGAACCTTAAGTAATGCCTACAGTGCGCCGCATGAGGTGTACTGACGGTACTACCCCTCTACGGGGCTTAGATTAAATGAAGATTTTGATCAGACAGTGAACGGTTAGTTGCAAAAATGTTAACCCACTCCATATAATTATTACCTGCCAGGTCACGAAATAATAACTTAAAATTAAAATATTAAAACAAAATAGCCCTCAGATTAGATATTACGTTCTAGAATAAAAAAAAATATCAGAAATATCCAGATTTCAAAATAAAAGTCCTCACCTTAGTCAAAACTTCCTACAAGGGGAGAGAGTAACGAAAAATTTTAGGAACTAAATATGGGCAGCATGTGCTGAATTGATCACTTTCAACTTACATGTGACGAAGAAAATATGCCGAGTGAAGTGACATCACTTACTGAAAATGTTTAGTTTCAATGGAATTTTAACAGCATTCTCTGTAGAGAAAAATGTTTATGGAAAGGTTATATTTTTGAATAGAATAGGAAAAAAAGAAAGAGAAGCACTGGAAACAATGAATAAAACTTTTAGATGATGAGGAAGAATTGTAAATATGACTATGGATAATATGGGTGTTCGGTATGCGTCTTCGTACTTGAGCAGAGAGAAGATATTTACTGATTATCATGTACTGGGATGAATAATTAGATTAATATAGTTAAGCAAACAAAATAATACAGATATGCAACAATACCCAGAAACGAAGGGGAAATATGATGTGAATGAAAGACACTAGAGTACCGTAAGGAAAAGGAGTAAAAATATAAAGGAAAGATATTCCCAAAGCTGGAGAAAAAGGTGACCCAGCCACCCAAGAATGAATTCGCATGCAATTAACTCTAAATGATACTGCGTCGTTGAGGCACAAATATTTACCAACTAATAACCAGCGGGTCGAAGATGTGACAGTATTCTCGTGGGGGCATCTCCATGCTCTACTCGTGCCGCTCATGACTCTTGTAACTTTGTCCCAATGACACATAAGTAGAAAGATGTAAGTACTGGCTATGATATCATTGTTGTTACTGTTACAATTATCATTGCTATTATTGTTATTTACATAATGATTACCATTGTTATTAGAACTGTGATTTCTATCACTTGATGCTGTTACTGCCATCGTTAAAACATGAAAAACTCTAGCAGTCTTTCAACTTGGCAAAAATCATCATCAACCTCTCAATTAACACTGAAAATTTAGCAGACTAGTTGAAGAAAATTTTGCAGACTCGGTGAAGAAAATTTTGCAGACTCGGTGAAGAAAATTTTGTAGACGCGGCTGAAGAAAATTTTGCAGACTCGGTGAAGAAAATATTGGAGACTCGGTGAAGAAAACTGTGCAGACCCTATGACGAAAATTTTGCAGATTCGGTGAAGAAAATTTTGCAGACTCGGTGAGGAAAATTTTGTAGACTCGGTGAAGAAAATTTTGCAGACTCAGTGAAGAAAATTTTGAAGACGTGGCTGAAGAAAATTTTGCAGACTCGGTGAAGAAAATTGTGCAGACTCGGTGAAGAAAATTTTGAAGACGCGGCTGAAGAAAATTTTGCAGACTCGGTGAAGAAAATTTTGGAGACTCGGTGAAGAAAATTGTGCAGACCCTATGACGAAAATTTTGCAGATTCGGCGAAGAAAATTTTGCAGACTCGGTGAAGAAAATTTTGCAGACTCGGTGAAGAAAATTTTGCAGACTCAGTGAAGAAAATTTTGAAGACTCGCTGAAGAAAATTTTGCAGACTCGGTGAAGAAAATTTTGCAGACTTGGTGAGGAAAATTTTGCAGACCCCCTGACGAAAATTTTGCAGATTCGGTGAAGAAAATTTTGCAAACTCGGTGAAGAATATTTTGCAGACTCAATGAAGAAAATGTTGAAAACTCGGTGAAGAAAATTTTGCAGACTCGATGAAGAAATTGTTGAAAACTTGAAGAAAATTTTGCAGACTCGCTAAAGAAAATTTTGCAGACTCGGTGAAGAAAATTGTACAGACCCCCTGACGAAAATTTTGCAGATTCTGTGATGAAAATTTTGCAGACTCGGTGAAGAAAATTTTGTAGACTCGGTGAAGAAAATTTTGCAGACTCGGTGAAGAAAATTTTGAAGACTCGCTGGAGAAAATTTTGCAGGCTCGGTGAAGAAAATTTTGCAGACTTGGTGAGGAAAATTTTGCAGACCCCCTGACGAAAATTTTGCAGATTCGGTGGAGAAAATTTTGCAGACTCGGTGAAGAAAATTTTGCAGACTTGGTGAAGAAAATTTTGCTAACTCCCTGAAGAAAATTTTGCAGACTCGGTGAAGAAAAGTTTTGCAGACTCGCTGAAGAAAATTTTGCTGACTCGCTAACGAAAATTTTACAGACTCGATGAAGAAAATTTTGCTAACTCGCTAAAGAAAATTTTGCAGACTCGGTGAAGAAAAGGGCAAGAGAAATAGACACAAAGAGACAGAGAGACTGGCAAGCAGACAGATCAACAGATAGATCCGGCATTTGCTGGACGCTTCACTGGTGGAATTCGGGCAAATCTGACAAAAATTATTATTATCATTATATTCAACGAAAGTTTTATTGAATAATTTAAAAATGACATTCACTCGCTAAGTAAGCTTCTAAAGATGACAATTCCTTCCTGTGAAAAAAAGATAAGCAGAAAATAAAATATACCGATGACAATTTATATAAAAACATATGTAAATAACCCATATCAGAATAAATACATATAAGTAAAAAAAATTCTGTCGAAAGAATCGACATTGTGCTCGGTGCTCTGAAGCTGCATTATGACCTCCCTTCAACTCTTGAACATCAAAATCCACAACGCATCATTCCACAGCTTTGCAGCAAAGGAGATAAATGACCTCTAGTACCTGATCTTATGACACCCTGGAGCCTCCCGAGACCATGAGTGTTTGCTTTTCTCCACAAAGTGAATACGGAATGCGACGGGGAAGATTGGGTTACATTGTAATGGTAAAGGCTGAGCAAACTACTTTTAGGGAAGTCGAAGTTCCAGAATAATATATGGAAATCTCTAAGAGGAAGCGTAATCCAGTGAAAAATAAAACATGTTTTCAAAATAATTAGAAATGGAGGAACCGTAGGCTCCTAAAACGTCTGTCTGTATGGATGACCTTGTCACCTGAACCTATTATTATTATTATTATTATTATTATTATTATTATTATTATTACTATTATTATTATTATTATAAATATGCAGGCATTCGTATGGAGCAATTCAAACGCAAAATAAGATAAAAATAAAAGGTATTCAACACTATGACTTGACTTGTTTTCCGATGTTTCATGCAATGACCATCAAACAGACATATGGCTTGCGAGCGTATTTTTTTTTGTTTTTTTGAGACGAAGGATAATTAAATAGAAAAACGAGAAATAATTCAGAATTAACTTTAATAAATGTCTTATGACGATGTGTATATTGGGTATGTTTTTATTATTGTAATCCAAAACTAGATATACGAAATACCTAGCTAAATTGCTCTTCCCCTTTGAATGACAATAGTTTATCAATTAGCATTCATTTTAACTGAAATATCACAATGATTTAATGACCTTATGTTGCACACTTTGTTCAGCCTTAAGTCAACTAAATTTCTCTTTAAAATCTGAACACGAATATATTAAAAAACTGAACAGGTTACCAAAAATCGGCTGTAAATTGTCAGAAGTTAATTATTAATAAGCATGCTTTCACACATTAAGAAATATATCAACAGCATTCAATTATAAATTTGAAATAAGAATAACAAACATTTACAACTGAAAGCTTTTCAAGTGACAAAAGAAACTAACATTCATACAGAGCAAGCAAAGAAGCATATACCTAAGTTATGGACAAATAAATTCACAGCAACTAAACCTGAGCTTGATTTTCACCTGAGCACTGAAATCGCATCACCGGGAAATATGCTCAAGTGAACATCGCTCCTGAAATTCTCGACATCATCATCCATAAAAAATAAAAAAAATTGCTTGCGTCAGCGTCAATATCATCTGTATTTAAGTGATCAAATCCAGAAAACCATGATTTATCCAATATCAGGCTACGGATACACACAGACACACACACATTATATATATATATATATATATATATATATATATATATATATATATATATATATATATATATATATATATCCGTAACCTGATACTGGATGAACAATAGCCTTCACATCACATAGTCTTCAAATCTCACAGTCTTGCTCTGAGTTCAATTTTTATTTTTGTCAATAAAAACACTATTTGAATTCCTGGGTGAGATGGGATGCCAGTCGAAACGTAATGAAAAAACATTGCCACTCGTTTATATATATATATATATATATATATATATATATATATATATATATATATATATATATATATATATATATATTATATATAAATATATAATATTTATTTACAGAAATACAGAAGCAATATTAGGGAAATGTGAATAAACTTTGGAAGACACTCTTTGAAGGTGATATATGTGGATAGATAGAAAAATGTAATAATTTACATTTTTCTATCTTGTGTAAACATGCTTGAAATTTAAAAACACGAGTCGCCCATAGTTATACGAATTCCGTTATTTATCCTTTTTACATACCATATGGAACATCTTTACACTTTTTCGCCCCATTCCTAAACGAGTGGCAATTTTTTTTTTTTATCTCTTTTGGGCAGGCATCCGATCTCACCCTGGAATTCAGATAGTCATTTTATCGACAAATTAAAATTGAACTCAGAGGAAGACTGATTTTTGTGTTACACCAGAAGGAATGTTTCAGACCCTGCCATGATATATTTGTTCAGTAAGTAATCAGAAATGCTTCAGCAACTTTAAAAACACGTTCCCTACTCATTTTTTTTTTCATTTTCATAATATATCTTATTTACTCTAGTCAAAATGCTTTCTTTCTTATTCAGTGATTTTATTATTAGTTTGCATTTGTAACACACACACACACACACACACACACACACAGAGAGAGAGAGAGAGAGAGAGAGAGAGAGAGAGAGAGAGAGAGAGAGAGAGAGAGAGAGAGGGATTCCACCCGTGTCTAACTACTTGCGAGCGTAATCCTTTTCTTTGCTACATACCTCATTATCAAGGGGTAACTTAATTTATTACACTAATGCGCTTGTATATGTGGATGCCTTTATATGCGTGTGCAAGGGGTACTGAATTATAGTTCCCATGACCTTAATACTTTGTGTCAATCTCGTAACGTCTTTATCGGCAATCATGGAGTGCTCATTAGTTTTCAAAATGATTTACCAACAATAAGTAGAGGAAGAATTAAAGAAAAAAAGGTTACGAGGGAAACAGCTAAAGAAAGTTTCGTTCTACTTTCTCATAAAAAATAAAAAAATTACATGATTCGATAAAAGTCCCGATATTACTTGACTGAGGCACGCGTTGTAAAGCAAAACATCATAGCTTCCCAAAATCTTTAATTAAATAGCTCTGGATACTTTGCTAAGTGGAGAGAGGAGAATTGTGGGTAACTTTAAATAGAAAATTAAGAGATGCTGAAAAGGCCCTACATCTATCAAGAAAACCATAAAAAAATCCAGTTACAACAAAACAGGAAGAAATATGTCTCAGGATAGAAAAGTTTAATGTGATTCCTCAGCTGACAGCCGTGAGATTAGTCAAGAATAGAAAAAGTATTCGACAAAAAAGTACTCTTTCGTCCTGACATACAAAGTATGTTTTACAGGAAAGTTTGGAAGGGATGGTCGGATACAAACAGATCTCTTCAAGAATTTTAAAGCTAGGGAAAATTGGTTTCTTACAAAATTAGCTTTTCTTAAGTAAAAGAAGAGACGACTGGACGATAGAATATAGAAAAAGAAGCTTCAGTAGCAGTCATCATATCCATGATGAAAGGTAAAGAGAAACAGCAAAAGTGATAAATAAAGAAAAGAAAGAACGTTGTCTAAAAATGTTTTCACTGAATACACTGCTTCCTTCACATAATACATAAATAATATTCTATTTCGTATCATTTGTGATCTAGAATATCGCAATTCTTTGAGATTCTATGTTTATAAGGGACATAAGTACGGAAAAGCCTCGTCTTTCGTTGGCAACCAAACATTACATTGAAATACTGATAATCTACCTATCTTTAATAGCAAAAACTAACCATACTGTTCTTACAGATACGAGTTTTAAGTATAATTTCATTATTTTGAAAACGAACATGAAAGGAGCCCTGTAAAATTAAAATGAGGATGAGGACATTGCTGCGTAAAACAACGCGCTGTTAAAACAGAATAAACAAAAGAGAGAGAGAGAGAATTCCATCCTATATGATCGAGATTATCTGACTGTTTCGATTTATTTTTGTTTTTATGAATTTAATATGTCCAAAATTA
>JANJGK010000005.1:29265640-29275640 GCA_039081455.1 Macrobrachium rosenbergii | reverse complement strand
CTTCGTTGGGGGGGCGGGGGGCGATTAAGCTACAAGACAGTGACATGTTCTTTTGTACATTAAACTACTATTATTCTCTGGCAAGTTTATCAAATATGGAAATATTACAGCTTCCAAATTTTTTTCACGTTAATTTTCTGATAACTGCTGTAATGTAGAAATGCAATTTCCTTTGTAGCTTCGTTGTTTAAGATCTGTATTTGGTCACATCTATAACGTATTTCCTACTGCCTTTCCTCCGAACTCCTGAATTTAAGTGACTAGCTTGAGTGCCGATATATCGTGAAGCCTTATTTAACAGAACAATACTGGAAATGTGCGATAATTGTTTGAGAGAGAGAGAGAGAGAGAGAGAGAGAGAGAGAGAGAGAGAGAGAGAGAGAGAGAGAGAGAGAGAGAACTGGAGGCAGTTTGGTGTCGTAATTTAGAGAAAGTTTATGACTGTGACAGTACACTGGAATTTGCAGCGACCATTAAAAAATGCTTTCAAGTCTCTTTCACAGCAATAAGAACAATAGAGACAAAGAAGATACGAAAAAGAGGCCTAAGAGGGTTCGTGTCATCCAGACTGACAAATTGCTTTCAGAGACGTAAAACTGCATGGATTAAAAAGCCTTTACATGGTTTTTGTAACCGTTTATTACAGCTGTTAAGATAAATGGCGTGTATGGTGATGGCTTCAAGTAACCGTGTTCGCCTACGTAACCTCAGCTTACGAAAGTTACACTGGTGAATTTGTTGATCCTTTACAATATTTCCTATTTCTTTTAAGTTATACGTAAAGGCTCTATCTTTAATATTAATGAGCTCTGTTTGAGTGACCAACGACAGGTTTCGTATTCTCTTGGGGAAATTGAAATGTTCACTTCCTTTCCTAACACTAGGTGACATATTGCTGAAATATGAAATATTCATAAAACTTGAAAGTTCCTACGATGACAAAATCAGAAAAAAAATAAGCAAAATAAGAATTTATGTTAATGTATTTCTAATAACCAAAGAGACCTCTTAACCTTGTACCTGCTGTAGATTCAGTTTGATACTGTGATACTGCGACTTAATTTTATCTTTCATGCCATCTGTGTATTACCTGATTCAGCGAAAGAAATAAAAACACTCCTGCATCCAAGCCATACTATAAAGACCGCCTTTGTTATGGCGAATCGAAAACAATGTTTATCGCCGTACTGTGAACGCATAAAAATATCCCGCTCTGGGCATTATCCTGACGCTAGGGAAATATAAACAAACAATCTCTTAGCAGTTGGTTTTGAAGCAATCACATATCTTGGTGCAGGAAAGGGAAAATCAGCGAGATATACAAGCGCTTGGGAATTGCTTTCAGCAATGTTAAAATGCAGTTAAAGGCCATGTCGGATGAAAGATGTAAGTGTTTCTTGTCTGTTTGTCTCACTTATCGGGAAACTTGGTCTTGACAGAAATTTTACTACTTTAGAGAAAGCTACAGAGTGCAGTTTTATTGCTTGGTTCTTTTTTCAGATTTTACGCCACAGTTCATAAACAATCCTCAACCGATAAAGTTTCATAGATATGCAGGAAAATTCAGAAGAGAGGCTGAGTTTTTTTTCTTTATGTTATGTCTTCTTGTATGGTGCTCCCTGCTTTAACTATTTTGCTAGTGTCATGTCTTTCTTCTGATTCTTGGATTTTTGTTTGTTCATTATTTCTGCTTTCTCGTTTTTCCCTTTTACCTCGATGTGCTTGTGATATTTACTTGTATCTCTGAATAACTTCTTATTTTTAAGATTTAATGTTCTGGTACTTATTACTTTTCCTATGTAAGAGCTAGCGTCCCTTCTAATTTCATGCCTTTTAGATCTTTTAAGGTCCCTATTACGTCTTTTATTCACTATGACGGATGACTGACAAAAATTAATTTTTGATATTAGCGGCTAGCTTGACGTGCTAGGTTGATTTCCAGTTTATATTACTTTTCCAGGCATCAGAGAATAATTCATATTTGACATGTATTTCTAAAATGAACAAAACAAACCACATGCATACAATCTATTCTAAAGTACTTATACACAGTTTTACTGCGATATGTGTACGTGCTTTTGAATTTAACCGACTTTAAAAAGCTGTGGTGAATAATGTTTTTAATCTGTCCTCCTGTGTAACGGTCTTTTTATCATTAAACCACAGCCAGCGTTTATCCGACATCAAGCACCGAATTCTGTATATTGAAGTACTCTCTCTCTCTCTCTCTCTCTCTCTCTCTCTCTCTCTCTCTCTCTCTCTCTCCATTTCAAAGCTGACACTTACTCATATTCGCTGGATAGACAACTCTCTCGGATGATGAATCTTGATATAAAACCAAAGGATTCCTCTTTCGAAACGTAGTTCATTAATATTTAGTGGATTGGTGTTGGGTCGCTCTCAAAGAGGAAGCGAAAGGAAGGGGGTTGGGGGGGGGGAGCGAAGAGGGACAGCTATAAAAGCCTGGAAGTCACAAAATAATAATGACACTATACTTGAAATAGTTAACTTTAAATAAAGCAGAGGACTTCTTGAAGAGTGAGTGCAAGGAAAGCTTAATAAAGGTGCAAGAGTAGTGAAAATGAAATGGGCCGCTCAGTAGTCATTAAACTTTCCCATCCCTACACTGCTTTTCTGCCCGAGCTGAATTAAAATCAGGAACACCATCGGAATCCAATGCCAACTCTAGAGATTGTGGATAAAAACTCGTCCAGAAGTCTGTGCAATACCTTTTCTTTCAATGGAGACACAAACGTAATTATAACAGGACAAATCAATACGAAAGTAAATTTATATTACTTAATTATTTTACTGATAAACTAATTTCATTTTACGAAAAGTAACTCGGTGACTGAAAACAAGAGGGAAAAATATTTCAGTTTGTTCTAACAAATGATCTGCATTACACAGAAATAAATAAATTAAATTCATTCCTCCAACCAAAAAACGTTAATGGATATATATCTATAATACTGATAATTTTATGAAAATCCTCTATAAATAGTCTAACAAGAGATAAGACAAATGAATGGATCTTTCAGTGAAACGCCTCCCATAAGGCGTTTCAAAACGAATGTTTTTATGCCTTTTACTGTGTTTGAAACAACGAATATTTTCATACAATCGAAAGGCGGTGATCCAGTGCTTTTATGCCTTCATTTTGAAACGTGCAATGTAGCAGATGCGAGCTAGACTTTCTATTTGAGAAAGTTAGTTAGTTGACTTGTATGATAGGCGATCCACAGATTTAAGAAGCAATGTCCTGAGCAGTTATTCTGAGTTCCTTATTTATTAGTCAACAGAAACATTCATTATTAAGGTTGATATCTTTATCTTAATTAAAACTGTGCTGGTAAATAACATGTCGAACATAGTTCCATATGTCTGACAAAGGAAATGCAAGATCTGCATCCTTGAAATAGGCGTAGGGTCAAGTTAAAACTAGGACCTGATATGTAAGGTGCCGTAACATCAACCTTGCTAAGACAGTCAAATGATTCAACATTAAATGGTACTAATTGTTTGACTTTGTCCGTAGCTTTGCTGTGTCATGCATTCTTTTCATTCAACCTTTTTACACACGGTCTGAGTTTGGCTTTGATGAAACAAGTATTTCTGGATTATTTTTTGGGAATGGTGAAATTGAGTAGCAGTTTCATGTGGCTTTTTTATCCCTGTACGTAAGTTGTCTGACAAGGTAATGGCAGGAGGCTTATCTGTGTGTTCATTTCATCTGTATTTAAGTTCAGTGATTTTGCTAACTTTTTATCTCTGCCTAACTTCCTGCTGTCCCTTTGCTCTGGTTGTGAGAGTAACATGTCCTGATACATCAAAGAAACTTCCTAGAGCAAGTTGTGCCATCCAGAGATCACGTTTCTAATCTTGGTTTGAAAAATGTTGTGATTACCAACTGTGGTTGGTATTTTTTTCTTAATTCAATACGTAATAGCTTCATATTAAGTCTACTAAAGCATCAGAGAATAAAATGATTCTCTAAAGGTTCCTGATGACAACTGTCATTTTCGTAAACATTAGAGCTGTTTTCGTTATACATTTTTTTACTTGATAATCGCATTTTCCTGCCTCCACCACTTTTGCTATTCTTAACTGGTCTTTGTCTGCTCAGTTAGCAACGTCAGCCCTTTACAACAAATAAGAGCCCTTGTTATAACAGTTTTAGAAAGCCCTCAAAAGAGTTTCGTCAGGCTATCACCTAGGCAAACTGCAGTTCACACTAACTGAATATATTATTTTAAAATTACCGACAGCCACCATTGCTCATATAAAAATCACGTTGGTGGAGAATTAATGAGTAAAACTGACTGTCAGCTCGGTTGACAGGCTCTACAGGATTAGCTTGAAAGCGTAATCCTTCGGGCCAGCCCTAGGAGAGCTGTTAATCAGCTCAGTGGTCTGGTAAAACTAAGCTATACTTACATTCCCTTTCTTGCTAGTTAATCTGTGTCACCGCTAGACATGAGGACTCTCCCTCTTGCGTTAAAATCTCAATAAGAATAATAATAATGAAAAAAAAAACATTTAAGAGAGTGATATTTATGAGATATGAAAACTCCTCTGAAAGTGTCAGCGTTTCGGTGAGTAAAATTATGGTCTTAAACTACATCTCCTGGTAAATCTTTAGATCAGATTATTTTCCGGTTGGAGAGGAAAGGCTGCGTTATACCTCTAAGTACTAAAAGAACTTTACACTTCTTTCGCAGTATTTAAAATTATAAAAACATGTTTTATGTAATATATCAATCCTTGCTTTGACAGAGTAGCTTAGGTCATACATATGATGAAAAGGTTATGTAAGTGAAAAGAGGAAGAAAGCTATAGCCAGGCAATATTAAATCATTCGGCTTTATCTATCCTTGTAAAGGAAATAAGATTTCTGTTATCTCTATCATATTTGGTGTATCAGGGAAAATAAAAAAAAGTAAAAAATGCGCCGAAGTTTCTTCAGCGCAATCGATTTTTCTGTACAGCGTATAATGCTGTATGAGCCCCGACCCATGAAACTTTCAGCCAACGGGTGGTGGCCTGTCCTATAGCGTTGCCAGCAAAATAAAAACTACTGAAGCTAGAAGGCTGCAATTTGGTACGTTTGATGACTGGAGTGTGGATGATCAACATACCAGTTTTCATCCTTTAGCCTCAGTAGTTTTTGAGATCTGAGGGCGGACAGAAAAAGTGCGGACGGACAGACAAAGCCATATCAATAGTTTTCTTTTACAGAAAACTAAAAAGGGGTTCTTAATTTTCCTCAACCAGCTATTAACTATCTGAGTATTACATTTTAACCAGAAAAAAAAATTATTTTGAATTAGAAAAAATACAAACCATCGAGAAACGTTAAATGATTGATAATTATACAATGCAACCTAATTTTTTACAAGAATCTTAAAAAAAAAAAAAGCAAGGGAGGAAATCAATATTTCTTTTACGAGAAATCTCTCAGAACTTAATGAAATCATTTTACCTTAAAAGTTCGATAAAATAATTTTACTGCTATTAAATTATTCAGCGAAATTGCACATAAAATAATCTTGAATCTAAACAGAAGAAATATGTTTTTGTGGAAATTTTAAGGAGAATTGGTTGTAGCTTCATTTCTTCGAAATATTCGTTACACGAATTTCCTAATTAATTCAGAATGTAACAAGAGATATAGATTAAAAACGTTAAATTCTACCTAAAATTCCGATCGATATAGCTGACTTGAGCTATGACCATAATTCATACAATTGCATCGCTAAATATACTCAAATAAATCCAGTTGCTATCGTCGCTAGTAAATTATAAAACAAATTGAATTGCCTGTCATTAACGCGTGACGAACGCAGGTAATTTTTATTTTGCTGATGGAATATATGAACAACCAGAGAGAGAGAGAGAGAGAGAGAGAGAGAGAGAGAGAGAGAGAGCTGCTGTACAACTTACCCAGCTGTTAAAGAGCTTAAGAGATTAAACCAGCCGAGTCCATATAGCGTCTGAATGTAAAGATCCGCGACACCGCAACGTCTTCCAGCGGACAAATGTCTAATTATGGAGTTTTGAGGCTGAGGCGCGTCTTATGAATGCGCATATTTTCATACCGGTTCTTTGCTCTGCTAGCGCATGAATGCGGTTTCTCATTTCCTTGCATGCTCATTTGTGGTTTCGTCCATGCATTTCATTACTGTGACCTCATTACACTTCTTTTACTTATGCATAGTGTTTTAATCTTTTTATAAGAACAACTACTTTTTTAGTGATAATTACAATACACCGTAAATTTCATTTAATTTTACTTTTCCGGCCATTTGCTTTGGGGTTATTTTGCATAAGAAGCATGCAGATAGAATCTTTCTTCTTATAACAGGGTCCAATGTGTTCCCTTACTTTTTCTTAGCGCTATCTTATCTTTCAAATCACCATTAAATCTCTATTTAGAATATGGTGTTTATTTACAAAACAGACGCTCAATTCGCTTGGAAGGCTGCGTTGCTTACAATTGCTTCTAGCGTGTTTAGTTCATTTACTTACCTATTTAGGATAATTTACTTTCGGAAGAATCCCTAAAAAATATTACATAGAATATATTCATTTTCATTTACGCCTGAATGAATATTCAGTTAAACAAGTAGAAAAGAAGTGGATTATAAACAGAATTTTCTGAGTATTTTTGCATTACCTGAATAAATAAGTACTTGACTTGATTAATGTTTGCTTATTAAAGGTATCTTTTTGCAGTCTTTTTTGTGTTAATATGCTTGTGCACATGTCCATTTCCACCTGGCTAGAATATGCAAGTATTGTACACTTACATTATGAGCATGATTTTAAATCAACAGTTGCACTGTATTCAAAATCAATACTTCCATTACATACAAATGAAGGGAAACCAGGGTTTGGGGCAATGGCCGTTCCATCAATTAGATAAAGGACTTAAGAATAAACGCGCGCATCAGGAACCAAATCTAGTTTAATGAGAAAAATTAAATTTAACTACAAAAATGCTCAAACAGATTTCCCCGTAACGTAACTACAAGTGTTCAAGTCAGAAGTAAATCATATGATAACTCGTAAAGATAATGTAAGAACACAGAAAGGATGCAAAATTTCCCATTTACAAAGACGAGACTTTTTAAGTGAAAACATATCACAAAATCTAATTCAAAAACAAGAGTAGCGGGTTGTAATTAAAGGAAACAGAGATAAAGATTAATTCCAGATCATGCTTCTAGCTGCTAGTTAGCGAGAGGAAGTCGGTGACTTGAAGGTAGGAAAAGTCAGCGTCCTTTGGGCTTCACCTCCTTACACCCTTTCGAGAGCAGGTTAGGGATAAAAAGAGCGGCCAGACTAGAGAGGAGAGTTTCCTCACCAAAAGATGCCTCAGGAGGCAGGGTCATATTCTTATTTCCTCTCTGATGCTCCACTACGTATAAAAAAATCATAACTCTCTCTCTCTCTCTCTCTCTCTCTCTCTCTCTCTCTCTCTCTCTCTCTCTTCTCAGGTTTTCTGATGCAGTTTTTCTTGATTATGATGGATGATATCAGTCTCAACTTTAGATTCTCTCTCTCTCTCTCTCTCTCTCTTCTCTCTCTCTCTCTCTCTCTCTCTCTCTCTCTCTCTCTCTCTCTCTCCTAATCAAGATATTTTGGAAGATTCTTGGGATGAAAGCGTTATTCTCTAAATGGACTGACTGAATAAAAGAGAGAGAGAGAGAGAGAGAGAGAGAGAGAGAGAGAGATAGGTCCGAAACCAAATAAATATTAATAATTTGGTACCAACCGATTATTTCTCAACAGGAAATGGTGTTGCCAGGAACATCCTGCCTGTATTATCTCTCTCTCTCTCTCTCTCTCCTCTTCTCTCTCTCTCTCTCTCTCTCTCTCTCTCTCTCTCTCTCCCTCTCTCTCTCTCTCTCGACTTTCCAGACCTAAACTGCACCGAAATATTTCATCACACATCAAAGGTGATGGTGATAAATGTAACGACATACAAACCTCCCCCCTGATAGCGAGTGAATAGGTAAAAAAGTCTTTACATCATGCAACGGATGTGCTGAAGCTTAAAAAAAAAAAAAAAAACTCACGAGATAAATTTAGGAATTGAAAATCTCAGAAACCCGATTTTACTTTCTTCTTTAGGAGACATTTTCATTTTCGTCTTACGAGATAAACTTTATCCGGCGCTTTTTAGTCCGCAATCTCCCTCAGTGGGAGAGGGATGTAACATTTTTTGTGCTTGTCTTCTTATTTTGAATCCGTGGCTTCTCTTCGTTTATTTTCTCTGTCTATATCTCTTTCTCTTTCTTTTGTCTCTCTCCCTCTCTCTCATTTGTCTCAGTATTATTCAAGTAGTTATAAAATTTCAGGAATGTATATATATATATATATATATATATATATATATATATATATATATATATATATATATATATATATATATATAATATAGAGAGAGAGAGAGAGAGAGAGAGAGAGAGAGAGAGAGAGAAGAGAGAGAGAGAGAGAGAGAGAGAGGAGAGAGAGAGAGAGAGAGTCTATATTACAGATGTATCGGATGTCTGAAAATTGGATCTGCAAATACATATACATGCATATATATATATATATATATATATATATATATATATATATATATATATATATATATATATATATATATATAGAGAGAGAGAGAGGAGAGATGAGAGGAGAGAGTGAGAGAGAGGAGAGAGAGAGAGAGAGGAGAGAGAGAGAGAGAGAGTCTATATTACAGATGTATCGGATGTCTGAAAATTGGATCTGCAAATACATATACATGCATATATATATAGTATATATATATATATATATATATATATATATATATAGTATATATATATATATATATATATATACAGTCTATATTACAGATGTATCGGATGTCTGAAAATTGGATCTGCAGAAGCGGATATCAATTTTCCAAAGTCTGCGGATGCAGATATCATTTTTTTTTAAATCTGCGGATGCGAATATCAATTTTTTAAAATCTGCTAATGCAGATATCAGTATTTTAAATTTGCTGATGCGGATATTTGATAACCATACCCTCGCGGATGCGGACATTTTGCAAAGCTAAATAATTTAGATATATTTAATTGTTAAGGCCGACTTTCAGCCGCATAGTTCAAAATTAGGTGTTACCAGGGTGCGGGATGGGGACCCAGCGAGACACACGAACGCTTTAGTTGTCATGGCACAAGGTTATTTCATGCTCATTGCATGATAGGGGTAACAAAACTCAAAGCCATTCTTCGCATTAGAGAGAGAGAGAGAGAGAGAGAGAGAGAGAGAGATGAGAGCGAGAGAGAGAGAGAGAGAGAGAGTTTCCTAAAAAAACGCAATACCCAGACATTATGATTACAACTGCTGCAAATGACATGAAATGACTAAAACAAATATGCTATAAAACAAATATGCTATAACAGAGCTACTTATACAGTATATTCTGTATGAAATGTATAATTGTGTATCACATATTCTGTATAATAAAAAGGAAAAATCCAAATTTAGCAAAAAATACACACAAAAAAAGCTCTACTTTTAGCTACAATGTGTGAGTATGAACTACTGAACACCAAGTGGGGGGTGATATCCGCATATCCGCGTTCTCAAACTGCGGATGCGGATGTTCCTTGCGATGCTAATGCGGATGCGGATGTTAAGAAATTGTCAATGCGGATGCGGATTTATAAAAATGCGGATAATCCTCGGATGCGGATATTCGATACATCTCTAATACATACATACATACATATATATATATATATATATATATATATATATATATACTGTATAATACATAAAGTCAACTGAGATGAGGTTTCTTTGAATTTTTGCCTACAGGCACCTCCTTTTATATATGTTTAACACTTGCGTTTTTCTATTAAATATCTGCAGTTATCATGATTTCATTATTTCTTATCAATACTTAGATATTTGCGATGTAAAGCCGTTTAGCCCATGCAATCTTTGAGAAAGACTTTAC
>JANJGK010000005.1:29260663-29265540 GCA_039081455.1 Macrobrachium rosenbergii | reverse complement strand
AGGAAAATGGTGTTTGCCAGGAGAACATCCTGCTGTATTATCTCTCTCTCTCTCTCTCTCTCTCTCTCTCTCTCTCTCTCTCTCTCTCTCCCTCTCTCTCTCTCTCTCTCTCTCTCTCTCTCTCTCTTTCTCTCTCGACCTTTCCAGACCTTAACCGCACCGAAATATTTTCATCACACATCAAAGGTGATGGTGATAAATGTAACGACATACAAACCTCCCCCCTGATAGCGAGTGAATAGGTAAAAAAAGTCTTTGCATCATGCAACGGATGTGCTGAAGCTTAAAAAAAAAAAAAAAAAAAAAAAACACGAGATAAATTTAGGAATTGAAAATCTCAGAAATCCGATTTTACTTCTTCTTTAGGAGACATTTTTAATTTTCGTCTTACGAGATAAACTTTATCTGGCGCTTTTTAGTCCGCAACCTCCCCTCAGTGGGAGAGGGATGTAACATTTTTTGTGCTTGTCTTCTTATTTTGAATCCGTGTGCTTCTCTTCGTTTTATTTTCTCTGTCTATATCTCTTTCTCTTTCTTTGTCTCTCTCCCTCTCTCTCATTTGTCTCAGTATTATTCAAGTAGTTATAAAATTTCAGGAATGTATATATATATATATATATATATATATATATATATATATATATATATATATATATATATATATATATATATATATATATATATATATATATATAAAGAGATATATATATATATATATAGTATATATATATATATATATATATATATATATATATATATATATATATATATATATATATATATATATATATATATATATATACACAGTCTATATTACAGATGTATCGGATGTCTGAAAATTGGATCTGCAGATACATATACATGCATATATATATATATATATATATATATATATATATATATATATATATATATATATATATATACAGTCTATATTACAGATGTATCGGATGTCTGAAAATTGGATCTGCAGAAGCGGATATCAATTTTCCAAAGTCTGCGGATGCAGATATCATTTTTTTTTTAAATCTGCGGATGCGAATATCAATTTTTAAAATCTGCTAATGCAGATATCAGTATTTTAAATTTGCTGATGCGGATATTTGATAACCATACCCTCGCGGATGCGGACATTTTGCAAAGCTAAATAATTTAGATATATTTAATTGTTAAGGCCGACTTTCAGCCGCATAGTTCAAAATTAGGTGTTACCAGGGTGCTGGATGGGGACCCAGCGAGACACGAACGTTTTAGTTGTCATGGCACAAGGTTATTTCATGCTCATTGCATGATAGGGGTAACAAAACTCAAAGCCATTCTTCGCATGAGAGAGAGAGAGAGAGAGAGAGAGAGAGAGAGAGGAAGAGAGAGAGAGAGAGAGAGAGAGAGAGTTTCCTAAAAAAACGCAATACCCAGACATTATGATTACAACTGCTGCAAATGACATGAAATGACTAAAACAAATATGCTATAAAACAAATATGCTATAACAGAGCTACTTATACAGTATATTCTGTATGAAATGTATAATTGTGTATCACATATTCTGTATAATAAAAAGAAAAATCCAAATTTAGCAAAAAACACACAAAAAAAGCTCTACTTTTAGCTACAATGTGTGAGTATGAACTACTGAACACCAAGTGGGGGGTGATATCCGCATATCCGCGTTCTCAAACTGCGGATGCGGATGTTCCTTGCGATGCTAATGCGGATGCGGATGTTAAGAAATTGTCAATGCGGATGCGGATTTATAAAAAATGCGGATAATCCTCGGATGCGGATATTCGATACTTCTCTAATATATATATATATATATATATATATATATATATATATATATATATATATATATATATATATATATATATATATATATATATACTGTATAATACATAAAGTCAACTGAGATGAGGTTTCTTTGAATTTTTGCCTATAGGCACCTCCTTTTATATATATTTAACACTTGCGTTTTTCTATTAAATATCTGCAGTTATCATGATTTCATTATTTCTTATCAATACTTAGATATTTGCGATGTAAAGCCGTTTAGCCCATGCAATCTTTGAGAAAGACTTTACATTAAGTAGCATCCTTATTCTCGCTTCTCAAAAGAATTTCTAGAATGCTATTTTATCTGGGAAGTTTGTCAGTATATTATCAGGGCAGTCTACCGTTAAAATTAAATGTCTTCGGCCTTTATGGTATTAGTTCAATATGTCTGATATGTGACTATTTTGGGGCATTATAATTTTTTTTTTTTATTAGCCTGCTGTTATTCAGTAGGCTACTTTTAAATTTACTGCAATGGCCCTCTCTCTCTTTCTCTCTCTCTTGTATGTGACATTCTCTTGGTGCGACGTATTCGTTGTTGGTCTAAATAATCAACCAGTTATCACGCGTATAACATATAATTAGCGAATTACCTATAGCTAGAAGTGTTCGTGAACTGTCGGTGATTAGATTAATGTCAGAATAGCACATAAAGCGTCGACTAAGTTGTTTTTTAGAGTGAATTATTAAAAATTGAACATCATGGAAGTGTCTAGCAACAACAGTGGTAAGAAATGAAGGAACCTTGCTTGCCTTGCAGATAACCAACATGATGACTTGGCAAGCGAGGAACTAGGGTTTCTTATCGATGAGATCAATAACAACTCCAACCAAAAAGATGCAAAAACATTCACAGACATATTGAAAGGATATGATCCTTCAAACTGGAGCAAGTCTGCAGAAAATATAATGAAAATAATTGAAGGAGTACCAAAGAAATTTCAGGTGATCAAGAGACTTATAAAGAAAATTTACATCTATCAACACATTCCAACAAAGAAAATGAATAAGGTGAATGTTGTTCCGGCACTTCAAAACAAGAAAAGCCGAACACATGATTATGCTTTATAAATATTGCAATATGATATGGTACCCACACTACAAAAAGGATATTGCACAAGTAGAGAGTATACAAAGGTCCTTTACAGCTAGAATAGAAGAAATTACGGACCTTGACTACTGAGAAAGACTACAATTCTTAAAATTATATAATCTCGAAAGGAGAAGAGAACGCTACACGATAATACAGGCATGGAAACAGATAGAAGGAATTACCGAAAACATCATGGAGCTAAAAATATCAGAAAGAGCAAGCAGAGGTAGATTAATAGTGCCCAAAACTATACCAGGAAAACTAAGGAAAGCACACAGGACATTAATCCACTACGCACCAGCATCGATAATGCAGCGTCTATTCAGTGCATTACCAGCTCATCTGAGGAACATATCAGGAGTGAGCGTAGATGTGTTTAAGAATAATCTCGACAAATATCTGAGCTGCATCCCAGACCATCCAAGACTGGAAGATGGAAAATATACAGGAAGATGGATTAGCAATTCTCAGGTAGACATCAGAGTTGCCTCACACTGAGGGACCTGGGGCAACCCGAACGAACTGTAAGGTCTGTAAGGCAAGGTAAGGTCGGTCTCTCTCTCTCTCTCTCTCTCTCTCTCTCTCTCTCTCTCTCTCTCTCTCTCTCTCTCTCCTCCCTCTCTCTCAGTATTATTCACGTAGATATCAAATTTTAAAAATATAATATATATAAACATATATATATATATATATATTTATATATATACATACATATATATATATATACATATACATATATATATATATATATATATATATATATATATATATATATATATATATATATATATATATATATAATATATATTGGGTGTTTCAAAATTAAAGCCCCCCCTCCACAGAACAAATGGAAAGCTATGAAGTTTTCCGCTATAGCCTATCTCCAAGTACATTATTTTAAGTTTCTATTAAGCTATTTTTCATTTTACATTTCTTGTATTTTCAGACTGAGTGACGGAGTTAGATACAGCCATGGCTAACGACTTGGAGGAAATCAGATGGATTGACCAAATCCGGGCTATAACCTTCAGAGAGGCCAGGGATGCTGGCGCATCCTTCATTTCACGTTCCTGGAGAGCTACATACATTAAAAGAGATGAATCCTTCGTCAAAAGAAACTGGAACAAAAATCCATATGACTGTCATCGCGAAAAGAGTGAGAATCTTGGAAGGCCTGAAGTCCTTTCTCAGGAGTCAAAAGACATAGCTGAGGCAGTGGGTAGACCAAGAAAGTCTTTACGTAAAATGGCGCTTGAACTAGAAACAAAAAGGGTAAAGAAGAGAAGTTATAGTGCTGTATATCCTGAGTTGAAAAAATCTGGTATCAAGCCATTTCATGTTATCAGCAAGCCCAACATCACTCAGCAACAGAGAGAAGACCATGCATGGTTTTGTGCTTCATTTCTTAAAGATTGGGATGAAGCTGACTTTCTCCATGTTGCTGCATCAGACGAATTCTCATTTACACAGTCAGGAAGCCAAATCATAAAAATGACATCATTTGGGCTGCAAAGTTGGATGTTATCAGCAATGACGGGCGCTATCGCCAAGTGAAATTTCCTGAATGTTTGGGAATTTTTCCCTGTTCCACAGCCAAATGGTTAATGTGGATCATCAAAGAAAAAGGACAGTCATGGAATGGCGAATACTTCAGAGAAACTTTGCTTACTGGTGGAGTATTTCCTTTCCTCAAAGATCCTGAAAATGTGTTATCTGTTGAAGAAGTCACATTTTTGCATGATAAGGCACCATGTTTCAAGGCTCTTCAGACACAGGAGCTGCTTCGAAACAGTGGTATCGATTTCTTCTCGCCAAGTGAATTTCCAGGTAGCTCCCCTGACCTTAATGTGTGTGAAAACATTGGTAGTATCTTAAAGGATCGTGTTGAAGCGCACACAGTGAACTATGATGGTATACCAAGCCTCGACGACCTGCGAAGAGAGGTGACCAA
>JANJGK010000005.1:29240663-29255663 GCA_039081455.1 Macrobrachium rosenbergii | reverse complement strand
TTATTGGCCCCTATAGCGGTGCCAGATGCACGATCATAGTTAACTTTAACCTTAAATAACATAAAAACTACCGAGGCTAGAGGGATGCAATTTGAAATGTTTGATCATTGGAGGGCGGATGATCAACATACCAATTTGCAGCCCTCTAGCCTCAGTAGTTTTTAAGATCTTAGGGCGGACGGACAGACAAATAGCCATCTCGATAGTTTTTTTTTTTACAGAAAACTAATAAAATGGAGTTTCTCATTTCCAGATACCTCAAGCACCAAGTAACCCACAGCATCCAAGCGGGAATGTAGCTACACAAACATCCAATGAAGCATCTCTTACTTTCTCTGGTACACTCGCTGCATATTCTGTCTTAACCTAGAGAGTAACTGGAAAGGGAGTAAGATGAGATCTTTCCCCAGCGTAGATTTTGACATCGTCCTCCAGTTGAGAAGAATCCTTGAACACGTTCTCTCGTCGCTCTCCCTTCCGCTTTTATCTTTGTAGCTCGTTCTGATCAGAACTAGAAACGGCATTCAGCCCCACTTGGACGGATTATCCATGAATTAATCTCCAGGCCAATCAGAATTTACTTTGCTTCTATTTTTTTTAGGTTACCAATAATGTTTTGAAATAAAAGATAGTTATTCTTTGGAACCAGAAACATTAAGCCATTTAATTTCACATATTCGGAAGTACTTAGTCTGTGAGACAGGAAAACCATGTCTTTTGGGTGGAGTTTTTATGTAGATTTCGTGGCAGTAAAAAGTGTTTCAAAAGTGGAATTCAGTTGCTACCTGTCGACGATAAGAGTAAATTTCACAGTGCCAGAGAATGAAACTAACGTCACAAAGATCATTCATCTTAAATTCAAATGTTTGAAATATTCACTCAAACTCCTGCAAAATGCAGCATGGATACTGAAGCATCTGTCACTGTTTAAATACTTCGCTGAATGTTTTATGAACTGATTCATATCAGTTTTTAACTTCCTTTTGAACTCATTCCCGTGGCGGGAAACAATGTTGAATGATAAAAACAGCGTCACTTCCGGCTTTACTATTGTGGCGGAAATTTACATCGTGATCTGAAAATATTGCGTAATCCGCCCTTTTGAAGGGGATACTTCAAGACTTTGAAGTGACAAATAATTGAAAAAATGACGTCAAGTGAGGTCAAGTTAACCTTAATTTCGAAATTCTCATACTTAGATATTCACATCAGTTTTTTTACCTCTTCATTATGGAAATAAGCCTATGCCATAACCGTTTGTGTCAATTCATCGTGGGGGAATAGGGTATCTTTCTTTAGAATTTCATAAATGCACGATGAAAAGGTTAAATAATAATAATAATAATAATAATAATAATAATAATAATAATAATAATAATAATAATAATAATAATAATAATAATAAAATGTAGGAAAACAATAATGCTCATTAGAGTATGATTAAGCTTAGCAATGTAACGATTATATTTAAAAAAAAGCATGAAGAAAGAAAGACATAAAATGAGAGATAACAACTTAGAATTTCAGCTGGGGAAAATGTATGTGTGTGAGAGAGAGAGAGAGAGAGAGAGAGAGAGAGAGAGAGAGAGAGAGAGAGAGAGAGAGAGAGAGAGAGAGAGTTAACATTCGTAATCATATTTATAAATTATTAAGAGGAGATATGATACTAAAATAAATAAAGGTCACAATGGTGTTAAGACTCACCATTTACATCGTACAGGATCAGTTCTTTTGAACAGCGGATACAAGCGTTTCTGGCAGAATTTTTACTAAGGTAGCTTAATGTTCTTAAAAAAACACTTAAACCTTTCAAAGACGACCTTTGAAAGCATTCTAAGTGAGTTCTGATAAAATATTGTGCTTTAGTCTTACAAACCAATGGACTTAACTCGTGGCTACCTCACTCCTGAATCGAGCACACAAGACAGAATGTACATGTAATGTAGGACATATATCACTTGTTATAAAAAGACTATTTTCTGTATTTTCTTACGCAAAACAGCCATGAGAGATCTCAACATAACTTACCAGAGAAAATTATGATATTTAAACAAAACTTAAACGACAGATGTCCTACATGAATCCTTCTAAAGTTTTGAGATAACCAGAGATTTCAAGACACGCCCTTTTGCTAAGATAGATATGGGTTTTACATGAGTACTACAGTGACACTAGTGAAATACACAATTCCTCGGATTTACAATTGTCCAAGGCAAATTTTACGCCCACTATTTCTTCTCATTGCCTCAGCCACGATAATCCCTAGCCCACGGGTTTTCAACCTGGGGTACGCGTACCCCAGGGGGTACGCCAAGGGTCAGTTAGGGGGTACGCTCTCCCCACGGGTGTTAGGGTTAGGGTCCTGGCCGCCCACTGACTGCATAGCCACAGGTAAATAATTATCAACAATTTTCTATTATTGGTTATGTCAGGAGAGTTGTGTACTTGCAAATATACACAATGGAATGTTTTTTCTGCGTTTGTTTTGTTTTCTACTTTATACAAAGTGATGGGGGTACATTATTGACATTAAAAATACCCAAAATGGTACGTGGGGAGAAAAAGGTTGAAAACCCCTGCCCTAGCCCATGATAGGAAGCGAGCCCTTTACCTGATTCGAGAAATAATCCTTATTGCAAGGAAATAAAAAGGATAAACAGAGATGTGGAAGAATAGCATAATCCACAGAATGTTGTCTCGATTCAAGAACAAGACTGTTATGAAACACTGGAAGATATTTAGTCAGGCATTTTAATGATACTGTTGCAGTGTAGCCTTGCCTTCACAAACAATGCAAAATTGAGATGAATTTCTGATTGCATTTTGTATAGATAATAATCGACCGTTAAGTGTATTACGTACATTACTGGTCAAGTGCAATGGTTTCGAAGTGTTAATAAATATTGGTAAATAATTAGGTAGAAGTAAAATCAATCACTTTGTGTTGATCCTCGTTACAAAGGAAAACAATTGCAGCCATAAGGAGCTCCTTCTCCACAGTAATCGCCAAATTCCTTCCCCGACTAGACAAACAAAATACAAGCAGCTTAAAAAACGTACCTCAAGCCGCAATAACAAGTAGAGCAGAGCGATACAGGGAGAGACGAGAGTCAGGGTTCAAATATGACGTCTGCTCCGATAAGCCGTACCCACGGAGGAGGAGGGATTTAGTTCCTTTGTTAGCGAGAAATGTACAGCAATTTTCAAATCTTAGCATTGCTGAATTCGTAATATAAATGGATCGTGATCAATATTAAGTGAGCGAAGACACTAGTTCGCCTGGGAACATTTGTATATAACTGACGGTAATTGCATTTTTGATTGTTTCCGCCGCCGAAGTCGTGGTCAATCTCTCTTACTAAGGGACTGCCTTACATCGTTACATTTTCGCCGACATGTTCAAACATTTAATTCACAGGGATAAATACTTTAGCAATTTTGGTTCTCACTCATAATATGAGGTAAATTTATTTTTAAGAAATAAACCAGGAAAAACTGCAAATAATGACTTACTGGCAATTAGAGAGAAATGAAACACTGCTATATGGTGAGGCTTCAGCACAAGGAACAGTTTTGTAAATCCGTTGCCAAAAGTACCTCAGTCAAATACATGCTGGCATGAACCTCTCGTACAAAACCCCTCATGCTCTCTGATTCGTAACTTACTGTATGGGTTCACCTAGCATTTGGATAAACAATCCAACCTTCGTTAACAATGAAAACTTTGACTATTTGCTTTGAAATATTTCAGATATTTACGAAAGGGTTTCAGTAACCATTATTAGCTTTTAAATTTAATTTTATTGCACCTTGTCTGTGATAACTAAAACTTTTACGTATCCCGAGTATTGTGCAACCTTGTTCTTAATTTTAGTAAAATTTGGATGATAACTAATTAATCCAATGAAATGTAAAAGAAAAAAGCTAAATTGTTTCTATAAAGCCCTACTGAAGTATTTTGTGTAAATTATGCATGATAATGAAAATAAAGGTATTGTCGGTTTCTATTGAAAATACATGATATTAAAGTACATAATCTCTTAGGTGCCCAGGTTCTGTTTTGAAGATGACGTATTTACCGTTATTAGAGGGAAGCAGGGAGGGTGTGATAGGGCTGTCTGGACTGCAGAATTGATAGTTATCAATATTATCAGACTTGCAGTGTTCAGAAAGCTAGTTCATGTTGGTCCCTTGGAGTCAGGAACCTTATTTTCATATGAAAAAGTGTTAACGACGAAAACTCTTTTGCTTTGATGACCAGTATATAGCTGTTTCATGTTTTTAGTTTTCTGTAAAAAAAAAAAAAAACTATTGAGATGGCTATTTGTCTCTTCGTCCGCACTTTTTTTGTCCACCCTCAGATCTTAAAAGCTACCGAGGGCTAGAGGGCTGCAAATTGGTATGTTGATCATCCACCCTCCAGTCATCAAACATATCAAGTTGCACCCCTCTAGCCTCAGTTTTTTTTTTTTTTATTTAAGGTTAAAGTTAACCATGATCGTGCGTCTGGCACCGCTATAGGTGCCAATAACACAGGCCACCACCGGGCCGTGGCTGAAAGTTTCATGGGTCGCGGCTGAGAGTTTTATGGACCGTGGCTGATAGTTTCATACAGCTTTATACGATGTACAGAAAACTTGATTGCGCCGAAGACACTTCGGCCCATTTTTTACTTGTTTTTTTATTAACAGGGAGATTAAGTACTCGTCTCTCCTTACGGAAATGTACTAACAACTGATATTCTACTGCTCTGATGAGAAGTGGCTAGATGGTAACTCACTCTGAAGAGGAGACGAGATGTCTCCAGACTGTTTGTGATTTATGCTCTAATTCTCGAACATGTGGTTTTGTTGTATAATAAGCGACTGCTTGATTCCTGGCCTCACGCTTATCACTGAGAATGGCGAAGTTCAAAATCGCCCCCCGCGACCCCCCCTCGCCTTTTTTTTTATCGCTGGAGAGTTAAACAAGGAGTAGTTTACGAAAAACGAGCTAAAAAACTATCAGTGATATCACTGACTTCCTTTTTTATGAAATAAGAACCAGAAATGGAAAGAGCCCTTTTAACATGGCTGCACACTATATTTCCCCTCACTCTTACTTTACGTGCTTCCAAATATAAGAAATAGCTTACCCATTGCATAATGCCATGAAAAAACGCGTCCATATGCCGCTAACGTTTTAGTCACGATATTGGAATAAATACACTATGCGGGTAATTACGTGCACAAACCCGTTTATGACTTGATTAAAATCATTTGCTCTGTAACTAAGTTTTCCAGAGAGAGAGAGAGAGAGAGAGAGAGAGAGAGAGAGAGAGAGAGAGAGAGAGAGAGAGAGAGAGAGAGAGAGAATTATACGTTAGCCAGAAGAGTTTTCGTTACCAACTTTCCATACCGACATTAAGACCTGCGAATGAAAAGGTCAAAATTCCATTTCCCTCAATGATGAAGTGACATTAGAAGTTTCCCATAAAACCTTGAGTGTTTCCTTTTCAGGTTAGACACGGGATGTATAATCCATCACACCCTTTCCATACGAACACGCTGCAGGAAATGTCAAAGGAAATTAACATTGCTGTCAAATTCACTCTCTTAACATGGGGATTTGCGCCTTGCCTACATTACGATCAAATTAATTCGCTGACTTATACTGTAGAGTCCCACACGGACCTACACGATCGTCCATCTTACTTGGCCGTCCGAACTCATCCTTAGGGGCACATGCATATAAGAAACACAGCCGACATCATACATCGTTTTTATGTATACTGTCATTCATAATAATGTCACGTCAAATGTATCATTCTTAATAAAGGCAATACAATGTCAGCTTTCCAGCTATATTTATCGGAACTCTGTTCGTAACTTGTATATAACACAGTTGACTGTATATTAATCTCTTTTGTTCGCCTCGTGTCAGGCACTACATTTCCGCCCGCAAGAGCCCTTTGCCCGTCTGTTGTTTTGAATGAGTTAACGGCAGCACCAAACATACTTCACTGATGGATCAGCTGATCTCAGCATTCCAGCAGCAAGAGCAGCAGCAGTCTATTCGGCCTCATTTTTTTTTTAATTCAATAAAGTTTATTTACAAACATTGCAGTTTTCTTTTACACAACAATTTTTACAGTAATATTTGTTATATACATAATAATTCGAGTTTCAATCGAGTTTAAAGGACTTCTTCCATAAATCCATCTGTTACAATTGATTTTAGTTTGTCACCATAAATGGATTTTAGGAGCCATCTGCAGTAATTTATTTTACCTTTGAGAAAACTTAAGGCTTCTATCTCATTGAAGTTTTTAACTCTACTTATCCATATACAATAAAGATAGTTACATATCAATATTCGGCCTCATTCAAAGAAAGTTGGCGGCTTTCCAACAATGCCTCCACCCTTCAGACTGAATTGGTAGCCATTGCAAAAGCTTTGGAAGATTCCCAGCACAAACAAGGAAACACAACGATTCACACCGACGCCAAAGGCGCCATTCAAGCCATAACCAAAGGGAAAGCAAAGGGGAATACTAAACTCCTTACGAGTACCTAGGCAATCGCCTCTCTTCACCAAAACAGAGGCAAACAAATAACATTAAACTGGATCCTGAGTCACGTTGGGATTCATGGAAATGAAGAAGCAGACGCCCTTGCAAAAAGCGATTTGCAACGCAGTAGCATAAGCATTAAACTGGGACCATCATTAACCCCGTTGAAAAGCAAAGCAGTAGCATACTGTCAACAGCAAGAAGAAAGCAGTGTCAGCCGGCCTTCTACGAAGATTCAAGAACTGCCAAATGGTATTTAGAAACCACCAATCTATAGCCGCATAATATATCGAGAGAAACACCACGCAAATTAGCAGTTATTATTCACAGATTAAGATTTGGATTTCTGTGTAGCTGGCAACGGATAGAGAATAATCCAAGAGCAAGTAATTACTGCGAAAATGTCGCTGAAGAGCCATTAGATCACTTCTTACTAGAAACGAAGCAGTTAAGAGAAAATGCGTCGATAACGACTGAACAGCCACGAAACCATCGAAGCACATCCTCGAAAACATTCAGGATTTCACTGGTTTTCTGAGTTCCTACCCGCCGCCAAGGTAGGAAACAAGCAAATGACTCATCCACCATCGCTTTGCGAGCGATCGGGAATTCCATTATGGAAGATACCGTCAACACTGTGGATCACCTGTGGAGTTTTTAACTCGAATAATCCTTTTTCTTTCAGGAACCTATCCCTTCACACCCTCTGCGTTTACACCAAGTGAGTCGAGTCGCGTCAAGTCAAGAACGTCATTTGATGAGATTCATTTTGACTCATCTCCGTTTACACCGACTGCGTCAGCCGGCGTCAAGTCAGTACTCAGTGACCTGTCTGATTTCATGGAAAATGGATGCATGTTCCCTGGTTGAAGTAGCTGCTTTGTTGTGGCTTCGTCGTCGCAGACGTAAGAAGAGAAAACGAATATGGATACATGAACTGAACACCAAGAGGCCAGATTTTGGAAGCTTCTGTCATTTATTCCCAGACCTGGTGAACCATCCAGAAAAATTCTACAACTACTTTAGGATGACACATGAAAATTTTAAGAAGCTGGTGGAGTTGACTGGATCTTCCATAAAGAAAATCAACACTAACTACAGGCGTGCAGTTAGAGTTGAAGAAAGAATGACCATTTTTTTAAGGTAAGAAATATTTTATTGAACATTCCAATAATTATTTCAAGTAGGCTTCTATGTGGGGCAATAGTAAATAAATATAACATGAAGACAGTTCATGTATTCCTGCTGGTAAGTAAATGGTACAGCTCTAAGTAAGGAATCATGAAATTCTAAGCTAGTATTTCTCAGAGGTTAGCATACTCGTGCTGTGAGTAACTGTCACTTACATTGGATGTACATGGTGATGGCGTATGTGACTGATTCTGCTCAGTCCAGTAGCCATACTGGACAGAGGGGGCAGGTTTAAACAGCTTCCTACGAAATTTTTCATATATTTCAATTTTAATGTCCATGTTGTCAATTGGCGACAGTTATTTCATCATAGGCAGTAAGCTTAACAGAAACTGGCGATCTGGATCATCAACATTTTGTGAAGACACTTGTTCTCTCAGTTGTTTTAATTCTTCTAGAAAACGCATATCCATCTCATCTGCAGCATCCCTGCTGCGTTTCTTGGTGACACCAGTCTTCTTTGACTTGGGAAGAATAGGATTGACAGAACTACGGTCCTCACAGGTTTCGGTATTATTTGCTGCTTCTTGAGGAGATACATTGTCTGGTGTTTCGATGACAACCGAAGGTGAAGAGTTTTGAGATGCATCTTCCGCTTCACGACAGGTGTCTTCATCAGGAGGTGTAGGGACGTTTGAGGATGTTGGTCGTGGCGTCACATGAGGGATCAGAAATTGCATGGCATCATAGTACACCCACCTCCTTGTTTCGGTATTAGCTGACCCAGATGGTTTGACACTAATCTTTCTCCTTTCCCTCATGAAGTTGCTTCTTAGGTGCCGCCATTTGTCCTTACACTTCCATGACCATCACACGACGACGGACTCGCTGTGACTGATGTAGAAAATGGGTCCAGCCCTATTATATATGTGACTCGACGCGACGCGACGCGCCGTGACTTGAATTGACGCGACTCTTCCGGTGTAAACGGTTTTTTCAAATATACATACAAATTAATGTTAAACTGGGGTGGCGATTCATGACGCGTGATGACTTGCCTTGACTTGACGCGACTTGACTCGCTTGGTGTAAACGCACCCTAAGTACAACCCCCGCCAATTCCACCCAGTACTTTTTCACGCCATTTTTCCCCCGCCTCCTCTATCTCTTTTCCCCCTGCTATTTCTCCGACAAATATTTCTTCCTTTCCTCCATCGATCTCTTCTATTTCATGATCGGTACTAATTTGCTATCGAGTAAAGGAAATCAGGAATGATAACTCCACGGATTTACGCTATTGTTCGACTTTTTCTCTTACGATAAAATTAATTTTCCTTACTGGCTATCTCTGACTCGCCAGTACTTGCTACGAACGTCCTTTCTCTCCCACTGACGGGTACCTTTGAGTACAAAGAGGTTTGTAATCTCGCCTGTTAACCTTTCATTTCACCCATACCATTTCACTGCCACGACCATAGAGCATAATAAAGATAATTACGTTCATATCCTTAATTTCACCTACTCATCATAAATGACTTAGGTGCTGCTTTACGAGCATGATCCCGTGCTGGCACAAAGCCAGCTTGATAAAAAAAATACAGTTACAGAATAAATGAGTAAGTCTGTAGACTCACCCTCTTACTCGACTCCGCTACAATATATCATTCATAGGTTAAAAATTTTTACTTCTCATTATTTCATTGCTAAGCAGTAGTACACCATTACATTCACTGCCACCTTCATCATCTGGTTGCTGCATCTGGACTATACCTCCTACACAGAAAACTTCCACTACAGTGTTAAATCTCTCCGGACGCCCCTTCACGGTAAGCGCACGTGAGACGTTTTAACCCCTTACTCGTCCTGAACCACTTGCCTTATCGCTGAATTTTTGTATACCGGTAGGCATTCTTTTAATCGCTTTGTATTATTCATTTGCAGCATTGCCATAGCATTATGTAGGTTTTGGTGCATTGGAAAATGTTGAGCAAATTTTGTCCGTTAATTTTCTTACGCTGTGCAGAACTTAGTCTCATAAATAACAATTAAAATTGCCATGAACGAAATGTTTCTTATATGTTCACTCGCATTTCACTGGTGAAATTAGCAGAGAACATTTTAAGTTCACTCAAGTTTTGTTTCGAATGTTCAATACATTATTAATTTTCTTTCGGATTCAGCTCTACTACCTGACGAGATTTTTAGATAAAATGTCCATGGTAACTGCATGCAGACTTTCCTTCCTTTGTGCATTCCTCTTAATTGGTCAATATGCACGTGTTGATTTGCGTTTTTTACCGCGATTCTCCATATTATTTTGTGATTTGATTGTTTTAGATTGAATAATTTCACTTTAAAATATCTGTATAATTGAAATTAATATAATTAGTTACTGGAATATATTTATTACATAAAATGAAGCAAATTCTGCATGTTGGGTCACAACAGAGATTGAGCAAGAATTGTGGTTTTAGGGTCTTTTAGTTTACCGCTCGACGGGTATTTGACAACAAGAAATCTCAGTACTGACAGTGCATAACACGGAGGAATTGGCGTTGACAACAAATGTACGCTCCTGCTGAACCTTGGTTTGCTTACAGTCTTTTTTGTCAACGTTAACAAAACCATTATAATATCCCGGCATTTTACGATTACGTGCTTTCCCACCGTAAGGGCAGTGTGACTGGAATGAATCTATCACTGTCTCACTGTAAGAGCAGTGTGCTCTGTAAATGATGGCATAACTAATAAAGTCACAGGAAAAAAGTCACAGATAAAAGTCATAATTTTGACCAGGAAAGCAAGACACAGGAAAAATGTCACATTAATTTACAGTCTTTTGTTTATGTTTTTGCGGTAATCCCCAACGGCTTTGTACTAAACACGCCGCAAAGGTGGATACATACCGGGTTAAAACCCTTGGGGGTCACTATCTAGGAAATATTAATGCGACTTTTTTTCCTGGGACTTTTTAAACCTGTGACTTTTTTTTTTACCTTGATTCAAACTTCTTAGCGGATAAAACACCCTTCCAAGAGCTTAGAACACTGTTCAGTTTTCCTATTATATGAGCCCCATGACACCAGGGGATGTCTGACAACAACTGAAAATGATGATGTAAAAAGAAACAGTAGAAAAGGTCTTGATAATAATAGTTCATGGGAACATCGTTTAACTGACGTTTGTTTCCTTCCACCTGAGGAAAAGATGGAAGAGTTGAAAGTCTTTCCAACATAACTTTCTTCACAGGACGAATACTGTTGTGTTCTTTCTCTCTCTCTCTCTCTCTCTCTCTCTCTCTCTCTCTCTCTCTCTCTCTCTCTCTCTCTCTCTCTCTCTTTCCTGAAAGAGAGAGGATGCGTTTTTTCTATCAAGTGGCGGTTTCAAGCTCATGGAAGCGTCTGTCCCCTTAATAAAATATATCGTTAGTTCGTAGGCGAGTGATTTTACTGCATACAATAAAAACGATGATTCCCTTGAGCGTCCGTATTTGCATGAAAGGTTTAAAGTGTGCTCTTGAATCAGTTTTACCAGTCTTCGATATATATATATATATATATATATATATATATATATATATATATATATATATATATATATATATATATATATATATATATATATATATATTATATATATATATATATATATATATATTATATATATAATATATATATATATATATATATATATATATATATATATATATATATATATATATATATATATATATATATATTATATATGTATATATATATATATTATATGTATATATGTGTGTGTGCGTGTGTGTGAAGTGATGTAAAACTAAGCCAATGTACGAATTTAGAAAGGTGGACACGGGGGTAGGCACCTTCTATATTACAAAGTGAGAAAGAAAATAGAAAGCAATTATTAAAATAGAGTAGAGGTGAGTAAGAAAATTAAGGAAAAAAACTGTTACAGAAAGAACTTATAAAATAATCCCTTACCGACGTGAAGGATGTTGAGGATTTGTGGAAAAGAATATTAATAGTTGAGTGCAATTTTATTTTGATAATGGGCGCGTTAATGTACGACATGTACAAACGAAACCACTGGTTTGGTGTAGAATTGGGCATGAGACAAGGGTCTATTATGTTTTTCTGACTGTTTGATATCTACAGAACTGAGTGATGAACCCACTCAGGAAAATTAGATATAGTAGCTAAGTTGTAAAATAAGGAAAGGAACTGTACAAGGAGCGTGGAATGTTTGCTGTTTACATAGATACAGTACTGAGAAACTGTAGACACTATTGAGGGGTATGAGAGCAATTGCAAGTGTAGACCGTTGAGAGTAATTACGTTATGAGAAAAAAAAAGACCAGGAAGATGAAATAGTGAATGTTATATGGATAATGGAAGACTGGAGGCGATTCACTTCTGTAGGTATTTGAGATTAAACTTGTAGGTGATAGGAAGGTGAGAGAATAGGTGAATAACAGAATAAATTTATCATTAAAGATACGTCAATACGCGATTGAGACTGGGAAGAAAATTAAATTGTTTACGGAAGCCAAGGTGGGAATGTATGAAAGCATTGTTGAACCAACCCTCGTTAATGAAATTGAAGAGTATATGATGAATTTGAATAAACAAAAAAGTGTAAGCTATTAAAATGAATCATGTACTGGTAGCTTGCTAGTTTACATTGTGCTACTAACGCCAGTTTGAGATAAACTAATCAATCATTCAAACGTTCTTTTTTTCTCTTTCTCTCTCTCAAAATTATTATTTGCCATTTAAACCAAGTTTCCATAATACCAGTTATTTTTCTAATTTTCAGCAACAAGACCAATTTACTCTCGTTTTCATATTGAACAGAAAATTATCATTATCATTATAATAAAACTTATAATAATAAAGTCAATAGTACAGCAACTGCAACAATAATAGTAATAATAATAAGATAACAGTATTCTCAAACTATTGTGGAACTGATCACTTCTCTTCTATTGTGGAACTGATCACTTCTCTCCTAAGTAAACGAAGAAAGAAAAATGGATTCAGGACAGGAAACATCTGTCGATCCTGTACAATGCGACAGAGTAATGAATCCTGGAATCTCCATTTCCCATTTTACGATGTCTGGTTTTTGTGGGGCTGCAGCTCGAATTTGATTTATTCCGGTCCAGTTTTCATTTGAAACAAAATCTGTGTTTTACCATTTTATTCTAGATATATATTTGCAGCTTTTCTTTGAATTCTGTAGATGTTAATTCCTTGGTTCCCGTTATTTGTCATATAATACGACAATGATGTTTTTCCTTTCAATTTACATGATCCATTGCAAATTAGAATTTCCCTAAATATTTCATAACGTTTTCATTTCACTATGAACCCACATTCTGCCCTTTATGCAAATGATTTCTTCTAATTCTTCTTGAAACCTTTTACTAATGCTAGTTATTATAGGTTCCCCTGGAAAGACTGGCATTAGATTCTAATGTCACTTCCTTACAACCACTTAAGTTATTCTTACTGATGCTCTCCCACGTCCTTCATTTGTCAATTCTACACTAAAATGGCACACTTTATACGAACATACATACATACATACATGCAAACACACGCACACACAGATATATATATATATATATATATATATATATATATATATATATATATATATATATATATATATATATATATATATATATATATAAATATATATATACTGTATATATATATTATATATATATATATATATATATATATATATATATATATATATATATATATATATATATATATATATATATATATATATATATATATAATATATATAAATATATATATACTGTATATATATATATATATATATATATATATATATATATATATATATATAACCTTTATCCGGCTCTACCATTCTCCCTCATTTCACAGCTTGGTTGATCATAACTAAAAAGGTGGAAATCCGACATTATCTTTTGGTGAGGCACGGCCCAATCTCTCACATTTTCTTATAAATTTAAAGTTATCCCTTTCCTAACCGGATTTTGCTTAAGTTTCTTTTTCTCGTTTTTCAGGATTTCAAAATCAAAAGAAAAATTCTATATTTGAAACGGGTAGTTGGTACGATGGAGGTTAAGCTTTTTATCACTAACTTGCCCGCGATTAACTGGCAAAGTGAGAGCAGATAACTGTAAGTTCAAATTACTTGTAATTAAGCATCTGGAAACATGGTAAGAACTGTGAAGACGTAAATCAGAGGTGCATGAAGAACTCTACATCATCAGTCCAAAACTGTGCTAAAGACTAAATGGATGTAATGATAGATTTAACTGCAGCAATGACACTCGCCAAAAATCTTAAGCGGGCGGAATTCTGCAAGGCTTTAAATGTAAGGATTATTGCAATGGATAAACTTATAACATACTCTTACACTTGCAAGAGCATCACCTTGACACTTCTTGAAATCGACGAACAATCAAACAAACACGAGCTCTGCTAGTTTGTTACTGTACCAGACAAATAGGCAATTTAGTCCATCAGAGTAAAGAGACCAGTTAGGATCTTATTTGTAGAGCGAGATAATCGTGTTTTGTTTAGGGATTCCTGGAACGGGTGGCTTGTTTCGCAGCTTACAGAGCTGTTTGTTACCCTTTTGAAGTATCATTTCGCTTGTGAGCAAAATCGTAGACTTCGCCTTCCATCTTGTTAATGTCAATAGCGTCCCATCAAAACAGAAATAATATATTTTGGTCAATGTGTTGTTTCAGTCGCATAAGTGATTGTTACCTATCTTCCTTTATGAAATACTTGTCACACGGAACAAGACGGTTTACAATGGAAATTCTTGTATATTTTTTGGACAATTACCGAAATGGAAAAGTGTTGAATTAAGTATTGCATTACCTCCAAAGTTTTGCGGCTAGAAATCATGCTAGTTACTATTGTGGAATTCTGAAAGAATCGATAACAGCGTCAAAGCATTTCATAAACAAGCCTTAATTACATCTAAACAGTAGTGGCCCTTTCAATATACAGTTTTATGAAAAAAAAGAGACAATAAAAAATGTAACCAGCTTTTCATACATTTCCACTGTTAACAATTAAACCACATCTACAACTCGTGCACAGGCTTCGGGGAAGGAAATGTGATGCAGAAAGCCCTAACATTCTGTGTTATGAATGGACTCTATGATAAACACAGCCATCACCCACGTTCGATGAAGCGAGATGTCAGTGAAGGACATGGAAGCAGAGACGGGGGACGGGGTAAGGGAGAGCATGAAAGCAAATAGCCAAACGTCCATAATCAAAGGGAACCTGTGGCTTCGCCATGCATATTTC
>JANJGK010000005.1:29215663-29235663 GCA_039081455.1 Macrobrachium rosenbergii | reverse complement strand
TTCTGTGGATGTCCAGAGGTGCCTCAAGCCGACAAAGAAACAGACTCAGTAAAAATTCTGCAACGTAGAGGACCCAGCATTAACAAACGTTTCTGTCATAACTGGTGCTTATGTTTGTGATTTCACTGGTGCCTTTGGATGTTGTGCTCAAGGGATGAGTGTCACAATTAAAAAAATGTTTACAAACCCAAAGCCAATTAAAATTGTTCTGCTAATTTTCGCTACTGGAAGCCATACAAATTGATTACGGGACTAGATACAAATGTAGAATTAGTACTAACATTCATCCTCTCAAGAAACTGTATTGGACGGAACCATAAGATTTAAGTAATTTCGTCGTAAGAATTTCAGATTACAGTTTGGATTAGACATCATCCTTCATAAATTCTCATGCCATATTTTTTGTAGAAATTTGTCTTGAGCCCAACATAATTCACAGAATTGCTGGAAGACATGATAAAACCCTTCCAGCATTATTCTTTGAGGGCAAACTTAAAATCATCGATGTTTATGTAGCCTGCTATCTACTTTCACCTCCTTTTTTCTTTATGACTAGTTCTTCATTGGACGGGTCGGTATCGTTTCGGCTAGCACTCTGTTGGGCCCACGTTCGATCGCCCGGCCGGCCAATGGAGAATTAGAGGAATTTATTTCTGGCGATAGAAATTCATTTCTCGCTATAATGTGGTTCGGATTCCACAATAAGCTGTAGGTCCCGTTGCTAGGTAACCAACTGGTTCTTAGCCACGTAAAATAAGTCTAATCCTTCGGGCCAGCCCTAGGAGAGCTGTTAATCAGCTCAGTGGTCTGGTTAAACTAAGGTATACTTAACTTTTTCTTTATGACTGAAGACTATTAAGCAAAGGTTACAACAAAACAAATGAAGCCTCTGAGGCTAAGCACTATTCTTTTGACACCCTCCTTGTCATCATCCTGAGCATCGTTGTTTTTATTTAAATGGATCTTGTAAAAGATCTTGGTCGAGCCGATTTAGATTGGGTGAAGCTTCAGGTAAATTTTTCCTGCTTATGAAAATGACTTCTAAATGCTTTCTAACAAATCCACCATTTTCGTAGATAGGCTAAAATTATATAGAATGTTCTTATTTCAACGAGTGATAAAAATACTGAATGCGATCACTGCAGACCAAAAACCACCCGCCCACTGCTCTCCGAGGATACCGAAAAACTTATATAAACGCACAGCTTGAATCTAAATTTTTCGGTCCCGGCCGCCAGAATGCTTACATGAAGCAGTTTGCTACTTGGAATGACATTTTTGATGCATCTGTTCTCGTTCGAGGTAACCTTGACAACAGAACTGAACAGACCTGTTCAAACTCGCCCATTTCTATTAATCTGTTAAATCATAAACCTATCACATATGAGGTCTCGCAATTTAATTGGAGGCATATACAGGACCTACTTCACACTTGTCTAATGACCGGTAGGCAAAAGTTGTGACTAATGGGTTTACTTATTGAAACTAGATTTGTATTACTGAGTATTTTCTAGGGTAGTGTTCTGCTTGCCCTAACTGGATGGTGTCGCAAATGGGATATGGAACTGAAGTCGATCAAAACTTGAGTGAATTTATTATTCGATCCGGTAATACATGGTTCCGAGCGCATGATTTGCTGTGATATATATATATATATATATATATACATATATATATATATATATATATATATATATATATATATATATATATATATATATATATATATATATATATACATATATATATATATATATATATATATATATATATATATATATATATATATGTATATATATATATATATATATATATATATATATATATATATATATATATATATATATATATGTGTGTGTGTGTGTGTGTGTGTGTGTGTGTGTGTGTGTTTGTGTGTGTGTGTTCTTTTTTACAGAAAGAAATAGATTATTCAGTTGAAGGAACCATTTTACCTTTGCGACAAGGAATGAATTTATTCTCTAAACGTTCGTTATCGTTACGTTCTTGGGAATCGTCAAAACTGCCAAAACTCTCTGTTAACTGTTCATGTAAAATGTTGGTAGAAATACGCTGTTCTTGTCAGTTTGTACTTGTACGGGTCTCTGATTGAGTTCGAGTTGAAAATGTTTTTGTAAATATTTTGTTATATAAAAAGATTCTAGAATGATTCACGACAGAGTAGACACCAATAAATGTAGCTTTCAAAGATTCAGTAACGCCTGTTATGCGATTTCCTTGGTCAAATCTGTCTATAACTGAATTAATTCCACATCCATTAAGGATAAGCATGAAGTTATACAAGCGCGTGAAATCCCAAAACGATTTGATTTACATCGCGGGATTGATTATGTCAATACCCTAAAGGAACGGATACCAATAAAAGTTTTCCAGTTTCTGTTTTAAAGGCTATTTGGAATAAGAAGGAAAGAAAAGAAAAATAAAAAAAGAACATGAAGGAAAATCATCTCTCTCCTCAGTGCCTCATTAAAAAACTGGCAGGAGATTAAAGTTTAACTTCTAAACCAAAAATGCTGCTTTTACTATGAAACTTTTCCCATTTAACTTTTGGCAAAAGAAGTCTATTTCGAAAGACCAACCTTCCTTCGCTGAATACGTATTCGAATGCAAAATTGCCAATATGATGTGACACCACAGAAGATGGCAGTGTCGCTATGAAAATAATTCCAAATAATGAACGGTTCATCACATTGCTCTGCACATGTCAAGATCATACTGAGAATTCTTAATTTTTCAACAAATATTTCCAATTTTCAACTCGGTTGATAATAGTTCCACCCATAGAATTCTCTGACAACAACCAAAATTGGTAAATATTCTGTGTTAAAATCAACGGACTACAATGACGACTTCAGTCTGTCTGCCTGTGTGTGTGCGTGTGTGTGTGTGCATTTTACATCCCTGCTCTCTCTCTCTCTCTCTCTCTCTCTCTCCTCTCTCTCTCTCTCTCTCTCTCTCTCTCTCTCAAATAACATGCGTTGCAAGCTAAAAGTATATCATTTGACGATTACTTTAGCCTACTTTGAAATGAACCGTATAAAAACTAAATAGGCATAAGCCAATCAGACGAAATCTAGAATCAGGACAATAAAAAACACAAAAAAAATTATATAAAGATCATCTTTATCGGAATCGTGCACGATAATAAACTACGCACATGACATCATGAATGATAATCTTGATTCCTTATTCCCAGAAGACAAGTTCCGGAGAAAACATGGCCGAAATGCTAAGCGAGAAAAATATGGCAGACACGAAAGAGAAAAAATTGGAACATTGTAGAGACTAACTGCCAATTCTCGAGGAGAACTGACTTTTATTCCGGTGGTCGGTTGGTTGCTGGTTCTGATGAGATCTGCTTGGCGCAAGCACAGGCCCTTGCTCAATAGCTAGTAATGTAAGGTGTTTTAGGGAAATGAAAGCCCCATGTAAATCCCCGCACTTGGTCTACACACCGAAACTTAATTCCAATAAACTGAATCCACATTACAGAAAAAAGTATAAAATAAAATAAAATTTTAAACACGCTTTCATTAAAATGCACTTAAAAATAAAAAATATTTTTTTGAGACACACCAGGATTTTCTTACAATAAATTATGTCTCCAAAAATAAAAGCGTGGACGCCAAACACGGAAGTAAATGCTACAAGAAGAGAAATATATATTTTCATTTTCTTGTAGCATTTCCTTCCATGTTTGGCGCCCACGCTTTCATTTTTGTAGACATGATTAATTATAAGAAAATCCTGTGTGTCTCAAAAAATTATTTTTTACTTCTTAGTGCATTTTAAAAAAAGTGTGTTACCATTTTTTTTATTTTATATTTTTTAGTTTTGACAGATATTAAAACCAATTTACGATTGTAGCTAACGAAATTGAACGTAATATCTTGACGAGCCAAAGAAGATTTTTTTTATTCACTATTAATAAAAAGTTAACCAAATTAACATAATTACAAGTTTCCTGTTCTTAAAATTAACTATGTTAAAAAGATGTACTTTTGGATGTCAATATTCATCATTTCATATGAAGAGTTAAAACTTTTCCGCTTTGATAGTCAAGAGCGCCCGAGTTCATGTATCGGTCGCTTAACATTTAAGTACTAAAGCTTTACCTACCACAGATTAAAATCTTACCGTGACCTCGACGTAAATCAGCAGCTCTATTCAAACGTGACTTGAATTATTTTTATCCTACCTTTGGTAACATCAGCTACGATCTTTCTAGCCCTTATCGCCTTCCGTCATCTCTACACAACCCATATCTTCCTCTAATGAAAAGGATAAAGCGTTCAGGACAACTCTAGTGTTCATTTCTTCGGCGTCTAGACGACGCTAATATTGGTCTAGCCACGATAATTCCATTTTAGCGTCATAAAATCTCAATTAACGTCTGAAATTAGCGGGACTCGCTGCTCACATCCTCAGGAATGAAGGTGGATGAACCAGGCGAAAGAATGTGGAAAAGTTTCATCGAGTTGAGACAGTTGAAGGTAACGTTAATTTTGTTTACTGAAAGGCAGAAAGCCGCCTAGTCAGGGATACAGATCTTCAGGAAAAGCTTAATACTGATAGATAACGATGGAGTTATGATAAAACTGTAAGACAAAATCCGATGATTAAATAAACAAACCCCTTGACATCATGTACTTTGCATCAGCGGCAGTGCTTCTTGTCTTTTATTTTACACGAGCTTGATGGTCCGTGCTGTGCTGCGCAGGGCAGGAGGATGGATGTGTCATTGTCTCCCCTACCCTCACGATCCCCTACCTACCCCGACCCCACCCGGGGCGGACAAACAGGTTTGCAGGAGCAGGGTGGATGTGTCATGTCTCCCCTACCCTCCCGATCCTCTACCTACCCCGCCCCCACCCGGGGCGGAGAAACAGGTTTGCAGGAGGGGGGTGGATGTGTCATGTCTCCCCTACCCTCCCGATCCCCTACCTACCCCGCCCCAACTGGGGCGGACAAACAGGTTTGCAGGAGGAGGGTGGATGTGTCATGTCTCCCCTACCCTCCCGATCCCTTACTTACCCCGCCCCACCCGGGCGGACAAACAGGTTTGCAGGAGGAGGGTGGATGTGTCATGTCTCCCCTAACTTCCCGATCTCCTACCTACCCCGCCCCCACCCGAGGCGGAAAAACAGGTTTGCAGGAGGAGAGTGGATGTGTCATGTCTCCCCTAACCTCCCGATCCCCTACCTACCCCGCCCCCACCCGGGCTGGACAAACAAGATCCACTCGGATTTTATTATTATAGATGACAACTTCTCCACAAAGCCCCAGGGGAAAAGTGCCATAATTGCATAAAAGTATGGTCAAAGATCAAGAATATCAAGACAGAAGTTTAGTCTTTGTTACGAAATTATAGTCTCCTGGCCAGATCGTCACTAAAAATGTAGACATTTATATGATAAACAATATCGATGGGAATATATGTCTATGTATATCGGGCATCTAATATTTGGGACATATAGCAATTTAATTTAACTGAGGATCTTTAAAAATGTACAGGTCTCAATGATATATATAAAACTACTCAAGTTAAACGTTTTTCAAAAGAAATGAACTGAGGGAGTGTGGAAGCTACGCATACGCAGATCTTGTTGTGTATGAGGGAAAAACCCAAGGAAAATCCCAACAGAAGAACTTTAAAAATAAATAAATAAATAAATAAATAAAAATTAAAAAATGCTATTGTCATCCAGGAAGAATTAAACCGTCCATGGAATGGAAATGAATAAGATACGATGTGCCAACACTTGGGGTGAACACGATGCACTAGAGACTACACTTAGTTAATGAGGGTACGGAACTTCATCTGTTTTTTCTAGATGTCAGGTACTGTATATGTTTAAAGTTAAGGCGCTTACTCCATAAAGAAATGCATGATAATGATCATAACTTTCTACTTCAGGATTTATTCCTTCCGCAAATGGATAATGATAAGATGCACTATACGACTGTATAGGGCACGGTCTGTTAATTTTTATTTACAAAAGGTAATTTTTTTACCATGATAAGCCCTGGCCTAATTTCAAATATTTTTCACAGTGCAAAGTCCATTATTTTCAGATATTATACATCATTCGTTCAACTTGTTATTGTCATCTGTCTTGTGTAAACAGCAATATCTACAGGAAGAACCTGATCATTAAAATTGTATTACTAATACCTACAATATTCATATTGTAGGCATTAGGAATACAAAAGTTATTTGTTTTGTTTTTAAAGTGTTATCGGTGTAGAAAATGCCAACTATTTATACCACAGCGTGCATGTGGGCGTTTACTGCAAGAAAATTTGGGGAAGAGTTTATGGGCTAAATCTAGTTAAAAATTAATTGTGCAATTAAAGACAGCAAACATGCAGTTTAATTAGCCCTGCCGGCTCCCCCCCCCCCACCACCAAAAAAAAAATATATAAGCCCGCTTTTCTCTGAACGACAAAATCTTTCACAGTACATTTATTGAATTAATCATGTTTCTAGCAATGCAAACTCCACTTAGTGTTTCTCTATCCTCACTTCCCAATCTCTCTCTCTCTCTCTCTCTCTCTCTCTCTCTCTCTCTCTCTCTGCCTATAACCCCTTCATTCAAAATCAAGATAAATAACTCGAATATATGTTATATATAATTAAATATTTGCGTCAGCGTACAAAATCCTCTTAAATGGCGGGAAAGAAAACTCCAGTCAAGGTTATAATTTACATGAACAATATTCAGATTATAACGACAGGTCTTTGATCTCCTCATCCTAGTTAAAGAAACGGCTAAAATTTGGCGAACGATGTAAATGATAATTTCATGATTATAAATCGTTACTTCTTCTAATGCTAATACTGTCATAATCATTATCATTATTATTGTACGCGCTTGACGGCGCGCGCTACGATGCGCATACGTCGGCCGTGCCGCTGTAGTTTCACGCGCGATACGAAAGTGCACGAACCTTCATTGCCGACACTCCACGTTTCACACTGGGGCGAACAAACAAGGTCCACTTGGATTTTATTATTATAGATTGTGGTTGCAGTATCCACAGTTGCAACAGTATTGCACGAAGTATTCTCAACTTACCCCCAAAAATAATAACAACGCTTACCATCTTGTTTCCAAGGAGGCAAAATCAAACAAAAAAATTTTGTTATCTGAAGAAGAGATGAATTTTCAGAGGTATATATCACATGATCTAATTTCTGAGATAAATCATAAGACGAATAATACGGGACTGCGACCCGTATTTGGGGAAACTGATATCCAAGAGTCTATGATAAGAGTCAGTCAGTTTTTCTCACAAACAAATGAAATAAAATCATACTACAGGTGTTACTAACCTTTGATATCAGGCGTTAACGGAGTTTCAATCCAACTTGGTGAGCACGAGACAAACGCCAGACAAAGGACTGCAAGGGAAATAATAAACTCATGAAAATATAGCAAGAAAAAGGAACTGGGGTGCGGTGTAAAAAGTAATGGCTACAACTTACAAGAAAGTGCCCTTCAATCACACTTCCAAGGAATGCCTAATCAAATATTTCGGTGAGCTGTCAGTTATTCTTATTGAGTTTTGACTAAACGGAATTTCAATATGTTCACTATTACGCGTCCTTAGTTAAAAGCTGGGTACCGAGTAACCTTACTTGATATGGATGTGCTAAATCGAAGCAACGGTAACAATTTATAGACACAATTCATATGTATTCTGTCATACTGGCTTTTGGAAATCCACCCTATAAGGTAATTACTTCTTTCTGAATATAAAATGAAAATAGCATTAAAACGATACCAAGAGAGAATGGTGAAAACATTTATCAATTTACCTCTTGGCGTAATATATTAATGTTGTCTAACTTTTGCAAGGACTGGAATTTCGGCGCTGCATGGAAGAAGTGAATTTCAATGGAAATTTTGTGGCAAAGTTCGACAGTCTCTCGGTTCCTGTCTGGTCATTTTCACCATGAACAAAATCAAAAACAGGAAGAGCAGAGCGGATGAAAAGAAATATAGGAAGATTATATCCGAGAACAGCTCATCCTTGAATGCCACTCTCCTCAGTTCTCGGCTTCATTTTTGGCAAATCTGGTTTTGCATATTTTTAGGAGCCTTGTTTCATGTTATTTAATGGCTAAACATTTTATGTAAAAATTATCTAACGTGTTAACCAAAGAACACTTAAATTAAACCGAAGGAGAAAATAATCTACGTAAAGAAACAAGTAGAAATGGATGGCTTTCATTCTACGTGTGGAAAAGAATTTGAGGTTTGAAAACTCGAGACCTGAAATGCGGTTTCAAAGGAAATTTTACTCACATGTGCGCACCTAAACCGCCCACATACACCTACGGTGTGTTCGTATATCAGTATATTTGTAGGTGAGTGCGTATGAGTCATGTGCCAGTCAAAAGTGTTATTCCTGCTATTACATTTAGTGTGTTTCAAAATAATAGTTTTTACTGTTACTACGAAACAGTGGCACAAAATCTTCCAAAAACTCCTTCTTTTCTTGGTTTCTTTAGCCAACCACTCGTGCACTTCTGTCTTTCCTTTCAACAAGAGAGAGAGAGAGTGAGAGAGAGAACGCGTATGTATTGAAGCGCTCAGTCGCTCAAGTCCATGAAGCAAAAAGTAGACTGTTCACTCTGCTGACGTTGCAAAAAGTGAAACTGCTCTCAGTGTAAAATCAACGCCATATATGCTAACATGCCGAGATATAAAAAATGTTACAGAGTTAAGGAAAACCTCATTCACAACTTCTTGCCAAACTTAATCAAAAAGAGGAAAAAACTTATACCTCCTTTCGGTAATCTTTCCTCTGGAATTTTAACCGACTAAAGTTTTTGCCAGAGACTCCCGGGAGTAGAAAGCGGACTTCGTAATCCCTTTATAATTTTTGCTTCACGAGAGTTTTTCCTTTCGTGTTCCCCCGAACCATGGAAGGCAAACGTGGATTCGACGGAAGATGGAGAGGTGAAAGCACATGCTGGAAAAAGGAAATTAGAGAGACAAGAAAGAACGGAGAAATAAAGGGAAAACAAAAGGATGATGAAGGCTGCACATACAACACCACGGGAAAAGAGGTGTATTGTGGAAGCTAACAAAGAATTTGGTGAGATAAAGCAATAGCTGCAGACAGACAGGCAGACAGACAGACAGACAGACAGACAGACAGACAGACAGACAGAAATGTGAGAAAGGAAAAGTTAATAATTTCACTTGATAGCATTTCCATAACCACAACAGGTGTACGGGCCCAAAATAAAAGTCTAATTAAATGGGAAAATTGTTGATCTTTGGATGTTAACTGTTAACAAAAAATGCTAAAGGTCGAAACTTAAGTTAAAGATGAAGTGAGTTTTATCCAGCATGAAATTGCTTCAGACATATTTTAAAAATTTTAAGGTGTTTTCGATAACAAATTACTCGCCAGAAAAATTATTACCGCTTCATTACAGAAAATAACAGTGTAAAATTCTATTCTGATAGTCATATTAAGTGCATCACAAATACATGTAAACATAAACTTTTTTATTCCAGAGACAAAGTATTTCGCGAAAGCAGATGATATTACACATCATACAAAGTAAATATACAAAGACACGCTAGATAGCAACAACGCTTGACGGATGATGAACTGATGAAATGAATAGTGCAAATGAAATCCATTACACCAAAATGATACCTAATAATCTTCAGTCACTTCTGAAAAGTTATTCAATCAGATGGCAGTGATCCGGTCGCTTATTCATTGACTCATTGGGAATTTATTCACACAAAGAGTCTTCAAGGGTGCAACGGAATTATCAAAAGATTTTTAATTACGTGATCATTATTATTTATGTGCTAAAGGGTAGAGCGAATCAGGGGATACATTGAAAACCTGACGGTGGGGTGAATGGAAAGGTATTGAAAAGATAAGGGAGCGTAGGAGACATATAGTTAGACTGGGAAAGAGACAGACTGACAGACAGAAATTTTGTAAACTTGATGAATTACGTGAATAAAAAGCATGTTATATATATATATATATATAATATATATATATATATATATATATATATATATATATATATATATATATATATATATATATATATATATATATATATATATATATATATATATATATATATATATATATTGCAACGGATGGGACCTCTTTTCCAAGCCACCTGTGTCTGTTTTACATCTGTAACATAGTTGAGAAAGAAATAAAATTAATTTCAACTGGTTTAATTACCAGAACTGTGGGTTTCCACTCACCCCTTCATAAACTCTCTCCTTCATTCCCCAAAATGGTTAACCCTAACCCTTCTCTCTGTCCAATTGACTGCCTAAGGCCTTTTCCAAATGCCTTCCTCGACGGAGCCAGTCAAGCAAGGCAAGGGAGAAGCCAAAAAGAGAAAGTTGGCACCCTACCTCATTCTGAACCCTCCATAAGGGTTAATTGATGTCATGCGGTCATTATAGAAAGCATGACGAAGACTGACCTTTGTGCCATCTACAAGAGATGTGATGAGTAATCCCCAAAGGTTATTTGTAGATGATGCAACAGAAATCGAGAGGGAGAATCGCTCCTGATGCCACCAGGGACAGATGTCTTTAACCTTGCTGTCCCTTGAACTCTTCCATGTGTTCGACACCAAGGCTCAAACCAGTACACTTTGTAGTGGCATTTTAACTCCCTCCTCCATCGCCAGCACCCTACTGAACAAGGACACCGTCATCTTGACGAAGGTAATGTATTGGAATAAGGTTTCTTAGTCAGTCACGATTCCTGTTATTTCTCCGTCTAATTTTTCATTTATTTTCCAATGTACGATGACCTTCAGTAATTTGAGTTGGAGCATTCAGTGTTAACGTAATTATGCATTTAGTGTTGACCGAGTTATTTGACCATCTGTGCATTTCTCTCAGTTTCCCTTTGAGCGTCTTATTATTCATGCAAGTAACTGTCTTGCATATTTTGCAGATAGGCCTCAACTGTGGAATCACTCAGCTCTATCCATGTGCAGCCCCCTTCTACCCCCACTGCGATGCTTCCTGTTATGAAGACATTGTCGGCATAGAATATTTATTCTATGTAGGATTCATTATTTTAGCAGGCCCTTATTATTACCTGCCCAGTAATTCGTCATTCTTCTGATCTGTGTTGTTAGTAAATATGATTAGTTAAGAGAACCCTTGAGCTTAAGTAATTCTCCCTCACATGAAGAAAGCCTGAGCCATAGATTTCCCTTGTTTGGCTACGAATTGTCCTAATATTGAGTCAGCTGTGTAATAAATAAAAGGAACTCCCGGTGTTCAGCCGTTGCCGCCCAGAATCAAGTAAGTATCCCTCGGACATTCATAGCAACTGGCGACCTTGCTAGGATGCAATTGCTTTGCAATTATCAGCGAAATAGCAACTGCTAGTTGGTCTGCATAATTAGAGACGACCTGTTATCATATCCCCTCCATTTTAAGCACATGAGAAGAGCCACTTCCACAGAGTAAGTATGTGTCAAAATATTTTGTTTAGGTTTATGCTAGGCAAGAAAAGTGACTGCAATCAGTGTTAGGTAATTGATAGACCATGTGCATGCCAAATTAGTTCATGAGAAGAGAGAGCGTATTAGCAATTCCACAAGATTGTTATGTTATCGCATGTTAGCTGCAAGTTTTAAGAATAGGAAGCTAGGGAGCAACTCAGTCTAAGAGTTAATGGAATAGAGCCCCTATTCCTTTGCCCACATGATAAAAGACAATTTGAAAGTCCCGAATTCCCAGATAAGCACACTATAGGCGACCACCAAGGCTTTGACTCCAGTTATTTTCGCTAGGGAGCAACTCAGTCTAAGAGTTAATGAAATAGAGCCCCTATTCCTTTGCCCACATGATAAAAGACAATTTGAAAGTCCCGAATTCCCAGATAGGCACACTATAGGCGACCACCAAGGCTTTGGCTCCAGCTATTTTCGCATTGCTGGATCTCTCTCTCTCTCTCTCTCTCTCTCTCTCTCTCTCTCTCTCTCTCTCTCTCTCTCTTGATCAATAGGAAAAGCTAGGAAGTATTTAGGAATCTAAATTTCCACTCTCAAGATGACAGAATAGTAATTCCAACACAGAATCTTCAATTCTAGGCCACGTGGACCGATCCCTAACCGTCCGCCATCTTTGATTTGTGAGTTCCATTAAAAATTCCACTGTTATAAAAACCACACGCACAGCGCTCACATATCCCTTTCTTTCACTCGCTAATTTTTATCCACATGTCCGTGCACCCCACCGTATTTTTTAAAGCAATAAACCTTTTATTCTATAACTGAGTAGGATATTCCTCAGCAAGCCCGTAATATTCCTGTAAATTTATTTATTGACGAATAATCAGCGAGAATTTCCTCATTCATTCATTACTGCGGGAAGCCCCAGTGTGGGAAAAAGAGTGGGCAGGTAAAAGTCCAGACATTCGTTCAAGAGACGTCCCCCGCCAACTCCACCACCAGCCTGACTCACCCACTGACGGCAGATGTCACGAGACCAGAAGTAAACATTGGAGAACTATTAGTAACGTGTGAGCTAAGGTTTGTGTTGATAACGGAGAATAACAATTTCTTTCCCTCCCCACACATAACCTCGGCAGTTCGGACTGCCCCCTTGTATGTTATAAGATTAAGCATTTTTGTCTTATCCTCGTGCGTTGGAGATTTTAATATTCGATAGGATCAATATCCTGTTTTGACTGCACCACATTTAAAATTATTTGACAGAGCAAGGAGAATTTCCTCTACACACCATAAGTGTATAACCCTGTAAGTCTTTTTTTTTTCATTTAGTTCTGCTGTGTCTCTCCGCAAAATAAAATATACACAAAGGCTTACGTTAGCTTGGGCTGAAATTTTCGTTCATTAAGAACTACTAAGTCTATTCAGACATATTAAATTTAAACAGTCTTTTCAGACACCCTGAAGTTTGTCTTATTCAGACATATTAATTTTCGTTCATTCTGCACAATTGAGTGTTTCAGACACCCTGAGATTTGTCTTATTCAGACATATCAATTTTTAATTAAGTCTTTTCAGACACCCTGAAATTTTTCTTATTCAAACATATTAATTTTCGTTCATTCTGAACAACTAAGTTTTCAGACATCCTGAAAGTTCTCTTATTCAGACATATTACTTATCAACTGAGTCTTTTCAGACAACTTGAGATTTGTCTTATTCAGACACATCTTTGTTATTCATACATGCTAATTTTCGTTCATTTTGAACAATTGTGTCTTTCAGACAACTTGAGTCTTTTCAGACATATTGATTTTCTAACGGGTCACGCCCATATAAGCATTATCGCAAAATGTCTATGACATCCAGGGCCTAGCAAAATGAGGACTTCAAGTTCTACATGTTTGCTGGAAAAGACATGGGACTATCAGGACAAGCCCTGAGCGATTGGGCCTAAGAGAAGTAGATGGTGCCAAGGCGGAAAGAGAGGCAGAAAGACAGGAGAAGGAGAAGGAAAGAAAATAATAGCCCAGGAGAAATGAGAAGAGAAAGAAAGGCAGGAGAAGGAGAAGGAAAGAATAGCCCAGGAGAGACGAGAAGAGGCAGAAAGACAGGAGAAGGAGAAGGAAAGACTAGCCTAAGAGAAACGAGAAGAGGCAAACGGACAGGAGAAGGAGAAAGATAGGCGGGAGAGGGAGAAAGAAAGAGCTCATCAGCTTGCAATGGCAGCTCAAGACAGGAGCAACACATCAATACCCTCTCCTCACTCGACCATCAGCAGTGTAAGCACCCTCATAAGAAAATGGGACAAAGCTGAGCCTGAACCCTGGCTCGACCATATTGAGAAGGTCCTGACGACCTATCAGACCTCTACTGAAGAAGTCTCTGATCCTGGGAAAGCACCTTGAAAGGAAGGGTGCCATTGCATTCAATGCTCTCCCCCATGAGGATCATGGAAATCTGGACCTTGTCTGCCAAGCCATTATAAGGCTTTTGAAACAACTCCAGACCGTTGGGGAAAAAGGTGGAGAAATATGCCCAAGGAATCAGGCCAAACTTGGTCTGAGTGGATCTTCAAAAAGTCCCAAGCCCTAAAACAATGGCTAGAATCTCTGAAAGCCACTAGTGTGGAGGATGTCCTCGAACTTTTCCAGCTCGAGGACTTCTTATTTTATGCCCCACCAGGTCTCGATACCCATTTGTGCGATAAGGCGCCTAAGACAGTGGTCGAGTGCTGCCGTTGGGCTGACACATGGGATACACTCATCCCCATCTTAGTTCCCATGGACTGAAATTATATCCCTCCTCGCCTGCCTCGACCAACTCCCAGCAACCTCACAAGAATGGGCAACCCCATAAGAAACCCATGTGTGGGTGCTGTAAGAGAATAGGGCACCCCACTGAGCAGTGCCGCTTGAAGGCTGAGAATCAGCCAGAAAACCCCTCTACGTCCTCAAATGGGACAACACCCCGAGCCACACCTGGGTCGTGGATGAAGGGTCAAGGGCCTGCTCCCTCCCATGGGACAGTGCCAGGTAAAGATTATAGCTGGGCTTATTGCCCTGCTTGCAAATTCTCTGGGCACTCCGCCCAATGGGCAAAATGCCCTAATAATAATAAGTCAAATATACCTGCCCTTGCCTTGGCAGTCACTGACCCCACGTCCTTAGGTCCTCCAGCCCAAAGTCCCTTTTATGTGGCACTTCCCCAAGGTAAGTGCCCTGCCAGCCAGGTCAAGGCATTTGATGATTCTGGCGCACAAATGTCCCTCATAAGGGAAGACAAAGTTCCACGTGGAACTACCATTAACAGACGTAAACCGTCACGATTGAGGGTATCAATCACTTTAAGATGATACTTCCCACTGTCAAGTTGAGGGTCACAAGACGTCATAGATCTGAGATCTGTGCCCTCGCAGTCGCCAGATACATTCCGGGAGGTTATGACATCCTCCTGGGCAGGACTTCCAGTCCCCATCCAAATTAGAGCAATCCAGGGGTCCAAATCCCCCAAATCATTCGTAAGACACGAGTAAGCCTCAAACACCTGCATTTGTTCCACTGCCAGTGCCACCTGAGTGCAATGTGCAGTAGCTCCCTCCATCAAGATCGATTCCCGATCTCATTCCAGTGCCTGGCCCTGCCCCAGTGCCAGTGTTAGGGCCCCAAATAGATTCTCCTCCAGGAGATCCTACTCTTGATTCACAATCTCTGCCAGTGACACTTGGGTGCAATGGGCAGTGCCAAGCTCTGTCCGTCCCGAATGATGAGCAAATTCCAAATCAAATATTAGTGCCTGACCATTCCTTAGTGCCAGAGCCAGAGCATGCCCCTGATCTCAATTCCAGAGATCCCAGTCCGGCTTGGCTCCGCTACCAATGCCAGTAAGGGAGACGGATCCTTCCAACCACAGCAGAAGCTCACCCAAAGGTGCGGCCTTGCAACCGTGCCTGAGCTGGTCACTCTTATCTGAGAGCCTCTCACGGCCCCACGACCGCTTCCGCTCTGTCTCAGTCCACCGCAGACACAACAGTGAGTAAGGTTTCTGCCATATCTCAAATGGACGATGAACTCAAGGAACTGCGACGGATCATGGCTGAGCTTGCAAAGAAGGCCCCTGTGCCAGCAGTCAAAGAAGCCGACACAGGTGGCACTCAGATACCCTCTCCGGGCTCGGTTCTGCCAATTCCCTGACTGAGACAATCCATCAAAGTAAGAGAGGTCTGTGGAGGATATACCACGGACGTGGATAATTCCAGGTAGCTTAAAGCAAGCCCCGAGCTCTCCTGGCACCCTTGCCAAAATGGCACAGTGCCATCCATTTGTCCTACGAACACTTTGGCACCCCTATCCAGAAGAGGATGTCAGGGTCCTTCACCTATTTATTTTCCTTATAACACTAGCCTTTATTCTTTTCCTTTAACATTTCCTGCTCTTACTTTTGATTAATACTCACATTTATTTTATGCCTTACCAAGGGCCCATTTTACTTAAATCCCCTCTGCCCATGCAGAGAGCCATTGACAGATATGCCAACTATGTAAGTCCTACAACTTCCCTTTATGCCTACCGCAGCATGATGCACTTAAAATACGATATGCCATCGCCATTAGTTATTATTATATGAGTGCCAACTTGGCACAGTGCCATTATCTCAGATGCTGGCAAATAATTCTGCCGGAGGAGTTGTGCCGTCTAGCTACCTTTGTGGCCTTCTTGGGCTAAAGAATGAACCTAGCCATTCTCCATAGGCTATGGAATGTAGTTTCTGCATATTTAATCATCATCTTTTATTAACAATCATTGATTACTCCGAATCTGTCACCTATTCTCTTTGTGAATCTCTACACTAAATCTCAAGTCTCAGGTTCACAACCTTGTGTTATAGTGCCCAAATGGCACTGAGCTGTTGCTCAAGTATCGTGGAACCACCTAACTAAACCCACGTTTACCTAATTGTAAGGCCTCTTCAAGGCAGATTAACTGCATGTGTGCAAAATTCGTAATTGATTATTATTAAGAGTGCTTGAAGTATCTCTAGAATTAACCTAGTATTAATTCATTGTTTTAACTATACCATTACGTTGTGAAAAAAATATTCTGATTAATGCTGCCTTAACATAATAGGAATTTACTGGTAAGAATATGTCATTTCTAGCCGCAAGTGTTTATTCTGCATTAATGTAAATGTCACAGTGTTGTTTTGCCTCTTGAAATTAATTGCTACGCAGAAGTTTAAGTTAAATTATAAGGCACCAAAGGGAAATGAGAGAGAAGTAATGTTAAGTCTTTAAGTGAGTTTGCTTGCTGGTAATCATTCTCACCAGATCTAGGGTGTGAATGCCAACTTGGTTGGGGAGGTGCAACGGATGGGACCTCTTTTCCAAGCCACCTGTGTCTGTTTTACATCTGTGATGTAGTTGAGAAAGAGATGAAATTAATTTTAATTGATTTAATTACTAAAACTGTGGGTTTCTACTTGCCCCTTCATAAACTCTCTCCTTCATTCCCCAGAATAGTTAAGCCTGACCCTTTTCTCTGTCCAACTGACTGACTAAGGCCTTTTTCAGATGCCTTCCTCTACAGCGCCAGTCAAGCAAGGCAAAGGAGGAGCCAAAAAGAGAAAGTTGGCGCCCCACCTCATTCTGAACCCTCCACGAGGGTTAACTGATGCCATGAGGTCATTAAAAAATGTGACAAAGATTGACCTTTGCCCCATCTACAAGAGACATGATGCGTAATCCCCAAAGGTTATTTATAGACGGTGCAACAGAAATCGAGAGAGAGACTCACTTTGAATGCCACCAAGGACAGATGTCCTTAACCTAGCTGTCCCTTGAACCTTCCGTGTGTTCGACCCAGAGGCTCGAACCAGTATACTATACTTTGTAGTGGCATTTTAATTCCCTCCTCCATCGCCAGCGCCCTATTGAACGAGGGCACCATCATCTTGAAGAAGGTAACGTACAGGAATAAGGTTTCATAGTCAGTCATGATTCCTGTTATTTCTCTGTCTGATTTTTCATTTATTTTCCATTGTACGATCACCTTCAGTAATTTGAGTTAGAGCATTCAGTGTTAATGTAATTATGCATTTAGTGTTGACTGAGTTATTTGGCGCCCTCAGCTTCCCTTTGAGCGTCTTATTATTTATGCAAGTAACCATCTTGCATATTTTGCAAATAGGCCTCGACTGCGGAATCACTCTGCTCTATCCATGTGCAGCCACCCCCAACTGTGATGTTTCCTGTTATGAAGACATTGTCGGCGTAGAATATTTATTCTATGTGGGATTCATTATTTTAGCAGGCTCTTATTATTACCTGTCCAGTCAGTAATTCGTCATTCTTCTGATCTGTGTTGTTATGTAAATATAATTAGTTAAGAGAACCCTTGAGTTTACGTAATTTTCCCTCACATGAAGGAGGCCCTGATCCATAGATTTCCCTTGTTTGGCTACGAATTGTCCTAATATTAAGATGTGTAATAAATAAAAGGAACTCCCGGCATTCAGCCATTGCTGCCCTGAGGGTGGACAGAAAAAGTGCGGACGGACAGACAAAGCCATCTCAAAAGTTTTCTTTTACAGAAAACTAAAAAAGCTCTTCTTTTCAGTTACATCGTGAAGACCGAAAAGCAATAAGAGCGTTATTTCCTTCCGTTTTTGTGAAATCACGTGAATATATTTTCACGCCTTATTTGGAATATTCCTTCCGAGGGGAAGTATCCCATGTTTGTATTTACTTTCAGCGCCGCCATTTGTTTGCTTTGACACCAGAATTAGGGTACTGATAGATTATAAGTTGCTTATCACTTTGTACCACTGAATTATCTGTTCAGGTTATCCTTTGATACTCGAGTCAGATTTACCCGTACATAAAATTAATCTTATCAGTTTAACCATAAGGTGGGGAAGACCGGGGCAAGTTGGTCAACTATAAATAACTTCCTATGTTTACCAGCAGATGGATCTCATACATAACTGTATTTCCCACGTGGTTCCTCAGTTACCCACAAAATTCCATGGAGATAGGACGTTAGAGCTCGAATGAGACAAAGTTTGATTTTGATGGTAAGTAAATTTTCTTATCTTTGTGTCTTTTGTTATAACATCTATACATTCACAAAAGAGTATTTTTCAGTTAATAGCATAGTTTTCCTTATGGTTTAAAGATTCTGTACCACCAAATTAATCATTCAAGGTTTCTTGGTGTGGACCGTAAGTGTTTTTGTACTAAATGGTAGGGATGGAGTAAGTCGGCTCAAAAAAAAAAAAAAAAAGCATTTTGGCACATGTGCCGACTTGCCCTACATTATTTGATAACAATAATAAGTCTATTTACTTATATATAATTTACGTTTTATTCCTGGATTTTTGTGATGATAATGAGATTAGTGTCCTATCATTTCCTCCACATAGCTCTCGCAAGTCGCAGCCCCTGGATGTTATAGACCTCTGAAGAAATATGTAATTAACTGTGTCACTCATTCTAATGTATTCAATGAGTTTAGGACTGCTGGAACATCATCTTTCAATACAGACTATTTCAAGATTCTGATTTTATGGGGGTATATGTAACAGATCGACCACAGGGAGGTGTCCTAAAAGAGAAAATAAGTATACCTTAGTTTAACCAGACCACTGGGCTGATTAACAGCTCTCCTAGGGCTGGCCCGAAGGATTAGACTTATTTTACGTGGCTAAGAACCAATTGGTTACCTAGCAACGGGACCTACAGCTTATTGTGGAATCCGAACCACATTATAACGAGAAATGAATTTCTATCACCAGAAATAAATTCCTCTTATTCTTCATTGGCCGCTCGGAGATTCGAACTCGCGGCCAGCAGAATGCTAGCTGAGAACGGAACCCACTCTCCCGACGAAGAACTGTCCTAAATGAGACACAGGGACTTCAGACCAGTCATCATCGTGATACAGTCTTGTAATATGACAGACAACAATGGAATTCAAAAAGTTCTTGATGGAGAAGTCCAAGGTAAGTCGATCACCTTGAGAGAGGATTGGGCCCACACCATCTCCTTCTGGAGTAACTGGGAAGACAGTGACTTCACTTGCGGAACTGAGACCATTGCCTAAAACAGGTGCCAGAGAGGGAAAATTCAATGAATAAGAGGAAACGTCCTGTTATTCTAACTGACACACCAGTAAAAAAAAAAAAAAAGCGCTTGCAAAGAAGTTAAAACACCACAGACGAGACGAAACAACTTTTCGCAAGCTAAAAACGAACACCAATCCCAGAGTTTAAGAACTTCTCATGTTGATTCAGAAGAAATCTCAGATGAAGGAGATAGCCTGTGTTTGGTATGTATAGAACTATTTTCTAAAAGTAAGCCAGGAGAAGCGTGGGTCCAGTGCAAAGCATATAACATGTGGAAGCATGAAGACTGTACTGACGAAGATTTATTTTACACTTGTCACAATTGCAACTCAGATGATGATCTGAACTGATACTAATGCCTTATATTTTGTATTTTGGA
>JANJGK010000005.1:29193163-29213163 GCA_039081455.1 Macrobrachium rosenbergii | reverse complement strand
AATGGATACAAAGGCTTGACAAATCCATTAAATGAAATGAAAAAAAAGTAAAAAAGTCGGGAAATGCAGTTTATCGTTTTCGTAATTTATTCGTTGCCATTATAAGTCATAAATACCATTTTGGATACATTTTGTGCTTGATTTCTTGTTTTTTTTTTTTACTTAAATGCTTTCAGGTGTCCGTCACATCATTATAACTAAACAAACAATCAACAATAAGCTACAGTGAAGGGAATAATAAAATTTCTCTCTCTCTCTCTCTCTCTCTCTCTCTCTCTCTCTCTCTCTCTCTCTCTCTCTCTCTCTCTCTCTCTCTCTCTCTCTCTCTCTTTAAGAAGGTCCAGGCAGTTACAAAACTGAATAGAAATAAATGTTCTCGATTAAAATGTATAAATTTATTCTATCAAACTCCGCTGATTCAGTCATCATTTTTAATGAAATGTTTATTTTATTTCGAAAACATTTCTTTGTTTTAATAAGTAGAGGAGAAAAATGCCATATTTTTTTAAATCAACTGTGTGATTCACAGATTTGCAACTAATATTCAGGAAATATTACAGGAATTAATATTAAAGGAAACATCATTCTTTTCTTTCAAAGCCTGTTAAACTTTAGTGAAACACATTGTTATATATAACAGTAATAATTTTCATGATATACAGTATATGAACAATGGAAAAATTATGGTTCAGGATGCTCTGTAGGAAAAACCAGGCTACCGTGAAAAAAATTTGCTTTTTTCTTTCTGGCATTTTTACTCCATCATAAACGATAACGTGCCCGACGCCTGTTAAGCCTCGCTAAAACATATTTTTATTTTGGAAAGACCCTCATTGTCTTCTTTCTTTATCTGTCCGTCTCTGAAAAGTACCCTTTCACCAAGTTAGTCAGTCTCCTGATTACATATCCTAAAACAAAATCCAAAGCGGATTTCGAAAATTATTCATCCTTGTACTAACAGCTGTATTATGTGCCTCCTGCGATTCATATATGCTACCACAAAGTTTTCCCTCATCCCTCGAACATCCACATAACATGTTTCTGGATTGGCATACCTTCTTTACCTTCTTCCTTCTTTAAAACTTTATTGTTCTCTGTCTTACCTGCTGAATAAAAATCAATATATTTTTCTAGATACAACAAGTAATCTTTTGCTCCAATGATTCCCACAGTCTCCTCTGTTATCTTTCCAATACCTGGTATCCTTGTCCTCATTCAAATATATGTTACCCATTGGCAGCCCCAGCATACTGTGCCATATCACTTTCAATTCTGTTAACTCTTGGAATTTTAATGGCGTCTAATACCCTCAGCTTTCCTGTCCGCGACCACTCTTACGTTCCGATTATCGTCTAAATTCAATGAACTTTCAAAACACTCTCCAGGCAACATTCTCTCATCTACATCGTTATTCTATAATTTGGGAAAGTTGTACATTTTGCAGAATGGAGACATTTGTTTATATAACCATCAGATAGCCGAACAGTAGAATGTGAAACGTTTATCCAAGTACATTAATATCAACAGATCCTAAAAAACAAGAAAAACTTTGAACATTCATCCTTGAAGCTCGTAGCCAGATCGTTGAAGCACTTTCTGCTAACTGCAGATAAAGCGATTTGGGATATATCAAAGCAAATTAGTAATAATAACTCACAAAACAGGGACCTGGCCATATTAGTGTCTGGTGACATAAGGCAGGCACAACATTTGTAACAGCTGTAAAAGCAAGGCAGCGGGAACCATTATAAGAAATTATTTACTTACGGACAGCGGGATGTAAGTAACTTTGTATACCACAACGATACTGTCAGTAATATAATGTGCAGTCCAAAGTTGACATCAGTATTCCCGGAAGGACATTAAGACGCTTGAAAAGTGGGAAAGAGAGCTCTCACTGCACTGTACACATCATGTTTCACAAGTCGTGGCCTGGGATTAAACAAGTAAAAAATGCGCCAAAGTTTCTTCGGTGCAATCGAGTTTTCTGTACAGCGTATAATATGTGCTGCAGTATGAAACTCTCAGCCACGACAGGGCATCGTTCAGTTGTTCCCCAGATGGAGTCAAGTGAAGATGTGTCTGCGGCCCATGGCTAACCTTAATCTTAGTAATTTTGTAGCTAAAATAAAAATTACTGAGGCTAGATGGCTGCAATTTGATATGTTTGATGATTGGAGGGTGGATGATCAACATACCAATTTGCAGCCCTCTAGCCTCAGTAGTTTTTAAGATCTGAGGGAGAACAGAAAAGTGCGGACGGACAGGCAAATAGCCATCTCAATAGTTTTCTTTTACAGAAAACTGAAAAGGAGGCACCTCCAATGTGATGTGATAGAGGTTTTTACAGATTTCCTTCTGGAGAGATACAGATTCCTTGTAACTGACGAAGGAAGTGTACCCAGATCAACTGGCTGAAAGGTTATTAGGCCAGAGCGCTGGAGCGCTCACATGAAGGGGAGAGTTTGTCGATCGAAGGGACTGAGCCTCGCAGCAGCCTTCCAAGTGAGGTTGTCTAGCATTCAAGTTAAGGTCGAAGACCTACTCGAAAAGCCAGGAACAGCACTAACAAAGTAATATTTTGACCAATCACTCAATTACACTTGAATAGTTAGACATTCCACTAAGCTTGCCTTTATTACCCTACTCAAATGCATGAGGTAAGAATGCACCATGTTACATAAAGTTCCCACAAATATAAATTTTTTTTAGTTACCGTGCCTGTCATTTACATGAGTATTCCAATTTTCACCATAAAGACTAACTTTTTATTGGGGGGTGGGTATTCAAATTGACCTCACTATATTCAAAATTATTCACTCGAGTTCTCTTAATAATTTGATAATGAGGAAGTACTTAAAAAAAAAAAGACCACTACCCTTCCTCCCCCTCCCATCCCAACCAACCCCCACACACGTGCTCACACGCGCGCGCACATACATTTAACCTCCCTCAGGGAAGACGAACCAAGAAGGGGTTTTTCAGTATCTTATCGACACCGAAGTCATTAAGGGGCCCCTTGAGTAACGGCATCACTGGTAGGTTAGACCAAGGTCTAGAGAATACAACCTTGAACACTGTCATTTGTTTTCAGCCATGTGTCTAATTACCTACCAAGGAATTTAGAGCAGATAGGCTTTAGGTTTTCTGGTTTAAACTGAGAATTTTGTCTCATAAAAGACATATATTCTTCATTATGCTTGGAGATTTGACAGTTTATTCTTACCTTGTCAGAATTAGAAGAGAACGTTACTAAATATATTATCAGCCATAGTGTAAATAATGTTTCTGATTATGTCCGCAAACTTATACACTTAACTATATGGTGTGGTTCACTTTTAGCAGTTTAACCAAATTTACATTGAACATTACATTATTTTGTAAACAGGTAAGTGCTTCTGTACTTAATATACAATTACCGTGGAAGCATGGCATTTCATTTTAACTTCAGTTGCGTGTTCTGCCAATAGTCAAAATTAATTCTATTTTCGCGGTACGTCTTCGATACAAAAAAAAATCAAGAAAAATGTGTATATGATATTCTAGTTCTGTATAAGTCTTATAGTATACAGTATCTGAATATTATTTCTAATCTGTTTTTCATGGGCTATCTTATCTCATAGAGTGAAGAACTCTTAACCTTGCCTCCTCCCATATAAGCTGCCTCAGGAAAGTTATCAGTAGTCTCTCCTGAAAAAGAACTATTCATCAGTGGTATGCAAAGTACTTCAGCTAATAAAACTCTTTGCTATCGTGCAGTATATGTGTATCCTGAATCGACAGATTTGAGTGATTAACAATTCTGAAAAATAAAAAATTTAAGTGATTTTTAATGTATGTATTTATCCTGCAATAAAACGCTAACTTTGGTTTATCATCAGACAAAATTTCATAATAGAGGTATCTAATCTAATCTTACTGGTTACATACGAGGACTTTGGTTACAGACAAGTTTGTCTTACTACTTTGCAGAGAAAGTGTCAGCCATAACCAGTGACTACTGTAACTAGCGAGCATCTTTGTTGCTGGTACAGAAGCACTCCCTAATCGTTGCTGAGGAAGCCAGTTCTGGATTATATCGAAATCGTATTCAAGACGTGCAGAGATATTTCAGTCTTAAACCAAATAGCAATTGTAGTGTACCCAGCTAATAGCATAACTGTACAATTGTGAAGATAAATTAAACACAATGTTTACGTAAGTGCTGTGCAGCTTCAAAAGTCTAAAATTTGAACACTATAGTTAAATGGGTAAATTTTTCTGTGCATATGGCTTCAAAACATAATATGGACCTAGATACAACTTCTAGTTTTAACCTAACTTTGTGGGTTTTCAAAAATTAATAGGACTTCTATCGACTTCGAAACATCCCTCTACAATCTAAGCAAATCCACTGTGCTAATTCAATTTCGTGTAACCGCATAACGAATTTACGTGTCTTACGTTTTATCATGCATGACGTTATCTCCACCAACACAAGAATAAAACGTTTTATAATGAACAATATAAGCAACATGCGAAAACTAAGAATGGAAAAATACAAGGGAAGATTGGTGAGAAACAGATTCCAGCGTGCTAGACGAAGCAGGACTAACCATTGATTGTCCAGCTGGATTAACAGAAACCACGAAGAACGATAGGTGGGGAATGGGTTCGGCAACCTTTAGGAGAGAGCGGGCCAGACACCCAAGCATGTGTTTCGGAGGAGGGCCATGCTATCCAACGTACTTAAGGATCGCTTAACGCCTTCAGCTAGGTAACAACTGTTAGATAATTAGTGTCCAGGTGTTAAGTTGGCGGGCAGGATGTGACCAGCGGGCAGGGAGGTTGCAGACCCCTGACAGTCTAGATCCTAGAATGCGCTCCAGGGAGGAAAAAAATGACGCTAATATGAAATACTGAAGGAGAAAAACACATTTCCAGGTGACGCTATGGATCAGGAACCCGGTGCAAGGGGCAACAAAATCCGGATGTGTCCATGTGTTCCTCTCGTGTAGTAAACACCGCCTTTGAGGTAGGCCAGCACTTAATCACGTCGGCCTAATGGAAAAGACCCAAGTACGGAATAAAAGTGAATTGCGCTGAATATCTGTTATAGCTCCCTTTCTAGTTAAACCCATATCAACCAGCGTTACAACACCTTGCCTAGACCTGTTCTCCAAGAAACTCACCGCAGTGTGGCATTTAAGAGGAAAGTGAGCCTCAAGGTCCAACCTTGATGAGCCATGTTGCAGGCAAATAAAGACGATTGTGATTTGGCATTAGTTGCCCTCTCTCTCTCTCTCTCTCTCTCTCTCTCTCTCTCTCTCTCTCTCTCTCTCTCTCTCTCTCTCTCTCTCATTTTTTATTTCCCTATCATCCTATTATTTTGTAACTGCAATGTTATAATTAATATCATCTCTCTCTTCGTTAAAGGCTTCTGATCTTGTGAAAGAGAGAGAGAGAGAGAGAGAGAGAGAGAGAGAGAGAGAGAGAGAGAGAGAGAGAGAGAGATTTAATTAAGTCAGATACTTTTAAGATGTTAACTATACCTCCACTTATTAAATAATATCTGGTCTTGGTGCATACAGCACATTCAGTCCATCAAGGTACAAAGGACCTAATACACATTTGCACTGCTTCCGCCGGTCAATAGCAAGAACCTTTGCACGTTGTAGAATGGCTACCAAACAAAAAACCGCGATAAAAAAAAATGAGTCCCATAAAACTCGTTGCAGTCTTCAATTACAAATTTCAATTCTCAAAAAGCCAGTAAAATATGAAAAATACAGAAGCAACGCAAACAACAGTAGCACCTTACCTAAACTGATGCCACACCGAGCATGAAAATTGGTTTCCATAGTGGCTGCCTGCCTCTGTTGTCAAAAAAAAGCGATTTGTTTAGAAATCAGAAATGATTTATTCTGACAAAGAAGAGTGTGATTTAGTGATCCTCAATTTTCAGGAGTGCGCTCGTGTTCATAATCCAACGATTGTGGAGTAATTAAGAGTCCTTGGAGTTTCTTAGTTGACCCTCACTTTGCATGCTAGTTGCAAAATGAATACGACTTCAAAGGTAAGTGTGCGGGGGTGAAAGTGAGAATCCATAAATGAGAAATTATGATGTCTCTTAACTTGAATTACTTGGAAATTTTATCATAAGTATAGGCAAGTTCTCTTTTTTTTTTTTTCCACACCACAGGAAGACGTGGTATTGTCTGTCATTCCGTTGTCCTGCCTACAAGACGAGCCGGTTCTTATCGGAGTTTCAGGCTTAAAGCCAAACCAGGATGTCACCCTTCAAGCCTCTGCGATTGAAGACCAGGGTGTCCACTATATGTCTTATGCACATTACAGGTGAGGGTGTCTGCTTTCGATGCTAAGGTAATGATGTATTGCTTTCGCAGTTTCGTGGGAAAATTTTCATTAGCTTTTGAATTGTTGGTGACACCAACAGTGCTGAAAATCCAGCCTGAAAACAAAGAGAAAAAGGAAGAGGATCTTTTGTAAATCTCCTTTTGAATGACGAAGAAAAAGGAATAAAAAATTAAGAGAACTTGTTACAAATCAAGTTGGGAAATCTAGAAGAGTAAATTCTGTACAACCAGCTTCAAATCACCATGCTGTAAATGTTCTACAGCCAGCCTTAGAACAAGAGTAAAAAACGTACAGTATAACTAATCTGAAAGCCAGGGAAAGACAGTGCTGCAAATCAAGCTTTAAAATTAAGATAAATGCCACTTTGAAACTAAAAGATAAAAAGAACCAAGTGCCAAAAATCCTCTGTATTAAACTGTTGCTTGCATTTCAGGGCTGATGAAAATGGCGAGGTTGATGTTGACAAAATGGAGTCTCTAGGTGGACAGTATGAAGGTATTTTTCCGATGGGCCTCATTGGAAGTCTTGTTCCAGCGCCACCACACTACAGATATGTTCGTTTCATCAAAAGAGTTGTAGAAAAGCCTCTCCTTGTAAGTAATTTTCCATGATGTTTCAAACTTTTACATAGGTGATATTTCCTGAATGAACTTCTGTGATAATGCATTTCTTGGTAGAAGCTTGTTAACTCTTTCAATAAAGATTTTTTGGTAGATTATTGAGGCAACTGTGATAGACCTATTATTCCACATGGAAACATTCCTAGAAAGGAGAGCTTGGAGTACACACACGCAAAAAAAAGTTTTGCACGCACGCTGCAGCACAGCTTAAAGAATTAAGTCAGCAAGAGTAAACTGATAAGCAGGAGAAAATTGCAAGTATACTGGTAAATTAATAGTTAATTCTGCGTAACTTCAAAGGGGATAAGCCGAAATGATTTTTCATGATTTTGTTTTAAGCTCGTGCACGCTGATCTCGGGTATCATGGGGCAAATTTTCTTCATAAAATTCCTTACAAAACAAATACGTTGCTACTTTTCTCCAACTTTTCCAATTGCACATTCACCTTCTGTACCAATGCACTCCATTTTATATTAGGGAGACATAAAATAAAAAAATATAAAATAAGGAAATGTGGCATCTTGTGCAGTGAAATTTGTCTACATAATGAGCAAAAATACAACAAAAGGTTTCCTAATAAATTCAAGAAAATAGCATACAATTATCTCGTTTTCCACTTGTATATTTTAAATTTTCAGGTAACTATTAGCGTCCATAATGGACATCTTAGCGCTGAAAAGTTGTGTTCATCAGAAGTAACTGAACTTCTGTCATGCGTAGCTCATGAAAGGCATTACATGGCACCTGGAGTCAAGCGCATTCCAGTCCAGTACGGAGAAGTTAGAGGGACTCTGTTTTTACCTCCCGGTAAGTGATGAGGTACGGGTGCTTTGACTTGACTTGGGAGGCCTCAAATTTGCTGAGTATTATTAGGAAAAACTAGCCTGATTATGTTCCCAAATGCTCCACATAGAACATCTTTTAGGAATGTTGGTTTGGTGTTGGAATCTAGTTTGCGCACAGCATTTTTAGGGTGCATGTGGTACTGATACTTTCTATATTCATTTCCTTTATGAATTCATGTTTCACGGAAATTAGAAGATTTATATAGGTGAATATCCTCACAATACAAAAGCAATGTGTATCCGTATATCTGTGTTTTCTGTGCACAAGAATAACTGTCTATGGATAATAAGCTTCATGTTTAGACTTGCCGTCATCTATTAGGGCCATACTTTCTCTACCAGCGGCCCTTACCCAAGTAAGCAGCTTCCAGATGGTACATAACGTCCCTAGGGTAGGAAATTTATGAGTGTACAAATGTAATTTAGAGTAAATGAGACATCAACACACGTACAGCCTGTAAAGGTATTGATTTCAATAAGTGATTTCCTTTGCAGGTGATGGCCCATTCCCAGCAGTTATAGATATGTTTGGCACTTTAGGCGGCCTCATTGAATACAGGTCAGCTCAGCTTGCCTCTCGTGGGTTTGCATCATTTGCTCTTGCTATTTTCAATTATGAAGGTCTTCCTAAAGTTGTGGAAGACTTTGATATTGCATACTTTGAAGAAGCCGTTAAATTTCTCCTGCAACATGATAAGGTGAGTTTCTTGTTTTGTTCTTGTTATCTCTTTCTATTGAAAATTTTGCCCTGTATTTGTAACTCTCAAATTTATTTATGATAAACTTCACTCTTGCCCCATTGTTCTTGTTTATTCTCTATATCTTTTCTTCCTCTTCTTTTACTTCTAAAACTCTTAAAGATCACAAAATGGTGAAGTATGACAGAACAGGACAATGTTTATGAAGGGCATAAGGTCAGTGATGGAGAATGTTTCTCAAGGTCAATGAGGGAGAGGTAGGAAAGGACACAGCAATGTTCTTACCATACAGTTATAGAAAAAGAGGAGCCAATCCTCATGAGTTACTGCTGCATTCTTATCAGTAACGCTTTACCTTGAGGTAGATGCTTGTTCTACAATTTGCTACATTGTATGCCGATTGAATCATTTTTATTTATGCAAAAACTAGCTTACTCTAGCAAACAAAATCTGTCATAACTATAACTAGTAAAAGTTTATACCTAAATATACACAAAAATTTTTAAAAGTTAAGTTTTTACAGGCCACAAGTTCCTGGTGAGGCTGCTCAATTCAGTGTCAATACCCAGCATCCCACCATTCATCGCAACAAATGATCTCTCATCCAAATCCGCATGTCTCCTAAAATCTAGTCACTTGTTGCCGTCATGAATCCTACTTTTTGACATATTGTTCCTAAAATTCCACATATAACTTTTTGTGTAATCCTTCAAATAAGAACACAGACAAAGCTAAACTAAAAGAAAAGCCTCATTGCTGCAGATAATTTTACGTTGAATTAACTGAGGGGCCTCGAACTGAGCTACCACTAGAAATGAATGAAAAAATAATTGAAAGATGTCTTCAGTAGGAGCAATAGTAGTTCTGCCATGGAAGCCCAGCCTTCTTCTCTGTCTGGCAATGAACTGGCATGTGCACCAAGGGTTTTCACTTGATTATCAATATTTTCTTCGGTTGTCAGTGAACGTTTTTATTTGTTTGTTTTTGTTTGGTTCTATGTTCATGGTTAGGGCCGTCCAGTATTATTCTTTTTAATTTAGCTAACAGGTCTCTACATTAAGAAGAAATATTTTTTCTGTTCTCAATTTATTCTTGTATATTTACATAACGGATTATGCACTGGTCACTGGACACAGAATATAACTAAAAACGACAACCATGATTGTAGAAGTTTACACAGACAAGACTCATATACCAAGAAACCGCTTTCCAAATGACCAAAAGAAAGCGATACTGAACAGGGATAACAAAGACATATTTTCCTCCTATTCTCATGCATACAAGCCAAGCTGGGCGAGAGATATACACAAGCCAAAAAGAAGACTGCTTGGACTATATTTCACCCACTCCTCGCCAGTGGCCTAGAGAAGAGCATGGAGGAGGTTTCGACGTTTGCTGTAATTATCAGCCAAAAAAATGAAGGAACAGGAGAGGATACAGCGGTATCTATAAAGGTTACTGATGGAGAAGACGCAGCAGAGTTTACGAAAGCCAGTGATAAATCAGTAAAAACGAACATAACAGTGTTTGTGAATGTTAATGATGCAGAAGTAGTAGAGGATGCAGCAATGTTGATGAAGGCATGTAATGGACAGGTAGAGCTGGACATGACAATGTTCATTCGGATCAGTGATGGAGAAGAGGTAAAGGATATGGCAAAGTCCACGAAGGTCAATGACGAAGACGCAGAAGAGAATGGAATACAACAATGTTCTTGAAGGTCAGTGCTGAATCAGTAGAAGAGTAAATAACAATATACATGTAGGTCAGTGATGTCGAAGCAACAATAGTCATGGAGGTCATAGAGAAGTTAGAAAGGAAACGACAATGTTCTTAAAGGTCAGTGATGGATTACTAGGAAGGAATACAACAATGCACGCGAAAGTAAACAATGGAGGCGTAGAAAAGGCTGAGGAAAACGTTCATGGGCATGAGCGACTAAGAAGTAGAGGAGAGGAAACAGCAATGTTTTTAGAGGTCAATAATGAAGAAGAAGGAAAGAATGTATCAATGTTCATGAGTCAATAATGGGAAAGTAAGAGAAGATGCATTAATTTTATGAGGGTAAGTGATGCAGACGTAAATTAGGAAACAACAATATTCTTCAAGAGCAATGAGCAGAAGAAAACAATATGACAAAGGCAGTGAAGGTCAATGATACAAAAGGGCCAAAAGCCAGAGCAATGTTCACGAGGGACATTGAGGAAGGAGTATGGGAGGAAGCAATGTTCTTTAAAAGCCAATGATAAAGAAGAAGAAAATTTTTTTTTCACAAATGTCAGTGATGGCAAATTGCAGACATACGGTAAGGCTCAAGAAGGTCCATGATTCAGAATTATGAGAGAAAACAGCAATATTCAATGATGTGGAAGTAGGAAATTAAAAAGTAGTATAGGTTACACAAATGTTCATTAAGGTTAATGGCAGAGGATACAGTATTTTTACTTTCAAGGGGTACATGGTAAAGCTCATGTTAATGACGATATTTAAAGACGAGAGAATACAGCAATAATCATGAAGATAAATGAGAGAGAGGTAGGATAGAATATGGTAATGTTCATAAATACCCTGACAGAAAAGTCAGTGACAGGGAAGGAAGAGAGGATACAGCAATAATCATGGAAGTCATTTGTGAAAAGGTAGGAGAGAATACAGCAATGGTCGTGAAGGTCGATGATGTAGAGATAGGAGGGGATACTAAATGATGGGGTAGGACAGGAAGCAACACTGGTGCTGAAAGCCATTGATGATTACATATAACGTACATGGCAAAAGAACGTCAGTGTTGAAGAAGTAGGGGAAGATGTGCCAATGTTCATGAATGTCCAGGATGGAGTAGAAAGAAAGGATACCGCAATGTTCCCAAAGATCTGTAAGAAGAAGAAAGAGAGGATAAGACAATGTTCTAGGGTCAATAATACAGAAGTACATAAGGACATGACAGTTTCATTGAAAGTTAATGATCAACTAGAGGAAGACAATACAGCAATATTCATGGCCAGTGATGGAGAGCAAGGTTCATAAACGTTAATGAAAGGGGAGATAGAAGAGAATGTGGAAATGTTCTTAGTAATGTTTACGGCAGTCAATGATGTAGACGCAGACGAGAATATGGAAATGTTCTTGAAAGTCAATGATGGAAAAATCAGAGAAATTACAGCTATGTACATGAAGGTCAATAATGGTGAAGTGGAAGACGATGCAGTAATGTTCACGAAGGTAAGGGATGTAGAAGTACGAAGTAGGAAAGGATACAGCAACATTGTTAAAGGTCTATGATGGGGAAGAAGGCGAGAAATCAGCAGTGTTCAAGAGGTCACTGCTGGAGAAGGAATGAATACATCAATGTTCATGAAGGTTCAAAGACGGAAAAGAGAGGATGCAACAATACTCATCAAAGTTAATAAGAGAGAAGTAGAAGATTATACAGCAATATTCTTAAAGGCCAATGATAAAATGCGGCAAGCTCATGAAGGTCAATGAATGTACGGTAGATGCAGGAGTGAACAGGGCAATGTTTGATGAAGGTCGATGCAGGAGAATTTCAAGATGCAATGGCAATGTATGTGAGTGATTTTCTCAGTACTCGATATTCTTCTGCATTTGTGATTACATCCTGTCAAAAAGATTCCACCTGCCGTTGTTGGTCTCCCACTTGTGGTATTTATGTATTGCCCGGACAAGTTAGACAAAAGTAAGGTGATTATCAACGCAGTTGAAATCCACGCATTCAAGAGCAAGAATAATAAGTACCAGAGAGGTGTTGCCGACAGCTTAATTGCTTCAGTTCATCCAGTTATTCATTTTTTTAATTGAAGTACGTTAGAATAAAATACTCTTGAGTTTAAAAAATTTTCATTAAACTTAGTATTCTCGGCCAAACAGCTACCTCAGTACGCCTTACATCTAACAAACTCGTTATCTGGCGATAAGAGATCAAAAGAATATTTATACGAGTAAGCACAATCGAACTATGCATTCTGCAGGCTTACAGTTGCTTGTTTGATCTGTATATTGATCATGCATATAAAAAACAAAGTTGAACTGTAAAAACTGCTAATTACAACACCAAGATTTGAGGAAGAATAAAAACCTCCTTTTACTGTAAAACCACTTGGGTGTCTAAATTATCCGAAAATGCTGATATTAATAAACGATACATGTTATAGTGTGAATATTATGCAATTTACTGTCATTGTGATCCTTTATAAAAGACCACCTTTACACAACCTCCCGTGGACAGGATACTGAAGCAATGGCTTTTAACTCTGCCTGCTAATAATGAAAAAAATAACGTTGCACTGTTCTCTACGGGATAGTTCATCGGTAGAAAGTTGCTTCTTTTGTTTCATAATGACATCTTCTATATTTTACAGGTGCTTGACTATGGTGTAGGTGTTATTGGTAATAGCAAAGCAGGGGACTTGGCTGCATCACTGGCTACTTTCATCCCATCCGTCGCTGCTTGTGTCACTATCAATAGCTTTTTTGCACCAGCCAATTTTGGCTTGCGAGTTAAAGACCGTTTTTATCCACCATTTAAGTATGAAACACTTCTTGCAAAAATTTGCTGATGCTGGATATGCATTTGTTCAGTCTTGCATCCCTGAGCAAAAATTTTTGCAGAAGCGTATGCTTCCTCTGGAGGAGAGTTCGGCAGCATTTCTCTTCGTCGTCTCGGCAGCTGACAGAGACGTCAATTCAGAAGTTCAAGCTCAGTGTGCCCGGCAGCGTTTGTCTTCTCATGATTACAAGCAAGACTATAAAGTGGAGTCATATCCGGGAGCGGGGCACTTGCTTGATCCACCATATTCTCCACACTGCTACGCCTCTTTCGAGCACAGTTACATGGCAGCTATCTGTTGGGGTGGCACTGCTAAATACCAAGCAATTGCTCAGGTAAAAGCTTGGAAAGACATAAAGAGATTTTTCTTGTATCATCTGAAGGAGAAATGGCATTTTAATAATGATGCAAAATCACCTACAATGCCTGGGAAGAGTCAGCTATAAATATCACTATGTCTAAAACTGATTTTTGTTAAATATGACAGCAGCTTTCTTGTCTATACCTTCGGATGTGAATATTAAGATTCGTTATTTTTACCCTTCTCTTATTTCACCAAACTTGAGGAGAAGTTACTTCAGTGATCTAATACGTTTGAAATTTTCTGGTTAAGGATGCATAGTGTAAAAGCTAATTTCATCAGAATCAATAATAGTCTGCATGATGTACAAACAACAAGTGTTCAGCTCTGAAGATGTGATAGTGACGTGTTTGATCTGAGGCAAGGGCGTGTTAACTCTCCATAGCTGTTCTATATTCTTATTAATGGAGTAATGAAGAAGTTAAAGATTTGCTGTCGCATAGGTTTGGAATAAGAAAAATGGCTAGTGAACGAAGTTTGGAGTGGTTGAGGTTTTACAAATGATTCAGTGCTGTGAATTACAGGATGCAAACATTTTTAAGCAAGTGTGTATACATTTCTTAGTATTTTTTTTTTTTACTTTTTTTCTCTCTTATTTTTTATAATTACACATGTACGTGCGTTATTTTGGGTGCATATGTGTGTGTAGGTAAAGCGGGTGTACATGTGTATGTGGACGGAGAGGTTGCATTTGCTTGAATGGCATATTCTGCTTGGACAAAGGAGGAAGTGTGCATCCAGCAGTTTGTGCCTTGAAGACAGGTTGTCTCTCTGAGGGCTTGGCGCTAAGTATTTTTTCTATAGGCGTCATCAGGCCGGGGATGAGGATTGATGGGGTAGTAGGGAGGGGAAGTTGTTGCTCGTAGAGGGTGGGAGGCAAATTTTTCTTTCCTGTGTGTGTGTGTGTGTTTGTGTGTGTGCTTGAGAGGTGATTCCCATTTTTATTTGCGTTCTTTTTGCAGCTTGGCCTTCGAAGAAGCGAACTTGGCCTCTTTGGCTGACTAAAGAGAAATCAGCTGTGCACGTAAACAGCACTTGTGTTTTTTCTTTTTCTCTATGGGACTTGGGCATTTAATTGAGAGGGTTAGCTAATTTTGAAATTAATCTATGGAATTTAGTTTGATGATGGGTTTAATTCATTGGGAATTTATCTAAGAGATTACTTAATAGTAAATTTAATTTTTAGGTTTGCGTAATTTTGAATTTAATTAGGGGTTTAATTAATTTTTTGAATTTCATGGTGGGTTTTGTAAACTTTTTATTTAATTGTGGGTTTCGGGAACTTTGAATTTGATTGTGGGTTTAATTAATCTGGGATTTAATGATGGGTTCTGATTAATACCTTCTTTTGAGTTTTGGGGATTAATTGTTATAGTAAAGGGATTTAACATTGTAGTTTTTGTGTTGTACGGGAATTCGGTTAAGGGAAATTGTTTTGCCTTCGGCTTTTTTTGTTTCGGTAAAGAGTATACTTGCACGGGACCTTGGGAATTTTTGCATTTGTGATTAGCCAAGAATAAGTTTGTGAATAAAAGTACGAAGAAGGAAGTTGCAAATATGAGGGGAGGAAGTAGTGATCAGAGACTCCTTAGATCAGCCTATCGTTGCGTAGGACGCAGAGAACCAGTCCGCGGTCCGAAGAATTTTGTTGTTGCAAGTCAGAATAGCCAAATATTGATGGGTGGCTTGAGTTCTAGGATCCCACGGGGTCGTTGCTTTAATTGTAATATACAGGGACACACTAAGAGATTTTGTCGTGTTAAGTATTGTGGCAGTTGTAAGAGTTATGATCATCCTTGGCGGTCTTGCCCGTCTCGGAGACAGTATAATGATAGGCCCGCACTTCAGAATTTTGGTAGCCCAGATAAGGAAGTGCATCACGCGAATTGTTCAAGGGGATCGAGTAATCGGCAGACACTGTCGAAGGACCGGTCATTTGTAAAGGAAAACTGGATGGGTGTCTCTTGGGATATTGGGCTTTTTAGAGAGCCCGCAGGGTCGAAGCCATTTGTAATTGGGTCTGTACAGTGTATAAATGTAAGGGTCTTTATGGATACAGGAGTTTCGATTAACCTTATAAGTAATGAGTTTTTCAGATCGATGTTTCCCGATCGATCTTTGGGGCCTGGTAAGGAAGCTGTATGTGACGTTCAGGCAAATAAATTACAAATTTTGGGTTGTATGGATATAGATTTATCCCTCGGGGGCAGATCTTTGATGGAACCATTCTTAGTGATAAGGGGATGTGCTTTGGGAAATACATTTTTGCTGGGACATCCGGCGTGTCGGAAACAAAAGATATCAGCTCATAAGGGGGTTTCCGGTATAACTGTGGGGGTGCCTGGTGTGTTTGTACCGTATGAGGGGGCAGACGTGAATGTAATGAGTGAGAATGTCTCGGGAGTATATGAGGGTCAGGGGCTGAATGATGAACAGCTGCAGGTTATGTCAGGTGTCGTGCTTGATCCAGGGATGATCGTGATGGTAGAAGTTCGTGTAAGAGGTGTGCATAAATCCAGACAGGTGTGTGTGGATGAATGCAGTGAGAAGTTGAAAGGAATTTTGTGTACAAGTTCGGTAAATAATGTAACGAGTTCAGGGGAAACTTGGGTGGAGTTGCTAAACTGTAACGATACAGTTCGCAATTACCAGAAGGGTGCTTATGCAATCGATTTTGTTAACTGGGTCGATGAAGATAATTCAGTGAACATTGTCGGGGATTTTTGTTCTTTTTCAGAGGCAGATTTACAAGCTAGAAGGCAAGTTTTTCGGGATCAGTTAGCCAATGCTGATTATAAAGAATATGCTGGGGGTGTAGAAGATGTTTTAAGCCGAGTTTGCGGACATAGTTTCACTCAAAGGGGATAAGTTAGGATTAACGAACGTGTTAGAACACAAGGTTCAGTTGGAAGACAAGACTAAGCATATTTTTGTTCCTCAATATAGGATTCCTTTTAAGATTAGGGAACAAGTAGAACAAGAGGTTAATAAGTGGGAAGAAGAAGACATTGTTAGGCCTAGTTCATCACCCTTTAATTTTCCATTGCTCGCAGTCCCAAAGAAGGTTGGCTCAGTCAGAGTTTGTGTAAACTTTAGGAAATTGAACGAGAAAACCATTCCTGATCGCTACCCTGTGGCGTGTTTGCCAGATTTATTTTGTGAGATAGGAGGTAGGGATATTTATAGCTCAACTGATCTAATGCAAGGATATTTGCAAGTTCTGCTGAGCGAGGAGAGTTGAAAATACACGGCCTTCTCTTTGCCATTTACTTACAATGATTGCTTTTATATATAAGTAGAAGACAAAATCAATAGGTTTCTATGAACACTAAAAAATGAGAAAATCATAGATGAGAAGGTATACCAAGATCTCTTTTCTACTGGCTCCTCTTTCGGCATTCTGTATGGCCTTCCCAAAATTCACAAAACCAGTGTTTCTCTTCGCCCTATCCTTGCTTTGTACAATGCCCCAAACTATAAGCTAGCGAAATTCCTTATACCCCTGTTGGAACCCCTGACCACTAACCAATATACCTTAAAAAATTCGGAACAATTCAAAGACCGTATGTTGTATCAAGACTCCGATAGAAGGCATGGCCTCTACGAGCATTTTTATGTGCTCCCTGGAGGAGCACATCCTTGAAGAATACCACTTGGCCTATCGCCCTCTTTTTTACTCTCGATGCGTACTGTAGATGATACGTTTGCTCTTTTTAAACATGAAACCGATTCCGACCGATTTCTTGATTTTGCTAATGCCTGTCATAGCAGCATCACTTTTACCTTGGAGAAGGAACGGGATTCTAAACTGGCCTTTTTAGATAATTTGATTCTCAAAGAAAATTACTGTTTCAATACTACTGTTTTTAGAAAAAAGAACGTTTACTGGTCTTGGGTCAAACTTTTATAGCTCCTCCTTTTTTAATTTCAAACTTAACTCTGTCCACACTCTCATACACCGTGCTTTAATTCTCACTTTTAGTTGGGCCCTTTTTCATGAAGAAATTCTTTTCCTGCAACAATACTTTAATAATAATTGCTTCCCAAACAAAACTTTCTATAGAATTCTTTCCAGACTACTGAACAAATCATTCAACCCTACAGAAAATTTTAATGGCCCTAAACTCCCTATGTACGCCGTTTTCCCATTTTTACATGATGATAGCTTTAGAAGGGATCGTTCAGAAGTACTTTGGGGCCACTGACATCAATCCCAAAAAACCCAAAGACAATCGGCTCACTCTTCAGGTTTAAAGATCGACTCTGCCCTTTGATGTCGTCTGGTGTTATTTATAGATATGCTTGTCCCAGATGTAGTCTGGGAACATATGTTGGATCCACCAGGCGGCTTCTCAGGGTCAGAGCCGACTCTCAGAAGGGGGTGAGTTATAGAACTGGATGCCGACTCTCTAATCCAGAGCTACCCTGTATAAGAAATCATGTCACCAAGTGCAAAACATAAAAATTATGATGATTTTGAAGTTATTGGCCAAGCACAGAACCAACAGAAACTGCAGATACTCGAGTCTTTAAATATTAAACTGCAGGTTCCTTCATTAAACACTCAAACTGCCTCAATTCCATTGTTTTTGTCATAGCTCATTACTATTTGTACCTCTGATCTTTTTGTTTTGTTTTTCTGTGTATATTTTTCTTTTACTGTTAGTGTGGTTCTGTCGTTTGCATTGTAAGGTTAGCGTCTTCTGCTTTTTTTATAAGTATATTACTGTCTTTGTTTGTTTCCCCATTCTTTGAAAAAAATTTTCTTAAAATTAGAAAATTTTTTATTCATTTTTTTATTTATTTGGGGGGTTTTGTGATTTTGCTATTTTTAATGTGCTCTTGTGTAACCATATGTGTCCGTATGTAACGTGTTTTTTATGCTTTGTGTGTATGTATTTAAGTGTGCTCTAGTGTGTGTAATTTTGAACAGCCTTTATAGATTTTTAATGACTAATGTTTTAACGTAATTCAGTTTTAGCCGCTCAGTACTTTTATTAATTTATATTTGATTTTCCATAGAATTCCCTGATGATGTGATTATGAATCACGAAACGTAGGAAGCAATAAAGGAGGTGTGAATCTCCAGAGTATTCCTTTCCTGCCCTTGACTACAGTTTTTGTGTGTGCATCGAATCTGCCAGATATGTGATTACATATATATATATATATATATATATATATATATATATATATATATATATATATATATATATATATATATATATATATATATCACAACTGAACACCTTCATACACCTCCCACACTCCCCCCAAGGGGGTAGTGCTGTTGGTACACTGTAGCTCATGTGGCACCGTGGGCTGCACTCACGTTTTACCTTTTTACTTTATGTCCATTCTTGTTGCCTTTCTTCAGTCTTGCTACCCAACCTCTCTGACTATTGATTGATTGATTATGAAATTTAGGCCTTGAAAACCAAGCGCCGGAACCCATCAGGATTATTCAGCGCAGCCATGAAGATGAAATATATAAATTAATAATGTGATTGATAATGAAAAGGTGAATGATAACAACTTAGTGGGTTATCCCGAGTTCCACCTGCAGATCTTTGTGCTTCACCTCCTTTATATTTTGTGTCTCTTCAGCTTGCTGTCCAACCACTCCAGCTCCCTATTTTCACTGTCTTAATTAAGTGCCGAATGCCCGAAACTGCCCCAGTGCCTGGGCTAACAACCCCAATATGAAACTCCCACGCGGGAATTTTCCACATCTTCCCATTTTTCTCACTAACGTCTCCCATTTTCTTCCCCTACCCTAGTCGCTGTGCTCTCCCAACTCATAGGCCTTTCATCTAGTGCACAAATTTCATCTCTGCGATTTTTTGAGAAAAATAATTTCTTGTTTTTCCATTAGCCTGTTGTTACGAACTTTAGTAAAAATTCCATTGTTTATAACTGTACTCTAGCCAAGAGATGGCGTTGGTATCGGACGTCTGTCGTTGTTCCTGTTTCTTTTCTTTAAGATCCTTACAGACGTTTGAGTACCGTAAAGTTCGTAATTGTTGAGGAGTAAGATATTGCTTGTTTAACAACTAATCCCCTTGTTTTTATGTTTTCTATTCGAGATACCGAGTGGAAGTGGACGGCTCGCGAGAAGTCTAGTTGAGCAGTACGACAGAAGGTATCGGTGGATATAGTTGATCCTGATACAGAGGCCAGAAGCAAGAGTTTGTCCACCTGTGGTGAGACGATGGTTTAAACGGAGAGAAGGGAATTGTGTGCTGGTTAACAGGAAGGGGTTATACGAATGTATTGACCATGGTCTGATATTGTGCCCTGAGGATTTGGGTAAAGTATACTGTTTTTACTATCCGACGGTAGAAGGAGTAAGCCTGGAATTAGGATAATTCATTTGTGATTGTGTGGCTTAAGAGTTTCCTTCGTCGTGATAGGCTGTGTTTTGTATAACTCGTGTACAGCTGGGTATGCTGTTGTCATTTAAGATCGAGGGTGTAGAAAGCCTTTGATGGTGTTGGTCCAGGTATTGGCCAATGTGTTTCCACAGTTAATGGTGCTTGTGGTAATTTAATGTT
>JANJGK010000005.1:29183065-29193063 GCA_039081455.1 Macrobrachium rosenbergii | reverse complement strand
AATGGGGATGGGCACAAACCTAGCGCTTGGATGACCAAGATTCTTTTACTTGTTGTTACCATCGTTATAGCTATTTTTTTTTTTTCTCCTTGGCATAACGATATGATAACTTTTACCACACAGACAACATATTTGTTAATTCATTTGAAATTAAGTAATTACTAGCATGAGGTTTAATAAATGATTTAACTTACCAAATGAATAGTTTGAGGTCACAGGTCTAGGCTAAGCAACCGAACTACAGTTTCTTTTCCTCGGGTACCTTTCAACCAGCTTGGTGTTGGGGAAATGATGATCCAAGTCCTCTGCCTAACTATGGCCGGAAATCAGCGCTTACCTGGCACAGGGGACACGGCCTGGGATTCAGATCTGATGCTTTTGTCACCGACCCTTTTTCTCCCCACTTGCTAAATTCTATTTGTTCAGCCGTTACTGCTTCAATATCAAAATTAAATACTGTATGAAATTAAAACTTCTTCAATATCTTTTGAAAAATTAGCAATAATTTTTAAATTTTAGCTGGATATAACATATCATTTGTATATATACCGAAAAGTAAATTAAATAAACATGGCTAGAGATAGTAGACTACGTTTGTTAAGTGACTAACGGTCCCCCAACCCAATATTAATTTTGGAGCATTTACCTGGGAAGTGTAAACGCCTAGACAATTTCCAACTGTTTTAGAATATGAAAAATAGTTTTAATACATTAAATAATGCGCCAAAGTTTTTTTGGCGCAATCGAGTTTTCTGTACAGAGTATAATCAAGGCCACTGAAAATAGATGTCTGTATGAGCCGCGGCCCATGAAACTCGCAGCCGGCCGTGGTGGCCTGTGTTGTTGCGTTGACAGAAACACAGTCATGGCTAACTTTCACCTTTAATAAAAATAAAAACTACTGAGGCTAGAAGGCTGCAATTTGGTATGTTTGATGATTGGAGGGTGGATGATCAACATACCAATTTGCAGCCCTCAAGCCTCAGTAGTTCTTAAGATCTGAGGGCGGACAGAAAAAAAGTGTGGACGGACAGTCAAAGCCATCTCAAAAGTTTTCTTTTATAGAAAACTAAAAGCCATCACAAAAGCTTTCTTTTACAGAAAACTAAAATGCTATCCCAGTTGACATGTCTTACACTTTCAGGATATTTTCACATAAGTGTAGTAGCGATTTCAGTTTTGAAGTCAGAACATCAGTAATGTTATGTCACCTTTTATACGGGAAAATAGACCTTATTAGTTATTAAGAATGCGTAGTACCAAGTAGACCTATAGGTCTACAGGTTACTGGCTGTGTCAACAAGTCTCGTCTTTTAAATGTGTTAAGTCCGCCACTAACGTTCAGTTATGCCTGCGCGGTTATAACTGCACAGTCGGTTATAATTGAACATTAATGTGAACAACCTGTGCAGTTTTTCTCGCCTGCGCAGGCGGCCTGAGGGAAAAGCTTATCTCAACCGGTGAGCCTCCGGCCAAACTGCCTGTGCATGCGCACTTCAACGTTAATGTGGCGGAGACAACCTTTTTGGCTCAGATAGCATGAGTAATAAACAAAATTTAACAAAGGAAGAGTAGTAAGCTGTGGATGTTCAATCGTTGTAAGACATAGTAAGAAAGTCATTCTTAAAATGAAAACAAGTCAGTACTAAGCATTTTAATGAAACAAGAGAAAAACAATATATTTCAACTTTGAAATGGAAAAAAATTACAAACTTAATTAACACAATTATCTCACCATGGAACTCTTCCTTTACTCATAAAACATTCAATAAAAATTATGAAAGTCCTCGGGGCCAAATTTAAACTCTTAAGAAATTCACATGGGAGTATTGAATTAGTTTTTTTTTTTTTAACCAGTCATCAATAGGAACTTCAGTAAATAAAGATGTCACATCAAAACTGGTTGATTCATTATGGGAAAGTCTATCACAGAAATCAACTGAGTTTTGTAAATTTGAGTTTGTAATAGTACCAAGAATAGGTGATAGTAATTTAACTAGATATTTAGATGGGCCGAATACAGAAATCTCTTTCATGGGTTTTGATTAGTCCGTACATGTAAGGTAAGGATAGGCCAATCGTTGACACTTTCTTTTTTATTGAACTGAATTCCTTTAGTTTAGTTTTTGTTTTAGAATTGAAACTTTTTATGACAGCTAGTTGGTCTTTCCTTAGTTTTTTGTAAGCACTAGAATCAGATAATAAGTTTTCCATTTTTTCAACATAGTTAAATTTATCCATTATTACAAAACAACTGGATTTGTCAGCTTTAGTAATGTGCAAACTTTTACCTTACTTTGTTTCTTGAATATTATTATTTCTATATATTCGAAATTAAGTTGTACTTAGAATAAGGTTCAAAGAGATTTTATCTTACCAAATGAGTAGTTGGAGGGCATATGGAAACTCTAAACTACTAAATTTTATTTTCTGCTATTACCAATCTATAAAACATATCGTTTGAGGAAAACATTATTTAAACCAGGACTTGTTACACAAAAATTGCAACTATTTTCACTTCCAACTTTACAATAGAAGCTGTTTTCTCAATAGCAGAAGTTGTTTTCTACGGTTAGTTTATGTCATCAAGAAATACTTCCACCCTGTGTGACGCTTAAGAATTTTGAATCCCGTTTGATGAAATGCGTTTTGTTAAACAACTCCAAAGCTGCCTTCATATGGCTAAAACTGAAATATTGAAAAACTGAAATACTGACGGCATAGCCTCTCCTTTTTTAAATTATATTATGTGACATATAATATTAATGCTGTTTTAATTTAAAAATTGAAATCGACACTGCATTTATGTGCCACAATAATATGCAGAAAATGTAAGGTAGGTTAAAAAAGAAAGCTTAACCACTACTGGTAAGACGTATTTCTGACTAGTACAAAATAAATAAACTTCGGTATGATTTTTTTAACTCTAAAATCATACTCCGTTTTCTCTTGAAGTGTTTCTGTGCTCATTCTGCAATTATAAGGCTTTGGAACGATACTTCGAGAGAATTGTTAAAGGGAGACGATTATAAGTAAGTAATTTTGACTAAACTGGAATAATATTGTTCTTTAATAGGCACAAACCTAGCGCTTCCATGACCAAGATTCTTTTACTTGTTGTTACCATCGTTATAGCTATTTTTTTTCTCCTTGGCATAACGATTTGATAACTTTTACCCACAGACAACATATTTGTTCATTTATTCGTAGTTAAGTAGTTATTAGCATGAGGTTTAATAAATGATTTAACTTACCAAATGAATAGTTTGAGGGCACAGGTCTAGCCTAAGCAACCGAACTACAGTTTCTTTTCCCCAGGTCCCTTTCAACAACCGAACTACAGTTTCTTTTCCCCAGGTCCCTTTCAACAACCGAACTACAGTTTCTTTTCCCCAGGTCCCTTTCAACCAGCTTGGTGTTGGGGAAATGATGATGCAAGTCCTCTGCCTAACTTTGGCCGGAAATCAGCGCTTACCTGGCACAGGGGACACGGCCTGGGATTCAGATCTGATGCTTTTGTCACCGACCCTTTTTCTCCCCACTTGCTAAATTCTATTTGTTCAGCCGTTACTGCTTCAATATCAAAATTAAATACTGTATGAAATTAAAACTTCTTCAATATCTTTTGAAAAATTAGCAATAATTTTTAAATTTTAGCTGGATATAACATATCATTTGTATATATACCGAAAAGTAAATTAAATAAACATGGCTAGAGATAGTAGACAACGTTTGTTAAGTGACTAACGGTCCCCCAACCCAATATTAATTTTGGAGCATTTACCTGGGAAGTGTAAACGCCTAGACAATTTCCAACAGTTTTAGAATATGAAAAATAGTTTTAATACATTAAATAATGCGCCAAAGTTTTTTTGGCGCAATCGAGTTTTCTGTACAGAGTATAATCAAGGCCACTGAAAATAGATGTCTGTATGAGCCGCGGCCCATGAAACTCGCAGCCGGCCGGCCGTGGCGGCCTGTATTGTTGCGTTGCCAGAAACACAGTCATGGCTAACTTTAACCTTAAATAAAAATAACTACTGAGGCTAGAAGGCTGCAATTTGGTATGTTTGATGATTGGAGGGTGGATGATCAACATACCAATTTGCAGCCCGCAAGCCTCAGTAGTTCTTAAGATCTGAGGGCGGACAGAAAAAAGTGTGGACGGACAGTCAAAGCCATCTCAAAAGTTTTCTTTTAAAGAAAACTAAAAGCCATCTCAAAAGCTTTCTTTTACAGAAAACTAAAATGCTACCCCAGTTGGCATGTCTTACACTTTCAGGATATTTTCACATAAGTGTAGTAGCGATTTCAGTTTTGAAGTCAAAACATCAGAAATATTGTGTCACCTTTTATACGGTAAAGTAGACCTTGTTATATTCTTTTTTTTTTTTTTTTTTTTTTTTTACCGAGGCGCATTAGGCTATGGTTACAGTGGATCCGAATTCGGACGAAAAATTTTTCGTCCGAATTCGTGCGAAATTTTCGTCCGAACTGTGTGGTTTCAGTGCCTCCGTCTATTCGGACGAATCTCGTCAGTTGGTGAGAAGTAAAGTGAGTGATAGGATGGAAGATCTGTACCTCTTGGAAAGTCCTGTGTTAAAAATCTTACTGTTTGGAAGAACTGAGAATGTGAATCCATTATTCACTACAAGAAACACGGATGGCGAGCACCATAAACTTTTTCAGAACTTCTAAGGCAACTGAATAAGTTCCATGAGTATCATAGAATGACACCACATACATTTTTTTACATCCTTAATGCAATCTTCGATTGCATAACAAAGGAATCGAATTTCCGTACCTGCATTTCTCCGTGTGAAAGACTTGCCCTAACGCTGTGATATCCATATCATCACTTATTTCTTGCCACAATCTTTTCTTGAGGTCTCTATTGTGATAATTTTTCTCCTTTAAATCCCACAGACTCCTCTTTTCAAAAACTAAACTAATAAGCTGCTCCACATCCGTGCCTGATGAAGGGTAGTTCGTGACTGTTCGGACGAAAAAACAAAATTTTTTGAAACGCCAAATTGTTCGTCCGAATTCGTCCGAAGTCGTCCGAAAAGATGCTGCCAGTGTAACCACTTCCTATGTATTCCATTATTGTGATTGTTCGTCCGAATTCGGACGAAAAATTTTTCGTCCGAATTCGGATCCACTGTAACCATAGCCTAAGCCTCGCTTGCTGGGGTGCCCTTTTACCTCAGAAAAGTTTCCTGCTAGCTGATTGGTTGCAAATATTTTGTCCGAATAGCATCATTGTTTTCAAATATTTACCAAGTAATGTGAATCGAAACTTATTTACTAACCTAAATTTCTCCCACAGATGTATGTTTTGTTAATAAATAATGTTAACGAATAAAGAGATTGAAAAGTATCGTGATAGTAAGTCAAAATTTAATAACAGCACCAGCCAAAGTCAACGACAGGAGCCTGTTTTCGGATGCACGCTGCATAATTTTTTACTTTTCACACATTTTAACACCAATCGGGATAAATTACACTAAGCATAAGAAAAACATGTTATTATAAACTTTCTTTGAATACCAGAATCTACTAAAAACATGGAATTAATAAAACTCGCTATTGGTGAAAACTTCCGGGGAGGTAAAAGCAACAGCCTGTGGCTTTAGATAAAATTTAGATAAAATGACCTACATAGGTAGGCCTAGTTATTCATATGGTATCCACATGCCAGCAAATGTTGATAGGCAAGAAAACTTTTCGGATGTATATCATCTTTTATAGGCTTTTGTGCTGAAGCCTTTTGTTATATCATTATGGTAAATATGATGATAAATATGAAGAGGCTATTTTTTTTTTACATAATAATAATGTACTTCCCTTATTATGGTTTTATTTCTTGCACACATTTCAAACTAGGCTAGCCTATGTCTATGTGTCTAACACCATTTTTTGACAATTGCAATAAATTTTGCTTAACTCTTTAAGGTAAGGGTACCAGTAAACACTTGCTGATGCTTGATATAAGTTAGGCTAGGTGTATATAGGCCTATGATGTCTGTATAGAAAGGGTTTGCTAATTTTGTCGTAAAGGTATAGTTTCTATTAATAGAATTATTTTCGGTTTGAGGATACTGTAGTGGTCCATAAATTGCATAAAAATCACAATTAAACGAATTCATCATTTCACCGAGTTACAACCGCGATACCCCTTCCTCTCCCTTCCATCCCCGCCTCGGTATTTGACAGTAGACACCTATAGCCTACTAATCCTTAAAACGTATGTGTATAGTACATTTTCTACTCAATCACATATTCTTTTACTTCTCAAAATATCCGCAGAAACTCGTGTTAACCTTATATGTGTCCTGAACAGAACGCAAAATAAGAAAATAAAAAGTTTTCTTATTTTGCATTGTCTGCTGTAACTTACATGAAAGAGTAAGTTGTTAATTTCTGCGAAATATATTTTTATTAGTGTGGACCTACAAAAAGAAGCATAGAAACTATTTAATTGCAGATATAGCCATTAAAGTAATTTCAATAACATAACACTGATTTCAACACTTACATAAATCAGGAAAAAGCTGCAATGACAAATCAGGAAAATGCTGCAATGATAATCAGCTAGGATAGTTTTCCAGCCAGGCCACCACAGGCTGTTCCTTTTACCTCCCCGGAAGTATTATGCAGCATGCATCCGAAAACAAGCTCCTGTCGTTGACTTTGGCGGGTGTTGTTATTAAATTTAGACTTACCATCACAAATAATCTCTTCTTTCGTTAACATTATTTATTGACAAAACACATATCTGAGGGAGAAATTTAGGTTCGTAAATAAGTTTCGATTCACATTACTTGGTAATTATTTGAAAACAATGATGCTATTCGGACAAAATACTTGCAACTAATTAGCTATCAGGAAACTTTTCCAAGCTCTGCGAGTAAGGCACATGCGCCTCGGTAAAAAAAAAAAACTGAGTTTAGTGTAAATTTTGTGCAGAATACCGTAGAGTTTCGTAGATATATGAATCTGAGTTGTTTTTATGGATCGCATCTGCGGTTAGGGACTTCATCGTTCGCATTTGGCGATAGCAATTGGTTACTTTGAGTTAATGGTTTGTATTCACATGACTTTGGGAATTGTGACATAGGCTAATTTCATAAAAGATTAGACCCGTGTGGCATTATGTAAGAATGTTGTGTGTATTTGTCGTCTGACGCAAAATCTTTGAATATAGAGTTACGGAATGAGGGTTTGTTATTTAGGATTTTTTTTTGGGGGGGAGGTATTTAGTATATCGGACCGAATGGGTCTGATCTTTTACAGGTTTGGGTATGTCAGTTAGGATTTAGGAAGATTTTATTAGGGATATTGAATTCGGGTATTTGGGATTTTTCAGTTCTCTTTTAGAATTAAGAGAGCTGTGCCATGGGTAATTGTAGTTGTTAGGATTGTAGGAGCGATTGCCAATATGTCAATTGCTATTGTGCTGAGAATTAGTCGGGTATTGAGCAATATTCGCTAACCAGAGTAGAACTTTGATGTTTTTACGAGATATATTACCTTTCAGATGTTTAGGAATGCCGTTCGTGAATTCAGTATATGGATAGGGTTCTCGGGTAATTTTTTATTGGGTAGAATTTTTATGAATAGTTCCTTAGAGTTATTGTATCTGATAGTGGGTTGACTATGGAAATTCCAGGTAGCAACTTGGAATTGTTTCACATTGAGACCATATGACCTTTGTACTAGTAATCTTATTGGTTCAGTAATAATATGGCATAGGGAATAGACGAGTTACTTTTAGATATGACTGTCGATATGACCTACTTATGTAAGACACCACTTCCTCGCAGCAGAGCTGTTGGAATAGCTTCACCGTCCTCAATAGATGGGAAAGCTGTCAACGATACACCTGCACTTTTTGTGAGAAGATCCAGGCTTTTGGAGAGGTGTCGGGCAGAACGTCTACAGATCGCAGTAGTGGCTGGGAGACGTTGGTTTGGCACGAAGGATTCGCAAGCGCCGCATTCAGCTTGGGCTTGTGCAGTCGCAAGCCACTCATCTTGGTCGGATCGCTTGGAAACATAGGAATACATTCTGCTTGGGCTGGTGCATCCGCAAGCCTTTCATCTTGGTCGGTTCGCTGGGAAATGTAGAATACCTTCACTGTTGGCGTGCGTAATCGCAGGCCAATCAACGTGATGGAATCATCAGGAAGCCAAAACTTCAAGTACTGCATTTCTTATGGAACTGATTGTGATATAATATCTGTGTTACGAGATATATAATTTTTGTATCTAGTGTTGGAGATGACGTTGCAGTCGGCCCCTACTGAGCTTTCGAGTAGACAGTTATCATAACTAGGTGGGGACACCTAGATGTAGGTGGACCGAGCTACTGTAACTGGTAATGAAGGTGACCTTTGGAAAGAGAAGGTTGGCTTTTCGAAGACGTGAGATGATATGACAGAACACAGCATGCAACAAATGCTTAGGTGTGTTTTTCGAATTCTGCAGAGTCCATTCCCGCAAAACGCCCTTGGTTATAACACATTTGGGCATGATTGAAAAGTCAGCAAAAGAACCTTCGAGAAGGTTTATCCGGTTACAGATCCGGATTTGAAGAGAATATCACAGTGGAATGTGTAGGTACGTGTGTGATCAAATACCCCGTGACGCCTTGATTTACAGAAGGCGTGTCTTGTCGTACATTGAACTCGATCGATGTCACGAGAGTACGTTCATATGTGCGTTGCAAAACCCATATAATGGGAGTGTTTCATAGAATGACTGGGCAATACGATCAGTTCTGGGTATAATTAACATGTGAACTGTGCCAAAGGGAAGCACACAGATGGAGTCTGTGTTCCAGAGGACTTTCGTGAAGTGAGTACAACTCATAAAACACTTTAGATTTTTCTTACAGACTGGAGAAAGACTTTATCCTTGTTGCAGTGAAATCTTGTGTTTCTGCATTTTTATTTTACACTGTCTGGTTTTTCATATAACGCTTGTCTCTTACGGGTATTTTTCCCACGTTCCTCTACAAAATAGGGAATGGTGTAACATTTAATCATATATGGAATGATCTTTATAATGTACTGAGTGACCCTTTATGATTTGGATGACAGATGAGTTATTTCTGCATTTCCTTTTAAATAATTGGGTGTCAATGTTTTGGACCTTAATTAGTAGCTTTTCATAGCTATGTTGAATCATTCGATTAAGTTCTTTCGTAGCTTATTTGAAGTAATTTTCGTTATTTTTTTTTGTCAAAGTTTTTAGCTTTGTATCCTAGTATCTCATTCCAGTAGACCTTAGAATTTAGCTAGGGGTAATGAATAACTTAAGTTGTGAAGATGAATAACTTAAGATGGGATGTTGAGAGATCATCTGACCCAACCAGTCGGTATTCGCTACCAAACATATCTCGGGAAAAGCGAGATACCAGCCTCTGTTCTTAAAACAGAGAATTGAATAAAACATAGGCCTCGAAAATCAGGCCTATAACATATATATATATATATATATATATATATATATATATATATATATATATATATATATATAGTATATATATACGAGTATATATATATATATATATATATATAGTATATATATATATATATATATATATATATATATATATATATATATAGTATATATATACGAGTATATATATATATATATATATATAGTATATATATATATATATATATATATATATATATATATATATATATGTATATATATATATATATATATATATATATATATATATATATATATGTATGCATGTATGTATATTTATATACACATACATATATATACATATGTATATTATATAAGTATATATGTACATATATATAGTATATGTACATATGCACACACACACACACACACACACACACACACACACATATATATATATATATATATATATATATATATATATATATATATATATATATATATATTCAGTATATATATGTATGTACGTATATTTATATACACACATATATATAT
>JANJGK010000005.1:29165565-29180565 GCA_039081455.1 Macrobrachium rosenbergii | reverse complement strand
CAGTGAAGAAGAAAAGCAAACAGTATAAAAAGGAATGTAAAAAAATAACTAACTAATTTACCTCGTTGGAAAAATGTTTCGTTTGTGTTATGGGGAAAAAACCCGAAAGGTAAAATGTGATGGTTTATACGAAGAACGGATCAATGCTGACCGCCCAGAAAAGCCGGCCTCCACAAGTACACGAGCCTCTTGCACATCCGGAGGGACGAAAGTGATGCCATCAAACTTATCTCAAAGAACTAATATAAAGTTAGAAGGAAAAAATGAGGACGCCATTCGCAGAGAAGAAACTGAGGATATTTTTTTGATAGTGACCCCCACAAAGTTCAGGACCAATATTTCTTTGGGGTCATTAATCTTTATGGTATTTACAGCCTCCTTTATGTTTTTAGGGTAATCTCCAACGGGCACACGCCGCAAAGGTGGATACATATCGGGTTAAAACCCTTGGGGGTCACTATCTAGGAAAGATCGGAAACTGACAAACTCAATCCACATAACAAGCACCAAGACATAAGTAGCCTACATGCGTGCGTACAGTACGCGAGCAGGCACACACGTAATACATAGACTCAAATGGAACGAGAAAAAAAGTCCACAACAAGAAACACATCTGTCGCCCGAGGAGAAATATTGGAAAAGCTTGAGGCTTCCTGTTTCTTTCGACGAACTCTCTACAATAACAACCAACTGCGAGGCAGCGCCTTCATATTGCGAATGTTGCCACACTGCTTCTCCATTTTCTCTTTTTTTACTTCCTTTCTTTTTTATTTACGAACTTCAGCGATTTCGCAGACAAGGAGAATTTAGTTTTCCTGCGCTCGCTTTATTTCCCACGTAAAACCTCGAAAGTTTTACAACAGCGTATTCGCTTAGATCATTTTTATTTTCCTCAGAAGGAAACAAAAATTCACAATAAACCACTAAGAGAAAATTAGGAAAAAATGGTAACTTACAAAGATGTCATAACTGGAAGATGAAAGTCTATGATAAAACTAATTTACGGATACAATAATGAAATACTATAAACCTCATGGAAATAATAAAGTGGTGTTCTTTATTTAGTCATCTACATTCGTCATGAAAAGTATTTCAAATTAATTATCTTTTTCCAAAGTGCTAAATATTGGCCAATCGTAACATCCAGTTAATGGGACCAGGTATCAAGCTGAACTTGCTTGGGTCATAAAAGCTCTTCCCAAAACAAAATCAACAACACTTCGTCCAGAAGTTACATTCGAAGGCGTCAATGAAGTCATTATCAACTTCTGAATGTCAAAGGGAAAACTTCAGTGGTGCGAGAAGGATATATGTGGTGAAAGCGAAACTTTATGAATGAAATTTGGTTCCAAAGGTGAACTTCATCTTGAATTTTAATTCCTTTCACTTTCATTTGTCTCTTATAGTCGTATCAGTTCAACATACCAAAAAAAAAAAAAATCAGTAAGGATGAAGTTCGTCTAGCGAAGTCGTACAGGCCTCTCCAACCGGAGCAAAGCTTCTCACCAATTAGTCGGTTTATTATAATATAAACACGTTAAAGACCAATGTAATTTATAATTTTATATCTGTAACTCGAAATCTTCAAGGTCAGTCAAATTTAACAATTAACTTCGTAATGTCCCTTTCTCTATCATCTATAACAGTATCCTGCCATCAAACTCCTAGTGATACTCTTAATGTTTTATTCTTAAATCGACAAGAACCTTTTTAGCTTCACTTTCATACCATAACTCACGTCCATACTCGTATATAGCAATACACATCGTTCTTGACTTGTGCATACTCGTATATAGCAATACACATCGTTCTAGACTTGTGCATAATCTTACTTTTATGGGAGATTTCAGTGTGTTTGATTTCCTAAACTTATTCAGCTGTCCATTGTTTTATCTGTCATTTTTTAAAATCTTGCATTAAACTCTAACTCAAAGAACCTATATTAGATAATAATAGAGAGAGAGAGAGAGAGAGAGAGAGAGAGAGAGAGAGAGAGAGAGAGGAGAAAGCATTACAAAGGCGAAATACGCGAATGATAGGAAACTGAGAAGGAAGCTAGATATAAGAAAAAACAGATTTATCAGTCTTTGAAAACAGCAACAAGGGTTTAAGAGAGAGAGAGAGAGAGAGAGAGAGAGAGAGAGAGAGAGAGAGAGAGAGAGAGAGATTGGAATGGAGGACAGGGTTATGTTAGCATTAGTCTTAGGGTCGAATATATGCAATTTAGGTGTTGTAATTTTGATGGGTGTACTGGTAGGTGTTGGGTTGTGGATATTAATATATGAAACACTTCATTGGAGGGTATGCGCGTCCTTTTCCATCATACCTGCAGAATGTTGTTCCTTATGCTATTTTGCCTTACTATCGACTAATTTGAATTTTGTTGTGAATAACAATGATTTAAATTTTTAATGTGACCTTACATTTATGTGATAGCAAATTAGTCGGAACTTTTTTTTTTTACATTCACAAGATTCTTTGATTTTTCTAATATAACCTATTACACTACCAAACGCTCCCATAAGGAGATCAATAAATGTAATTGCTTTTGAACACAACCGCAAGTTTGTCATAGACTAGCGTAACACGCCGTTTTTCCTTAGATTCGAGTTCGTTCGAGAAAGACGCTTATCAACAAAATAAAGGCGCTGGAACTTTCGTTTTTCTCAGTAAAACTTTTACTTTCTTACATTATACCTGCTTTTCCTTCTTTTTCCCCTTGTTACTACTACCACCATTACTGTACTGATTTATATACTTGCACTAGTAGACATGACAAAAGCTAAAGGAGAATGAGAGACAGATATAAAATGAGAAAGACCTACGCCATTTTGATAATACAGATTTGCAAAGTCGAAGACCCAAATGAAGAAACAAATGAATAAATTCTGACGCCCGTGACAGGATTCGAACCCACATCCGATATACCAGAATGGGAGTGACATAACAAAACGGGGGCTATACCGCTACTATCAATTTAATCTGTACTGGAGAGAGAGAGAGAGAGAGAGAGAGAGAGACTCATTTCACGGAAAACGGGGTCATCAAGATGGAGTAAGAGATAAGTTAGATGAAGTGGACGATAAGACCGTTAACGAGTGACGAAGGAGAACTGTGGAGGACAGGCCACTCGGGACCCGACGTTCAGTGACAGGAGAGAGAGCGGCTGGTGATAGATAATGCTAATGAATATGTCAAGTGAGTAAACGCCCTTCTCCATAGAAGGCGCTTATAGTGGCCCCCAAGGACGCTAAAGGGTCGTTCAACCTGTGTTTAGAATTGGCGTACTGGAATATTTTCAATTAATGAGTGAATGCATTATGAAGGCTAGTGGCTGGCCCTAAGGAAAATGACATCTTGGAATAGACTGTCACATATGGTAAAAGATTTATCGAATATAACAGAGGAAAAAGTGAATTACCGAGTAAAATTGGTTACAATATTAATCACTGCCAACATCTTAAAAGATATGAAGTTATATAATTTCTTACCTGGCACCTAATAATAAAAAAAGAACCACAGTCCACTGACTTCTATTTGTCTCTGTGTTAAAATACCGATTAGACTTTAAATGTATGATCTCTCTACCCCTCATTAAATGCAAACTTAAACACTTAAACCTCGATTCATATGAACGAAGAAAGTCCTTTAACGAGCTTCATAAAACTAAGATTTTCTACTAAAACATCATTTTATTCCTAATTTACTTATTTTCAATTCATAATTTATATGTGTATAAAAAATGACGTATCTTGAATACAGAAAAAATACCTTTGAAAATAATGAGATCTCTTATTCTTTAAAAAACCTAGCTCTTCTGCGTAATAATGATAATAATTCGCGGAACACTGGCTGCAGCCAGCCTCACTTCAGGTTGCCGAGACTGTCTGCGGTTTCGGTTGTAAAGAAGAAAGGGATTGCAGCTTAAGGCAATATTTATTTAAAAATCAGCAATACTGCTATTAATATCAAACACTCAGACCATTCTCTACCTCAACCACTGCAAGCAATTTTAATGATATTGGCATCATACTAAGGAGAACTTGGAGTACACAGGATAATATTTCGTTAAATCTAATCATTTAAACAAATGTGATCTAAAGCTCTTCTTGAACCCAAGACAAAACACTGAAAAGTGCATTCGCCCCGGCAAGGACTCCCCTAAATATGCAAATGTCTACTATTTATTGTGGTTTTTCAAGGCCTAAGTTAGAATCCTCGCCTGGGCAGATGCAATAACCAGTTAATAATTGCCCTTAGGAGTAAGTTATTCCCAAGGAATACTGAATTCGATATTAAACGATATTTGTAGTAACTTATTTATAATACTGCATATGTATGCGCGTCTATACAGAATTATACCTACACACCGGCATTCAGAAACACGTAATCAAAGTCCTTCATTATTCTCTTTATTGGCCTCTGAAGCAAATAGCAAGATAAAATTAAATGCCGGCATGGCGTAATTTCATCATAGGTGTTTAATTCTGCTTCAGCTTTGATTTTCAATCTTTTTTTTTTATTCAAGTGACCGTATTGCTAGAGGAACTTAACGTCAACTCACTTTTTTCTCACTCGAAGCTGTAATTTAATTTTCTTCCTTTGTAATGTGCTCCGGGATGAATTGATTATGGGTGCCGAAAGCAATTAGGTGTAATGAATGAATCATAAGGCTTTGCTCCACCATAAGTGCAGTAAAAGCAAATGAAACTGAAAAGTAATAACATAAAAATCTCCCCTTTCCTTGGTGCTACGAAGAAAGAATAACAAGATATGAATGATAAAAAAAAAAATCTAACTTTTGTCTTGAAGTAACGTCCCATTTGTGCATTACTTGTTCGGATTTTACATTCTGGATGCAAATGTTATCATGTGACTGTAGTTGTTTTCCTCTTCATTTTTTGTTTTTCCTCTCTCGTCGGAAAATGTTTTGGAGCGTGATATTATTCGGAATAACTGTACGGTTTGCTTGCATACATCAGGATATAATCACTTAAATAACTAAATAAAAAAAGTTTTGACTGTTGCTGTAAATACGTTGAAAAGTAAACATACTGCAGCGACGAAGTTTTGATCTATCAACGTCTTCAAATAAGATATGAATAACACCCCAGTGAACCCGTAACCGATTACATCTTCCTATTTTCGACTAACAACATAATTATTTGGATGGGAAAGGACAAGAAATCACCTTCCACATACACACAGTTTGTATTACATGCTTATTATTACCACTCATGAACCTGGGCAAGATTTAAGCTGTCCATTAGGCTTCTAGGGGGAAGCTGAGGTTTATGATACGTAAGTTACCGGGAAGTTTGGGAGAAGTTAGCTCTTCAGAGGAAGCCCAAGACACAGACGAGAAAGGGAGAGATCTCACTAAGTTGCTTTTGATAGTACTGCTGGAACTTAGCTCGAAGAAGACCCACTCGGTTTGAGTTATAAAGATACGAAGTTACATCCAGAGTCAAGATATGTCATTCTGCTCCTGAGTAAGGAACATTATTTCGTCAGAGATACGACAAGAGTTTGGGAACTTTAAAATTCCTGGAGAACAGTAGTTTGGAGAGAGTAATGGTGCAGGCGCATTACTACGACTAAAAACAAATATTCAGGATTTCTGCATATATATATATATATATATATATATATATATATATATATATATATATATATATATATATATATATATATATATATATATATATATATATATATATATATATACACGCGCGCGCACACCCACACATATATATACGAGTATATACATATATATATACTGCATATACGGTATATACTTGTATATATAACCTTGCTGAGAAATCATATGACTGTACCCATTCAGCGCCTCCTCATCCAGAGGCGTAAAAGAAAAACTATTGAATAAAAATATATGCACACACACACACATATATACATATACATACATACACACACACACACACACACACACATATATATATATATATATATATATATATATATATATATATATATATATATATATATGTGTGTGTGTGTGTGTGTGTGTGTGTGTGTGTGTGTGTGTGTGTGTGTGTGTGTGTGTGTACATATTGCACGGAATGTGCAGCACAGTGACGCTAGGTACACCTGAGGAGATTCAAAGAAAATAAGAAGCAGGTCTCCCCGTGTTCCTCCTTTTATGTTCACATACAACATTATTCATTCTAAGAATTCCTTCACTTGCATCTGAAGGGGCTATATCTGTGTAAAATACGGGAGTCAGGGAAGAAGAAAGAAGACGGAAACAGCCGCGGGTTCTTGAAATCAGAGTACATGTTGGAGTACACACAGTACAGGTAGAGGTTTACTGATGTTAATGAAACCGCTTGACCGGGAAACTATCTTTGGGCTCGCTGTAAAGTGACAACATCCTTCTGTTGACGATAGCGACAGGATCGCCATCTGCAGCGAATGGAAATATGATGGAACGATGAAAGTAAAGGTGTCACTGACCACGTGAATTCCTCCTGAGGACATACATTTTTAACACGAAAATATCAGAAGGATACTATTTACAGGGACCAGTACCGTCAGCATACGTAAAGCTTTGATGAGCGTTATCTTCAAAAGCAGAAATGATAATTTCACTATGAAATTTTTTCATAATCAGATACGAAGTAACCTGAATGTTCAAAATATTCATAGAAGGTTTAACTGTCATTAAAAAGAAATAAAGAACAATATGACAGAGGCGACAATGATGCTAGATGTATAATACCGGAAATATTCTGTTAACCAGTTAAATATATATGTATCTAACGTGGATAATTTCGTCACATTTACATTTATTTGTAAAACTAATTGACCCAAAAACGAATGAGTAAATACTGCTAAATATCTTGAGGATAAATAAAGTATGAACAAAAAGATATAAAATATATAATTTTGTTTAAACACACCGTTTATTAAAATGCACTAAAAAGTAAAAAAAAAAAAAGAATTTTTTGACATACACAAAGATTTTCTTACAATTATTCTTGTCTAAAAAAATAAAAGCGTGGCCGCCAAACATGGAAGGAAATGCTACAAGAAATAGAAAAATATATATTCCTTTTCTCGTAGCGTTTCCTTCCGTAGCCTACTTGGCGCCCACGCTTTTATTTTCGTAGACATGATTAATTGTAAGAAAATCCTGGTGCGTCTCAAAAAACTATTTTTTACATTTTTAGTGCATTTTAATAAAAGCGAGTTTTAGTTTTTTTTACTTTAATTTAGTTTTGATAGAAATTGTAACCGATTTATGACTGTTGCTAATGAAATTGAACGTGATATCCTGTCGAGCCAAGGAAGGTTTAAAAAATCCTTAGAGTTATTAACTTAGTCTACTGAGTCAAAGCATGTATGAAAAATCCGAAGAATTTCATACAAATCCTGAGATACTGCGAGAGGTCACTGTAGGGTCACTATAGGTCACTGCTGACCTACTGATCATGTAAAGTTGTATTGTCACCGGGATTGAGTAACCATATAAAACTGTCACCGGGATTGAGTAACCATGTAAAATTATCACCGGGATTGAGTAACCACGTAAAATTGTTACCAGGATTGAGTAACTATGTAAAATTGTTACCGGGACCGAGTAACCTGTAAAATTGTCACCGGGATTGAGTAACCATGTAAAATTGTCACCGGGATTGAGTAACCATGTAAAATTATCACTGGGATTGAGTAATCATGTAAAATTGTCACCGGGATTGAGTAACCATGTAAAACTGTCACTGGGATTGAGTAACCATGTAAAACTGTCACCGGGATTGAGTAACCATGTAAAATTGTCACCAGGGTTGAGTAACCATGTAAAACTGTCACCGGGATGGAGTGACCATGTAAAATTGTCACCAGGATTGAGTAAACATGTAAAATTGTCACCAGGGATTGAGTAACCACGTAAAATTGTCACCGGGATTGAGGAACCATGTAAAATTGTCACCGAGATTGAGTAACCATGTAAAATTGTCACCGGGATTGAGTAACCACGTAAAATTGTTACCGGGATTGACCATGTAAAATTGTTACCGGGATTGAGTAACCTGTAAAATTGTCACCGGGATTGAGTAACCATGAGTAACCATGTAAAATTGTCACCGGGATTGAATAGCCATGTAAAATTGTCACCGGGATTGATTAACCATGTAAAATTGCCACCAGGATTGAGGAACCATGTAAAATTGTCACTGGGATTGAGTAACCATGTAAAATTGTCACCGGGATTGAGTAACCACGTAAAATTGTTACCGGGATTGAGTAACCATGTAAAATTGTTACCGGGATTGAGTAACCTGTAAAATTGTCACCGGAATTGAGTAACCATGTAAAATTGTCACCGGGATTGAGTAACCATGTAAAACTGTCACCGGGATTGAGTAACCATGTAAAATTGTCACCGGGATTGAGTAACCATGTAAAATTGTCACCGGGATTGAGTAACCATGTAAAACTGTTACCGGGATTGAGTAACCATGTAAAACTGTCACCGGGATTGAGTAACCACGTAAACTGTTACTGGGATTGAGTAACCATGTAAAATTGTCACTGGAATTGAGTAACCATGTAAAATTGTCACTGGGGTTGAGTAACCATGTAAAATTGTCACCGGGATTGAGTAACCATGTAAAATTGTCACCGGGATTGAGTAACCACGTAAAGTTGTCACCGGGATTGAGCAACCATGTAAAATTGTCACTGGGATTGAGGAACCACGTAAAACTGTCACCGGGATTTAGTAACCATGTAAAATTGTCACCGGGATTGAGGAACCATGTAAAATTGTCACTGGGATTGAGTAATCATGTAAAACTGTTACGGGATTGAGGAACCATGTAAAATTGTCACCGGGAATGAAGAACCATGTAAAATTGTCACCGGGATTGAGTAACCATGTAAAATTGTCACCGGGATTGAGGAACCATGTAAAATTGTCACTGGGATTGAGTAACCATGTAAAATTGTCGCCGGAATTGAGTAACCATGTAAAATTGTCACCGGGATTGAGTAACCATTTAAAATTGTCACCGGGATTGAGGAACCATGTAAAATTGTCACCGGGATTGAGTAACCATGTAAAATTGTCACCAAGATTGAGTAACCATGTAAAATTGTCACCGGGATTGAGGAACCATGTAAAATTGTCACCGGGATTGAGTAACCATGTAAAATTGTCACCGGGATTGAGGAACCATGTAAAATTGTCACCGGGATTGAGGAACCATGTAAAATTGTCACAGGGATTGAGTAACCATGTAAAACTGTCACCGGGATTGAGTAACCATGTAAGACTGTCACCGGGATTGAGTAACCATATAAAACTGTCACCGGGATTGAGTAACCATGTAAAATTGTCAACGGGATTGAGTAACCATGTGAATTTGTCATCGGGATTGATTAACCATGTAAAATTGTCACCGGGATTGAGTAACCCTGTAAAACTGTCACTGGGATGGAGTAACCATGTAAAATTGTCACCGGGATTGAGTAACCATGTAAAATTGTCACCGGGATTGAGGAACCATGTAAAATTGTCACCGGGATTGAATAACCATGTAAAACTGTCACTGGGATTGAGTAACAATGTAAAACTGTCACCAGGATTGAGTAACCATGTAAAACTGTCACCGGGATTGAGTAACCATGTAAAATTGTCACCGGGATTGAGTAACCATGTAAAACTGTCACCGGGATTGAGTAACCATGTGAAATTGTCACTGGGATTGATTAACCATGTAAAATTGTCACCGGGATTGAGTAACCATGTAAAACTGTCACCGGGATTGAGTATCCACGTAAAATTGTCACCGGGATTGAGGAACCATGTAAAATTGTCACTAGGATTGAGTAACCATGTAAAATTGTCACCGGGATTGAGAAACCATGTAAAATTGTCACCGGGATTGAGTAACCATGTAAAATTGTCACCGGGATTGAGGAACCATATAAAGTTGTCACCGGGATTGAGAAACCATGTAAAATTGTCACCGGGATTGAGAAACCATGTAAAATTGTCACCGGGATTGAGGAACCATGTAAAATTGTCACTGGGATTGAGTAACCATGTAAAATTGTCACCGTGATTGAGTAACCATGTAAAATTGTCACCGGGATTGAGTAACCATGTAAAATTGTCACCGGGATTGAGTAACCATGTAAAATTGTCACCAGGATTGAGTAACCATGTAAAATTGTCACCGGGATTGAGTAACCATGTAAAACTGTCACCGGGATTGAGTAGCCATGTAAAATTGTCACCGGGATTGAGTAACCATGTAAAATTGTCACCAGGATTGAGTAACCATGTAAAACTGTCACCGGGATTGAGTAACCAAGTAAAACTGTCACCGGGATTGAGTAACCACGTAAAATTGTCACCGGGATTGAGTAACCATGTAAAATTGTCACTGGGATTGAGGAACCAGGTAAAACTGTCACCGGGATTGAGTAACCATGTAAAACTGTCACCGGGATTGAGTAACCATGTAAAACTGTCACCGGGATTGAGTAACCATGTAAAATTGTCACCAGGATTGAGTAACCATGTATAATTGTCACCGGGATTGAGGAACCATGTAAAATTGTCACCGGGATTGAGTAACCATGTAAAACTGTCACCAGGATTGAGGAACCATGTATAATTGTCACCGGGATTGAGTAACCATGTAAAATTGTCACCGGGATTGAGGAACCATGTGAAATTGTCACCGGGATTGAGGAACCATGTAAAATTGTCACTGGGATTTAGTAACCATGTAAAATTGTCACCGGGATTGATTAACCATGTAAAATTGTTACCGGGATTGAGGAACCATGTAAAATTGTCACCGGGATTGAGTAACCATGTAAAATTGTCACCGGGATTGAGGGACCATGTGAAATTGTCACCGGGATTGAGGAACCATGAAAAATTGTCACCGGGACTGAGTAACCATGTAAAATTGTCATCGAGATTGAGTAACCATGTAAAACTGTCACCGGGATTGAGTAACCATGTAAAACTGTCACCGGGATTGAGTAACCATGTAAAACTGTCACTGGGATTGAGTAACCATGTAAAATTGTCACCAGGATTGAGTAACCATGTATAATTGTCACCGGGATTGAGGAACCATGTAAAATTGTCACCGGGATTGAGTAACCATGTAAAATTGTCACCGGGATTGAGTAACCATGTAAAACTGTCACCGGGATTGAGGAACCATGTAAAATTGTCACCGGGATTGAGTAACCATGTAAAATTGTCACCGGGATTGAGGAACCATGTGAAATTGTCACCGGGATTGAGGAACCATGTAAAATTGTCACTGGGATTTAGTAACCATGTAAAATTGTCACCGGGATTGATTAACCATGTAAAATTGTCACCGGGATTGAGGAACCATGTAAAATTGTCACCGGGATTGAGTAACCATGTAAAATTGTCACAGGGATTGAGGGACCATGTGAAATTGTCACCGGGATTGAGGAACCATGAAAAATTTTCACCGGGACTGAGTAACCATGTAAAATTGTCATCGGGATTGAGTAACCATGTAAAACTGTCACCGGGATTGAGTAACCATGTAAAACTGTCACCGGGATTGAGTAACCATGTAAAACTGTCACCAGGATTGAGTAACCATGTAAAACTGTCACCGGGATTGAGTAACCATGTAAAACTGTCACCGGGATTGAGTAACCATGTAAAACTGTCACCGGGATTGAGTAACCATGTAAAATTGTCACCGGGATTGAGTAACCATGTAAAATTGTCACCGGGATTGAGTAATGTAAAATTGTCACCAGGATTGAGTAACCATGTAAAATTGTTACTGGGATTGAGTAACCATGTAAAATTGTCACCGGGATTGAGTATCCATGTAAAATTTGAAGTCCATCGGACGAAGGGAACAGGTCGAAAACTGAGTTACAAGTTTTGACTCAAACAGACAGACAGGCAGATGCAGAAGTCAAGTTAAATAAAAGCATGTAAAAGATAAAAAAAAAAAAAACGAGGAAAGTAAGGAGAGAGTAATGTAACGTTAAGAGGACTTAAAGGTCCCAGTTATTTCTCCTTAAAAGTGGATAATCGGCTTGAAAGTTTATTAAAGGTTGGACAACAGGGAATAGGTGTTCGAGGGGCGGAACCTTGAAAAGACATTTGGCAGTGGTCAACAAAAACTAACACCTCAAGGTCTCGTCCCGTAAGTTTCAGAAAGATGTAAATTGGTGCTTATATACTAAATTCATTAGTGAAGTTGAGGAAATACGAAATTATACTGTATAAAGGTAATAAAAATAATTCAATATACACTGATGGTAATGTTGAAGAAAATGACAAAATAATGTCAATGAAATGTAATGCTTTTTATAGCAAGAAAATTAAGCTGAAGAAGCATTTATCATGAAACTCCGCGGGGGCGTCCTTGCAAGCACTCTCAATACCCGTCAACTTTGCGAACGAACATTTAATCGAATTCCTGTACAAACATTCAGTTAGCAAACTCCATTTCCCTTCGGAAATTTCTCTCAATAATTCCGTTACATGTCCACATTTTTACTAAAGTGTTGTCACTGTGACTACGCCACAATGACTCCATTTTAAATTAAGTTATACTGGCTGTTTAAGAAATCTTCCACATCGCACCATGATATATTTGAGTTAGAGATTATCTAAAATTAAGACACTGAATCAGAAACTAATAATGATTCGCAAAACACAGAGAAAGAGTGAGAGAAAGAAAGGCAGGGGGATACAAATGAAAATATGTAATAGACAAGGAATCAGAATCATGTAATGGTTTCTACTTGACGGAGAGAGATTGAAAGAAAGAGAGAGACTGGGAGGGAGATTAAAATATTTAACAAACAAGGAATCAGAAGCTTAAAATGGTTCCCAAGAGAGAGAGAGAGAGAGAGAGAGAGAGAGAGAGAGAGAGAGAGAGAGATTCTGGAGCGTGTATAAAAGCGTCGGTTTGGACTCATCCGTGACTGATGAAGGCAACGAACATTAGGTTGTGGCGACTGAGGTGAAGGTGCCCTGATTCACAGGAGGCCTTCATCTTCTGAAAGATGGATTTAGCCCTTTTAACCCTGGACCTCCATTCCCACCTCCTCTATTCCCCGAGATTCTCCCCCCTCCTCTTCCTTTTACGAATACACCGGAAAAGGCAAGAAACAGCTCAGGCTGGAAGACAGGGAGAGATGAACGACCGGTTTTTGGGAGGAGAAGGAAGCAGGAAGATGAGAAGGAAGAATAAAGAGGCAAGAAGAAAGTGACAAGAGGCAGAAGAGGTAAAGAAGAGAAGGGTCAGAGGAGAAAGGTCTAAGAGCTCGAATGCAAAAAAACTGATTAAAAAGCTTATGAGTTATCACAAACGAATTTGAATATGCAAGTCGAACTCAGTGTATTGTAGAGTGAAAACAAAGTAGGGGTATAGAAGAAAATGTAATATAAAAAATTATAAATGCCATAAAATATAATAACAATCTTTAACCTACTTTATAAACGATGCTCATATAAAAATGTCATAGAAAAATAATTTCAGTAACGCGCGAATATAATTTTCTACAAATAACTTTGATTTTCCTTGCAGGAAGCTAAATATGCACCGCTGATTTCTTACCTTTGATAAATGCCATATGTTCTCGAACTGTTATTATGACCCACTTTATGGTTCTTTAAGGATTCAGTGGAAATACTAAGAAGGAGTTCAGTGGATAAACTATGTAAAAAACAATGCACAGTGACAAATTAATGGCAGTATTTGATAAAGATATAGCTTTAGTAAGGATGATGTAGTTCAGCTATCAAGACTTTAAATTGGTTGTATTTCATGTATCTAATTATTTTTACAAAAAATTAGAAACATCAGGCGCTCTTACATTTTAATTTTACAAAAAATCTTTACCTTTTATATACATATATTTTTGTAATTATGTAACAATTCGACTGCGGTGCTCCTATCCCTTTCTAATATTGTGTTACGACAGTGGCATAATAATAATTATAATAAAAATAATGCACTCATCACCACTAACATCAGAGCAACAGCTATTACTACTGCTAATAATAATAATGCTAGTGACAAAATAAAACCAAACCTTCACCTTATATATCAAAGACCCAAGACACACTGAAGCCTTTAAGAAGCTCTCACTGTCGCACAGCACACATCTCATTTAATAAATCAAAGTCAGAAACTGATGAGAATACATTTTATGAAAAAAATTAAATTTATATACTATCTTTCTCTCTTAAAATGGGCTAATGAGTCTTAACAAAATACCTTTCTTTATAACACTGGAAAGGGAATGATCTATTCATCCATCACACGTATACCTATCTCAGCCGCCATAACAGAACCTTCAAATAAAGGGGCGGTTAAACCCCCGTCCCAATACTCCCATGAATGCTAAAGACCGATGTGCAGTGATCTGAAATGAAGGGCCCATGATACCGGAGAATGAGAAACAGCGAGGCATGAATATAAACACCTTCGCCTGGTGTTTAAAGCCGACCAGCCAATGGGTATTGGCCTGGTACCTAATAAATACTTAGCATTGAATACAGGTAATTAATATATTATCATGACTGCGCTACATCAGAATACGCCGTACTCCTTACTACGTGTTTTTAAACCATTTTGGGAATACTGAAGTAACGGGGGAAAATATTGGAAAGTGCAGCCATTCCATATTCAGGCACTGACAGCCATACATTTCAACATTTTCAGAAAAACGGTGCAATCCATGAAAGAAGTGATATAATATTTGTATTCTGGGATAATGTAATGTTATGAATAAAAAACCGGAATGTAATTCTTATCATCTACTTCGTATCTAAAGCCTCAGTGAACTCATATTCAAGTTTCTTGTTAATCTGAGCTAAGGAAATTGATATTAAACTGAGTAACCTCTCTAGTAACGCTCACGGGATAAAAGTTTTCCAATTTCAACTATCAGTTGCAATAAACTATAAGAAAAACCATGGTGTTTCAAGGGTAAAAT
>JANJGK010000005.1:29153177-29160465 GCA_039081455.1 Macrobrachium rosenbergii | reverse complement strand
TCACGATAACGGTATTTAATTATGCAGCACGAATAATTTATCACATTAATGGTAATGAGGTACAGATAAGTGCATAATCTGAAAAAATGGCATCCTAATTTCGCAGGCCCCACGAGAATTGCCTGTATAATGATTCCAACTCAAGAGATGGAGGTTAGTTCCATGAGAGAGAGAGAGAGAGAGAGAGAGAGAGAGAGAGAGAGAGAGATTCATTATTAGTGTTAATTATTAGCGAATTTCCTGTGATACTGTATATGAAGCATTTCAAGATGAGGTCTGTCCCTGACCGCCAGCTAATGAGTTTGCTTTGCCTTCGTAATTTTTAACAACATTTTTATCGTGCTCTCTACTGGAGTAAATTACTTATCAGCATTTCTAATCTCTGGTGGATTACACCCTGCGTTTTATGTTTATTTTTGAGGATCTTTTCTGTATAACGATTAAAATCCTGTGGTTATAAAAAAGTTAATATTTATAGCGTCTAGTCGTCATTTCCTGAGAGTATGTAAGAATGAATAAAGAAAGCGGTGGTTACGTTCTGTCTTTCGTTCTTTCTTTCTTTAAGGCTTAAGCTGAAAATTCTTATGGAAAGGGTCAGCAGACTATAAACCCAAGAGGGCTTCAAATGGGAATGAGCGTGCAAAGAGAGACAGACAAGTTAAGGGAAAGGTGATAAATAAATATAAGTGAGGGAAAAGAAAAAAGACCGGTACAACTGAATTCAGAAGACGTCAGTAGAAACCAGCAATAAGTTTGCTCCTCGCTTAAACATAAGGACGTAACACGATTCCACAACGGAACTAGGAAAACTATTCCACATTTTGGTTGTAGACAAAATAAAACCTCTGGTAAAGTGGGCAGTATTAAACCTGATACTAGAAAACGGTACACTTTTTGAAGCAGCAGCCTGCCTAGTGTTGCAAACAGTGTTTCCTTGTCTAGCTTTCACACCTGCATTGTAACAGATGTTTCACAAACTTCGAATGACTGCTGAAATTACGAAATCTCGAATCTCTTCGTCAGAGCAAGTAAAGTCAGAGTTGCATGAATAATATTAAAGTGTTGCTTTAAGACTTGAATGAAGGGCTCCTAGGAAAGGAGAGAGTAAGTTGTCCTCGGCCAGAGCAATAATCTCTATGCCCTTCAGAATGAGGCCAGTCTCCATATCCATCGGGCACACAATTACAAATTCCATCTTCTCCGAGGCTGCAGTAACACAACGACCATCAAAATACTAAAAAAATCCTTGTAGGCAACACACTGTTACCAGAATCCAGTTTTCCCAACAAACCATAGGCAGTTATGTATTCATATATTAGGACAAGCTTCTTTATCTATGAAAATAAATTACCAAGACTGCCTACGTCTACACTTTGTATTAATCTAAGATTTCTGTCTGTGAGTCCATGCATGCCTCATACAATTCTTCTTATACTGTCAACCTGACAATTGCTTCGTCAAAAAAGTAAAAACGCCTAATTTATATTATTCGTCTTGTTTAAACTGGCAATACTCTTCCTAAAAATTCTTCCAATTCTTTCTTCTGATGCAAAAAATATAACCTTTCCATGAATACTAAATCATGTTATAATCTATAATTCTTCCAATAACCTTTATTTCCTTTCAGTTTCCACAAACGATTAATGATTTCATTCACCCATTTCGCTTCACCAATATCATGGAACAAGAACTTCCCCAATGTAGGCCAATCAACTCCAGGTGAATTTCCATTTTTCAACTTTTCATTAGTCTACAGAGATCCTTTACAGCTACTTCAATAAACAAGCTCAAACTTCTATCAATTCTTTTCAGTCTGTCACAGTTCAAGTCTGTCTCTTATTCGCCACATACACACTCAACAATTCTTCAAAACATTCTTTCCTAAGATAATAAAACGTATTCGGTTTGGACAGCATTTCGCAATGGCTACAATCATCTCTGCATGTTCTTCCCTCCATTACAGTTTTTGATTCCTTGCTAAACTGCATTCTCAAAGTAAATTACAAATTTTCCTTAATTTCCTCCCCTTGGCGAAAAGGAGACTCGTCGCTGAAATGTTTGTACTAAAACATTTTTCACATTAGGGTTTTCCCAATTCATGGGAGTGCAATCGTTGATTTTGTTGTCTCGTTAGTTAGCTAAATTGGGGAAAGTAGTAATGCTAAGATGGCATTCTTGGAATACAGTATTTTTGTGTATAACAGGATGCATTTACCGCTACCATACATTGGCCAATCAGAATCATGGTGATCGCATCCGACGCAAATATTTACAGCAGCAAAAAATGAAATAATATATATGGGTACCATTCGCGTTTGTAACTGGGTATAGATACCAGACACTTCAATATATATATATATATATATATATATATATATATATATATATATATATATATATATATATATATATAACCTATAAAAATCATTATGTAAACATGATTGCATAACATGAATGAAGATCACGCAAAGCCCGCTATAATCAAGTATATGAATGGTAAAATACTCTTGAACCAATTACACTGAAGGTGTAATTGCATTAAGTTACATAAAAAAATCGGAATAAAAACAGCTTGTGACAATATATCTGACTTTTGCCCGGACTTCATCTTCAGTACAGAAAGCTAAATGTAAAAATTTACGCAAAAGACAATACGGGGTCATGTCCAGCGTTTCGTCATCTTGAATCACGGGTGGAAATATGAGTACAGGACAACCTACGATATTGCATTTATCACTCAGAATTCTCTCTCTCTCTCTCTCTCTCGCTCTCTCTCTCTCTCTCTCTCTCTCTCTCTCTCTCTCTCTCTCTGTCCAGCATTAATTCCTTTTATGAGTCTATTTATTGGAGACCAGGGCTGACACTAACTTTGGCAGTAGTACTAATACCGTAATACCGATGCCGTAAAGGCTTCTGGAATACTGATACCTTGAATAATGACCTAAAAGAAAATTGGGAAAATGACAAAATCCTAACGTTAAATATCATAGGGATAAGTGGTCTATGGTTTCATCTATGAATGAGGAGGTAATCTGTCCTGGCCTATATATCTAACTTTTGGAAGCGTACACATAATTTTTTTTAAATCAAAACTTACGAGGTATGACATGGCAATTATTGCGAGAATTAGATAGTTTATATAAACCTTCTTACTTTGCAAAATAGATATTTGACGTGCTGGATGCGTTTCAAAAGTAAATGTGATCACTGTGAAATCTAATTTTGACATTATTTGAGAAAATCAAACTAATTTGAAGATTCATCATATAAAAACCATATAGACTATTATAGACAGAGCTCTAGACATAGTTTCCCCCTAACAAAGGCTTAAGAACAAGTACTCTTGTTTCCGACTGACTGAACGACAGTTTGATTTACTGGACCTCCGATCCAACAGCTATGGTTACTGACACCACGAAAACATTTTTTATATATAAATGGATGTAAAATAAAATCGATAGACACTCTATCCCGACATATTCTTTCAATCTAGCCTAAACATAGTTTACTAATGTTTGACATGTATTCATAATACTGTTGAAAAACCACTGGTCAATTTCGGTTAAAACCAGATGTATGGAATGTATTGTACATATTTTGTAGAAAACCTTCTTCCGTGTTACCACATAGATGTCGCTTGAATTAAAAAGAAACACACTCCAATATCCCTGGAGAAAATAGATATACCATTTTCTCGGCACCTGGAAAAAAATAAACACTCAGATCCCCGTGGCTGAAGCATTCGACCAGCAAGTGCCGTACACTAAAGATAACAGCCATCCATAAAGGCTGGGTTTGCCTAGCCATCAACAGTCCAGGCATCATACTTGTTTAACATATTTTCAACCGGAAAAAGGATGTTTCCTGTCTCTATGGAATTGTACTATACACCCATAGGTGAGATGAAGCAGTAATTTCAATCATTTTGGGTTACGACCACCCAGATTCCTCTGCGACATTTGTCAAGCAACATTCGGTTTTTTATGCTTACAAAGGTGTCTTTGAATGCAGGGCCGCAGTTCTCGACACGTTTCGTTGTCATTCTTCTTGCTCAAGTGTGCGACCTTCCATTTATAAATTTCATACCACGGCAAATTATTTATCATAACATTCACTCTAAGGTTTCTTTATCAGTTGTTGTTTCATGCTGTCATTACAAAAAGACCGAAGACATCCTAAACAATCATTGAAAATCATAAGCACCTCGACCCACGATTCTGACCAAAAAGCGAACACGAACTATTATTACTTTTAAAAGAGGAAACAATTTGAAAATTTCAATTGGGATCTGACGTAAGGTAAAACCTTCTTCAGCAATGCTTTTGGAATTTATGACCAAGCATGACGATCGACCCTAATTCAACGAGGATACGGCTGAAGCCTATGAACAAGTCATGCTTTTCTGAATCATACATCTGAAGATGCCTAATCAAGAGTAGACATTCAAGCCATTATTCTCTAATCTTATGAATCCAGATTCACACGAATGGGACAGAGCTGATTCAACTGATTTAGTTGCACGATTAACTGAAATATGGATATTTGTTTAGAATTATGTAGGGAAGTCCATGATGAAATTTCAAAAGCACAAAAACACTCAGATATAAGAACATATGATGTTCTTCTTAGTAGTTGCTGCTCTTTAATATAAGAAATTTATTATGAATTAATCATTCAATATGAGATAACCGAAAATAAAATATCGGTCATACCGTACGAATGAAAAACTTAACCAAGAAATCTAAAAATGAAAAGGAAAAACTTAAAAACGTACTCCGACGAAAAATGCATCATCTCCAAATTAATGTGTCTGAAAGTCTCAAGTCGGCAGAAGAAGAACATCGGAGGATCAAAGGAGTAACTTCCGGCTAATTACAAGTTCGGAAGGATTTACAAGAGGACTTTCCTAAGAGATTTCAGGGGTGCGAAGGATTAGTTGAAGTAATTTCAGTAACTTCAAATAAAGACTGATAGATAATATGATGACTACTTTTATCCCTTTTCTTTGTAAATACAGCAAAATTGTAAGATTTCCTATCATGAAATTAAGTATGCAACAAATATGGTTCGTTTTCGATCTAAGGTGCTCACTGTTGCCTTCTTTCAGGTGTATGTTACACAACAACTGCGCCTTCATCTCGTTGTTTTGACTTATGACACAACCTCTGTATAATGGGCTTACATAATCAAAGACTTCAGCAAGTGTGGGCATGTCAGGGATGTTTAGAAAACAGTAGTGTTTGATGAATATCAATGAAAAATATTTATCGTTACTTAATTTTCCTCTGTTTTTAGCCGTTAAACTAATTCAAAATCCAACAGTACCAATGTTCCGGAGTCTCGATGGTTCTTTGACTCAATTCTTGTGTGTCAACGTTTTCCATATTTACCAGTTTAGTTCCGGAATTTTACATGAATTTAATGACAATGTAGATACGTCAGTAAATAAACTTTGCTTCTTTTCTTAGTTTTTTTTTTATCTTATATCTTAACGGTAAAATTAAGCGGAAAATTTGTAAGAAAATAAACAAATGACAAAAATTCTCGCGTACCGCCATAATTTCTATCGTAAGTGATGGGTTTTTGTGAATGAACTTGATGTGTCGTTGCAAACCAAATAATTGCTAATACTACACTCTAAAGAACAGTCTATTACGAATTATTTTTTTGGAGCCACAAATAAGTACTGTTTAGGATTCAGTTTCTGAGAATCTTTTTTTTTTTTTTACTTACCTCTTCAGAAACAATGAGCACTATGTCGACCGAGTTTCCAAGGAATGAAAAGAAGTTATGAAAACCTCGTTAAGAGTTTTTGTAAAAGGCGTATCAAATTGAAAGTCTTTTTCCAGATAATTCCAGATTACGTGAAAAGCATGTCAGTTTGTCAGTTCCTCTTATACTGACAGATTTTTAAATTAGTTCTTTCATGCACTTGGTTGGGGCTCGTCATTGCATGTTCTATTTTCAAAAGTTCTTATCTTTCAAGTAATAAAGGAAAACGAAAAAAGTATAACATATTATCACGCCATATTTGCATTCCAAATAATTGTTTGGAAGATGTCTAGAATTGCCTCGTCAGTATTTTTATAGCAATTCTTAATAAGTCTTATATTTTGGTTACCATCATATTCCCGTCTAGAAATTCCAATAGCAGAAATATGTCTGCGGTATAAATAAAAAAAAACAAAAGTTGTGAAATCTTATAATTTGGCCAGTTATGTTGAACTATTCTTAATATTTTTTCTACAAATTCAGTATTTGCAAGCAAGTGCGCGGCTTTGCACAATTAATTACTTCTTATCTTCATGATTTACTTTTTTCAGGTGTTTCTGCTGACAACGAATTTAAATTTTCAATGGAATAATTGCAGCTTGATTAGAGAGAGAGAGAGAGAGAGAGAGAGAGAGAGAGAGAGAGAGAGAGAGAGAGTGTCTCACCGATGAGGAGCTTTAAAATATTCTTCAAAAAATTATTTAATTACTGTGCTTGATCACAGAACCATTTTAAATCCCGAAAGTAAGATTATCTCGTGTCCTTGCGCTGGGTATTGATCCATATACAATTATATCATCTCTGAATGTAGGTTGCCTACCAAAATGAGAAAACTACACGATGGTTTTAAATTAAAAGCGAAGTTTGTAACACGTGTTTAAGAGAGAGAGAGAGAGAGAGAGAGAGAGAGAGAGAGAGAGAGAGAGAGAGAGCGCGTTTGTGGAATGAAAATATGTGAACGACTTCCTTAACAACGTTGCAACACGTCTTCCTTCGGGTCAACATAATGTCACCTCTTGCAGCAACTGAAAAGAATGCCCTCAGCATGTTTAAAGGACATTACTGATACCGTCTGCCATTCTTACTGACGCCCACCCTTTTCATTAAGTACCTTTCTGTTATTCAGGAACGATGCAGGTATACTTTTTCGCCGTTAAAGGTAGGTTTTGCTCGGTGCGATTATCGTTCCAAGCAAAACAACCCAATTAAAAAACAAGCAAATTAGTGCTCAAAAAATCCTTTGACGATCATCGTTAATCCATGAACGATCATCGTTGAGTGATCGCATCGAGCAAAACCTACCTTTAACGGCGAAAAAGTATACCTGCATCATTCCTGAGTATCAGAAAATTCTGGTTTCCAGAATTTTATTGCTCGTCCTTCAAACACTCTCCTGCCTCTTCTCAGCTGTATTAAAACCATTCTTCTTTAACCTCCCATCAATGTCCTGTTGCTCGAGCTCGGTCTCATACTGCCTTTTCTTCATGCATGAAATTTGGTCTTTGATCATATGTAA
>JANJGK010000005.1:29123177-29148177 GCA_039081455.1 Macrobrachium rosenbergii | reverse complement strand
GAGATGGTTGATTAACCTCCTAACTGTTCTACAAATATTCTACAATAAAAAAACGAATTTTAAATCATTCTGAATGACGGCCAAAAACGAAAAATCAAACGATAACCTAATGAAACATTTTAATCTGAGGCAATCATGTTGATTGACCAGCGATTATTCTCATTAAAATTCTCATCACAGTTAAGTGCCATTAGCAGATGGCATGATTAAAGGGACTCATGATGTTTATCCACTAATTAGGATGCACATCACGAAAAACTCGAAGAGTAATGCGAATTACCATATGCTGCCCAGGTGAAATGATTAACAAGACATTAATGCATTTGTAGCCGACGCAATTGTCAACATCATACAAATACAGAGGGAAAAAATTGTTGTTTTAAAATATTTTCTGACAATATATTTATGTATACGTATAAATTTGTATATCTATATATATATATATATATATATATATATATATATATATATATATATATATATATATATATATATATATATATATATATATATATATTATATATATATATTATATATATATATATATATATTATATATATATATATATATATTATATATATATATTATATATATATATATATATATATATATATTATATATATATATATACGTATATATATATACGTATATATATATATATATATATATATATATATATATATATATATATATATATATATACGTATATATATATATATATATATATATATATATATATATATAATGAAAGTTTGAATAAGTGAAAGTGTGAGAAATATGAAAAGGAAAGAAGGATCAAAAGATTGCATAGACTAATGAATTAATCCACGTTTTGAGATGACGCTGTGATGTTAAAAGAATGAATTTCCATACAAAGATGAATGATGCTGTGAAGGAGAAAGAGCGAAAAGCCCATTAACTACTGTACAAATAGGATGGAAAAAGTATCATAAAGGAAAGGCCTCAGTGTCAAGAGTTACTGAAGAACATACAAGTTTGACTCAAATGGCGCGGTATGCGCATTACTGATGATTTATAGGTGTATGAAACGGATGTTTTCTGTGCAAGAAGTTCAGTCACAAACAGTTAAAAGCATAAAGGAAGCAAAGACCGGTGTCTTTTTTTTTTTCAGGAGCAACCCTGTTACAAAAATGGCTTGGTGTAAGGCAAATAAGTCAGTTAACACTGGCGGCGAATGCCAAATCAGTTGGCACTTCCTAGGTCAGCAATATGCCCAACTGAACTGAGGGTCATTCATCCTTGTAAATAACCCTCTATCTTGTCACCAGTGTCAGCCACAGCACTAGATCTGCCAAATACATGACTGTTGAATGAATGTCAGTTAAGTTAGAACTGACCGCTCTTGTGGCAGTATTAAGTAGTACACGGTGGAAAATGCTCTCTAAGAAGTACCACTGGGTTAGGATTCTAATGCACTTTGTTCATAGAGAGAGGAGAGCACAACTAATGATTTGAACCCTTTTAGGTGGAGACATGTTCCCTAAATGGCAGAAGAAACTCTTATTCGTGACGACAATGGAAACCAAATAAGTCAGTCCAATACATTAACTGGACTGCCGCAGTGAAGGCAGCAAGATATGCCTACTAAAAGACAAATTATCTCTAACTAATGTGTCACCAACAAACGTTCTTTCAGCCCCCATAGTATATTGGCAGCAAAAAGAAACATAAGAAAATTCACTGCTCCATGTGATGTGAAGATCTGCCAGGTCAACCTAATGGGTCTCCTGTGGCCTATTTCCTAGTTGGTGATGATGCCTTTCCCCTGAGGAATTACCTTATGAAGCCCTACCCCAAAAGAGGCCTAACCAAGGAGGAACGGATTTACAACTACAGGTTAAGTAGGGAACGCAGGACAGTGGAGAGCACCTTTGGGATTCTGGCACAGATTCCGAGTATTCCACACTGCATTATACCTGAAGCCTGACCATATAGAGCCATTAGTGGTGCCCGCATGTGTTCTGCACAATATGATAATAAGAAGAAATGCACGCAGACAAGAAGGAGATCAGGAGCACCCCGTCACACATGCCGTCATACCTGGTAGCTGGAGGAGTGACCCGTCCTTAGGAGCATCCCTTCCAACCGTGACCGGCAACACTGCAACCAGGGGTGCAAAGGAACAATGTAACATGATTTAGTTACTTTCCCGTATACTTGCTTGTTGTATTCACTTAAATGTCTGTTCTTGCATTTATTTTGGACTTATTTAAAATTCAGTAATGTATCATTTCAGGATTATTTTGCCCTCTGTATTTGTGTACTTCTATTTGTGCTAGTTGATTTAATAAAAGATATTGTTCAAATCCATGATATATTATTCTCATCAATACTTAGTAATTGGGAAGAGGATAGAGCGAGACAAGATCTTGCAAATGTATAATCAATATGAAACAAACATACATATAAATAAAAGAAAGATGTAGTTATTTTGCCCTTTGTAATAATTTCTTAACCTGAATTCTATTCTGATATGATAATCTATCTTTTTTTGAAAGTACCTTCTCTCAACATTGATTCTATTCTGATGGGATAATTCTATGTTTGAAAGTACCTTCTCTTAGCATTTACATTGATTATATTCTGATATGAAAATTCTATCTTTTTGAAAGTACCTTCTCTCCGATATTTGTGACATGGTATATGACTTGCTAATATTTTTTCTGCTGTCATTTTGCTTCTATGCCCGTATGTTACATTAAGTATTTTGAACTTATTTCAAAGTCAGTATTGTATACTGATATGTTAGTGTATTCAGGTTCATTTTGCCTTCTTTATCTGTGTACTTGTATTTGAGCTGCTTCATTGAATACAAGATATTTTTCACATCCATGATATATTATTCTCATCAATACTTAGTAATTTTGGACACAGGATAGAGCTAGACATGATATTGCAAAAAATATTTATTTAATATAAAAAAAACAAACATACATATAAATATAAGCAGAAAAAAACAATGTTATACACATCAGCACACACACGACAAATAAACTAATGCTGTAAATTGTTTAAGAACGTTGTGTCGATCGACAAGTTGCTGAGGTCCTTTGGGGTCGATGTCACTGAGGACCCAACCAGCTGTGCCTGTAGAGCCGCCAGCTGCTGTGCACTGAGCTGCACACTACCTGAATGTGCAGGTGGGGGGCCCAACCAATGGTGTGTTGCCGACAGGTTTGCAGGAACTGCAGGTGCCGGACAGTCCCCTGTCACTGCCAGGGTGTGGGGCATCAGGCTCCTCAACAGCATCGTGGCGCCCTCTTTGGAGGCACTGATGTATCTCTGGATGGCACCGAGGACTTCCATCTTCAGTGTCACCCTCAGGTGACTTGACACCTCTGCACAGTCGTCCTCCACCTCTTCTAAAAATTTGCACCAGTAGAGGACACTGAGGTTACGCGGAGCTGGCTGGATGGAGTACATCATATCCTCCTGGAGGGCCTGTGCCTTCGTGATGGCGGCATCGAACATCTCAGAAACTTGTGTTTTCCGGGTCTTGGCGCCTGATGCCTTACCAACCGGAGAGACCGAGGGCGTTGGTGTCGGGGCAGGAGAAGAAACAGCAGCAGCAGGCAGGTCCGGAGCTTGGGCAGGGAGGGTGGCAGCAGCATGAGCAGCCTGTAAAAATAGGAGGAACATATATGAGAAAACGGTCTAAAATGTACATTGAATGCATGGAAACTATGTAATAACGTTATATTCAGTAATAATTATGCATGGAAACACATTAAATTAGACATACCATCGGAAGTCCCAACACCTTTGTATTCCTTTGACGCACAATGTGTGGCTTCAGGACTCTTCTCAGCTGTAAGCTGCCCAAAACGGCTCCTGAGGGACGTATACCACGTCCTCAGTTCACAGCCACTCACGGGAGGAACAAGTGACTGGCCTTTTTCTTCAAAGGCCCTCCAGACCTTCGCCTTGTCTTTGTAGGCTGTGAGGCCCTTGCCATTGGCCAACAAGCCCCTTGTTCTCTTCCGAGAGGATCACTGATGGGTTCTTCTTCCAGCCCTGACCTGTAGGGCCCTCTCCTTCAGGAGTGCCATCGACGTAGTCGTCAGCATCCCCCTCTGGTCGGCGTCGTCGGTGGCGGTGGCGGGGTCGCTCTCGTAAACAAGGGCAAGCTCCTCTTCCTCCTCCTCTAGCTCGCTCTCCGTCACAAGCTCGTCGGCCTCAAGCTGTAGCACCACAGCATCACTGCCTGAAGGGGAACCACCAGCTTCTGAAGGCTTAGGAGCATAGGGGGCAACACCAGCTACCAGGGCTCCTGGAGTTCTTAGGGCCCCCTTCCTGGTCCTCTTCAACATGGGTCCTTTGAGCATCTTGCATTGGACGACGATGACGGAGGCGCTGACGGAGAGAGCAGTATAGATGCTGTTCACAGAAGCACTGACCCGCAAGTGCGCCGCCTGTCCCTTTTATCCCAGGTCAAAGCATTGCCACATCGTGGTTGCAGGCGGTGCGGCAGAGTTGCCACATCTATTCCCACGTCATGCTGACAGCCACGCGGTGCGGGGCAGGAACCCTGGGGCGGTGTGGGACCACAGTTAAGGGCTTAGCGGCTACGCGGCCATCCTGCGGTTGGCGCCAGGCTGTGTGGGTTGGGCCACGCTACCTGACAGCTGACCTGGCCACCCACGCAGGGTTTTGAGCAGGTCGAAAGGTTTGTGGCCCCCGCCGCACGCCTGTGTGGTCCGTAACGGTCGCGCCACATGCTGGCACACTTACACAGCACTTACGGTACATTTACGTTGTATCTGCGTTGTGTTTACGTACTTACCGACTCCTCCCCGTGCGTGGGAATGCGTGCCTTGATACGTGAATGTGTGAACTTTGCATAACTGAGCAAAGCACAAATGCATTCGTCAGGCATTCCTCGGCGCCGACACCACCGACTACAGCGGAAGTGCCCTGCCAGGGCACTCTTACATATATATATCTTGTCATATGCACCATCACGCGACAAAAATTCATAATTAGCCTCGTGTTACAAACATACCAATCATCTATCTTAGTGGACTCGGTTGATACCTAATCTTATTACAGAAACCTGAATTCTATTGGTGCATGTACAGCAGAGGCGATATCAGCCATATTACATAACCATTTGTGCATATTCATTTACATATAGAAACTTAACAAGATAACAAAGCTACAATAATTAGAAAACACACTTGAATTATAGCAAGGAAAGATGAAGACTTTATTTCTCCCATCAGCCAATGTCAGCTTTAATATCAGCTTTAATCATTTTAAAGCTTAATTTTTAAGTGAAAATGACATTTTTACTGGTGTTTGGTACTTCATTTCTACCAGAGGCCACGAACGTTAAGAATAAACTGAGTAGGGCTGCGATAAAAGCGCTGCATAAAGGTGTACAATTCACATAAAAAATTAAAATATCAAACTAAACCTCGAAAATAGTGACTGATAAGCGAGATCACACTAGCTCCCCACAAAGTACGTCAGTTTATGATAAAATGCTAATATCTGGAAATTATTTGATTTTTCAATATGTCACTGTAGTGTTATAGTTAGATTCTGAGCCACACAAATGCCTTGTGAAAGAAGTTACGAAACTATGGAAGAAAAAGGAATGTATGCCTTCAAACCACGAATTTTCAATATGCTACACGTTGTGTGTGTGTAAGACCACAATACTAAAAAAAAAAACTTCACTGCATTCAGGAAACCAATATCATTAATAAGAGTGAAACCAGAAAAAACAACGTAAGAAGACGACATCAACTGTCAGACGCAAACTCCAGAGGTTATGTAACAACACTTGATCAGCTTTGTGGCTCACAAATGGCAGCCCCAACAGTTTACGGTTTTACCATGCTATATAAGGTCATGTCTCAAAAGGACACCCAGGAACAAGAAACTCATACTGTTTGTCAAGGATGTAAAAACAACGGATTTATATAGTGAAAGGCGTAATCAAGAATAGGAGTATCCAGTACATGACCATAAAATTGAGGGAATGCCATAATAATGAGAATACAGAAAAGATTTCTGTTTCTCATCATGATAAATGCTGAAACAGATATCTTAAGAAACATAATTCAATCTAATGACCAAAATTAACCATCTTTCTAACAAGCGGAACCTAAGATTTGCAAATCTGAAAACAAAAAGATTTTCGCTTCTTTGACAAATAACTTATCTGAACAAACATGTGTTTCGCCAACGACCAGCAATTACAGTCAACAATCACAAACAAAAATTGCTTGACAACTAGTTAAAGATTTTAGTTTTTACATCTAATGACAACATAGTGTTACCATTTCGGTCACAGCTTCATTAGCTATATTACCTAATTAGGAGTTCACACAAAAAGTTTTCCCTCAATCATTTGACATAATGAATATTTGAGCCTTTTTCTCCCTAATTAGGAGTCGAGTTACTATAAACTTTTTGGCAACTTGTAAGGAGAAGTTTATTAAGAAAGTTCATTTGCACAGAGAGAGAGAGAGAGAGAGAGAGAGAGAGAGAGAGATTTTGATTAAGTATAAAATCACCATAACCTTGAGAGAGAGAGAGAGAGAGAGAGAGAGAGAGAGAGAGAGAGAGAGAGAGAGAGAGAGAGAGATTTTGATTAAGTATAAAATCACCATAACCTTGAGAGAGAGAGAGAGAGAGAGAGAGAGAGAGAGAGAGAGAGAGAGAGAGAGAGAGAGAGAGAGAGGCTGAGTTCTTAAACAGGAATTATATACAAAATCTATTGTGAAAGCTCCTCCGTAGCTGACAAAAACCTGCAGGTACCAAGCTGTGGTGGCTAAGTGAAGGTGTGATTTATAGGAAACATTTGTGACCTGAATGAGGGTTTAAGTCACGCCTTCCCCTTTCCGCTACACCAAGGGCTATTAACTCGTCCTTTCAATCGCCTAGGTTCGCCTTTACCTATTCTGATTCTCTCCCTCCCCCGCTTTGTTTCGGGATGGGAAGGAGGCAGAGTGAAAAAATAAGGGAAGAGGAAGCGGTAGATGAAAAAAAGACATAGAAGGAGAAATGAAGACGGCAGAATCTGAAAGTAAAGGAGAGAGAGAGAGAGAGAGAGAGAGAGAGAGAGAGAGAGAGAGAGAGAGAGAGAGAGAGAGAGAGGGGGGGGAAAGTTTATGGGGGGAGACTCAAAGTGGAAAGACAATCATTAAAAATATTATAAGGGAAAAGGAAGAGGGGAGAAGGGGAGAAGAATGAGAACGGAGTAAAAAAAAAAGCGATGGTATAATGGACACAAAACTAAGGTAAAAAATGAATAATCTACTCAGTAAAAACATAAGAGTTACGGTACATTAACTCACAAGCTGCAAAAAAAACAGAGACGGAATGGCCATTAGAAAGTCATTAAAGGGATAAAAACAGGACTATGGTGTTTACAAAAAAAAGGTACAGTACGCGTAGTACTCTCAAATGGACAATTAGCTGAAGGAGTTCAGGGAGAGATAAAAGATAAAACGTCGCCATCAACTAGGAAACTGTAAACATTTCAGAGTCTATATTTGGGTCATCTTATCGGATCCCAGGAAATAACCCGTTAATTTGTGACCTACGATAAGCGATGTGGAATCTCTTGATGTTCATTACTGCGGCCCAATTTCGGGGTTTTATGGATCCATAAGAAAACATCCAAAAGTTGGCTGCATTAACGTGCAGGAGTATTATCTAGTTATCTGTATAATAGGAACTTACTGAAGAAGTCTTCTACGCGTTTACCAACAGTTGAATATTATTATTCAGTACAACATGCATATAAAAATGTGATTGTTATAATAAGCACTGCAAGGAGTTCATGACCCTCAGAGTATTGTTTTCCGTCAAGTAATAACATTAGCTAAATAAGACGACTGAAAGAAATATCACCGAACTCTCAAGACAGAATATGAATTTACATAATCCTTCAGGATTTCAAATTGTGTTATTTTATGAGCATTATTATCAATGTATCCTATACCAGCGCATGAGGTGGTAATAATAATAATAATAATAATAATAATAATAATAATAATAATAATAATAATAATAATAATAATAATAATAATAAATAAATAAAGGATGTTCATTATTCTCACTGTAAGGAAATCTGATGACCTCGATCATACACGTATCGACTCCCTAAAAGATGGGTCGAGGGGTATAATATGTTCCTAAATGGGCAGAAATATGGGAGTAAGAAAGAGTTTAAGAAGTTGGACAGTTTAGTGAAAAGAGACAAAAGGGAAAGGATGACAGATAAAAGGGAAAGGATGACAGATAAAAGGCAATAAATCATTGCAGGTAGCAACAGGATGCGCATTGCAAGTGTCCCAAGGATTGCAAACCGTTCGCCTCAAAAAGGATCCTGTTTTCAGTGTCCATCTCTGGTGAAGGAGGAAGTTGAAGGGACAGAGAAGTAATGTATATATCAGAAGTTTTAACAAAAAATAAAAACAAATAAAAAATGCGCCAAAGTTTCTTTGGCGCAATCGAGTTTTCTGTACAGCATATAGGCTAATGCTGTATGATACTCTTAGCCACTGCCCATGAAACTCTCAGCCGCCGTCCATGAAATTTTCAGCCAAGACCAAGTGGTGGCCTGTGTTGTTGACACTTATTTCAGTGGCAAATGCACGATCTTGGCTAACTTTAACCTTAAATAAAATAAGAACTACTGAGGCTAGGGGGCTGCAATTTGGTATGCTTGATGATTGGAGGGTGGATGATCAACACACCAATTTGCAGTCCTTTAGCCTCAGTAGTTTTAAAGATATGAGGGCGGACAGAAAAAGTGCGGACGAACAAACAAATAGCTATCTCAATAGCTTTCTTTTACAGAAAACTAAAATTGTAAGCTATCCAAGTTACGCGTGGAGGGCTCATTCTAATTATGATGGTAAGACATACTAACGGAGATTTCAAGTATCTATGAGGTCATTATTACCAAATATATGTACGGAATTATACGAAGCAGTACTAGTACCCACTATTAACATAAGAGGATGGAAAACTGGCTGCCAGAAGAGATGCATAGTTGACACTGCGCTCTTTTGAATGCAGAAAAAAAACAGAGCACAACAATGGGGAACATGGCATTCAGCAGCCTCGATAACAATACAACAAAATTGTTTTAGAAGCCCAGGCATTATATTTTTATGACAGTGACACACAGAATACTAAGAAATCCTTAGACTGAAACAAGGCAAAGAATTAGCGACAACCACATGGAGGTTCTACATGCAGTAAAATATCAAGAACTGAAAATGACATCACCATAGCTCAGTATTGCCTGTTCCATCCTACATATTCAAAAACACCAAAACACTCTCTTGGTACAGCATTGTATTCTCTTAGTGCAATATCTCTACCTTCTGTTTGAGTTCCGCTAACTTACCGGCTATTTTCTCTGCACTTACTGCTCTAAAAACAACTTGTGTAGGACTGGTACAACCCAGCAACAGAAAAGAATGAAATGGAATGAAAAATTATGGAGATAATTGAATCAATGTGGTGGTTGTATTTAGATAGCGAGAAAAGGAACTTGTTCTAGGTGACGTAAATACAAGAGATGGAGACAAGGGAGATAATAAACTTGGTAAGGGTCCTGGGTAAGGTATGGCGCTACCGGATGGAGTGAAAATGAAGAGCTTGTGAAAATGTTTTCAGGGAGGAACCTCATTGTTGGAAATGCAAGATTAAAAGTAGATACTTTTTAAGTACCCTTGAGAAGAGAAAACAATAAGAAAATGTTTTACAATTACACAGTAACAGAGTGCCAACAGAAGTGCTAACTAGGTAGTAACAACAGAGTAGACTGGTGAAATGGTGGAGTAGACTGGTGAAATGGTGGAGTAGATGGCAACATGTCTAGTTAAATCATTGAAACAGAAGTGAAAATATAATTTTCAGTTGGAAATGAAGCGTATAGAGTGTTGCAATAAATTTTCTGAAAACAAGGACACGTGATAAAAGCCTTTATGTTAATTAGACAGAATTTCATGCTATGATCAATAATATCGACGCATTTGCCAACACCGTGTGCTCTTCTGCAACAAAATTTCCTAACACAAAACAAAAATCACTAACAGCAGTTAACACGCCTTGCCGCAATGTTTGTATTGCATAAGGCTGACAGGTTCTATGCAGGGCACAATCCGGCCCCTCGGCAGGCATTCAGTCTCCGTGTACAACTCGACAGGTGGTCTGACAACCGTGACACAGCCGTCAGGATTGCAAATGCATTGCTTGCTTTGCGCGATGCTCTCGTTGCCTTTCCATCAAGCGTTAGACGAAGTGTTCCCGGCATTTCATTGTTAACGGGTTTCTCTCTGTTATGTCTTGTAGTGTCGTACTCATATATCGTCGAATTATTCTCTAGTATAGGATTATCGTTTGAATTAGAAAAAGCTTGTCTACTTTTAAGTGCAGGAAGTAATACAGGTTGTCCATAAAGAATATTTACAATTTAAAAAATATAGAAAAAATTAAATAAACAGATAAATATGTGGAATTTATTACAAAATAAGGAGTAGATATTGGCGTTTATTTTTTGCCTCATTTAATACACCTCTATATGGGCACCACTAGTTGCACGAAGCACATCAAGACTGTACTCAATTTCTTGCCATATTCGCTGTAGCACATTCTCATCAGTGGTGGCAATGGCATCAGTGATCTTTGCTTGAGATCAGTGATGTCCCATATCTTTGTTCGATACACGATATCTTTAACATAACCCCATAGAAAGAAGTCCAGGGGAGTGAATGAGGTGGCCAGGGAATTGGGCCATCCCTTCCAATCCAGCGGTCTGGAAATGTTTGATTTATGAACACAGGAACATGAAGACCCCAATGTGAAGTTACCTAGTCACATGGAGATGTTCTGATCCCCAGATTCTCTCATTGTGTGTGTTCAGTTTCCCTGAAACATGAAATGTTGCCTCATAACTAAAACAAACGTGGTTGAGGAACGTTTCATCCTCAGAAATTCGTTCCAGCATGTTAACTGCGAACTCGTTTTGTCTTGGTTTATTATTTGGCTCGAGTGCCTGTATGAGTTGCACTTTGTAGGTATACAATCACAAGTTCTTGTGTAGGACTTTGTATACTGTCGAACGTGGTAGCTGTAAGTGTCTGACAGCAGTACGGATGGGCTTTGTAGGAGAACGATCAAAGGCTTTTCTTACACGATCAATGTTTTCCTCAGATGTTTTTGGTCGTCCACTCCTTCCTTTATCCTACACTGTCAGTCTTCATAAATTTCTTGTGCCTCGCACGAATTGACGGATGTGACGGTGGATATCTATCTTACTTAGTTCTGTAGCTTCGCCGAGTCTACGTATCCGATTTCCTTTCAATAAACCATGCCACACATTGTGCCTTTTCTTGAGGACTAGCTAATTTTTAGGGGTTCATTTAACAGTACCTCTTTCATCAACAGGGTGCCTGAAATACACAAATGCATTGTGATTAAAACCTTTGATAACTGCTGAGTACATAGAACCAATCTGATTAAGAGACTTTATACAGACACACACACGTACACACACACACACACACACACACACACACACATATATATATATATATATATATATATATATATATATATATATATATATATATATATATATATATACACGAGTATATATATATAATATATATATGTATATATATGTATATATGTGTATATATACATATATATGTATATAGATGTATATGTATATATATATATATATATATATATATATATATATATATATATATATATATATATATATATATATGTATATAGATGTATATATGTATATATATATGTATATAGATGTATATATGTGAATATATATATATATATATATATATATATATATATATATATATATATATATATATATATATATGAGACGATGTGTACCAAGTACCTGGTTATTACACAACTAATAACGGAATTCAAAAATTTACCTCACTTCAGTCAGATATCTGAACTCTCATAACAATGGAAATTACGACCGAGTACTCTAAAGGTAACAGTGATCCCTTAAAATCACACGAAAAATCAAACTAAGTTTATCAAAATAAGTGTGAGGTATCAACAATTAAACAAGAAATATACTAGAGCAAACAACTTTACTGTTTCCCTGGTCTTAATTCACTTCAGCAAAACTAAAGGAACAAAAAATGTTTATCACGTTGCTCTATGCACACAATTAATCCTATCCACTGGTGGTCAATAAGTGAAACTTTTTTATTTTAAATACATTTAATTCTTGAGTTAAATACAAAGATTAATTTATCAAAGAATAAAATTAATTTAATCAAGCAAAATTTAAACAATTAAGAATCACTCAAGATTTGAAAAGAAAATCTTAGTAAATGAAAATTAAATCAAGTATGCAATGTTAAATTATTAAGAAATATTTAAAATGTTAAGCTGTGAGGTCAAAGAGACAGAACTAGGTACTGACTGATTTATTTACCTGGGCAAAGGTATACAGGTATACATAGCAGCATGCGGACGGAAACGAAGTGCCCGACCTTCAATTGCTGTGACCCGCACGCTGAGTGAGAGCAATTTGTGTTTGTTAACAGTCAAGTCAATCAAATAGCAATAATAAGAGACATAATGTACATACAGTGATGAAATATATATTGGTGAAAAGGCCAGGATATTCTACATACAAATATATACATGAGATTCTCGCTGCGTTGATAGATACGATACGTGACTGTAATTAATGGGAAAAGAAGACGTCTGACGTCTTTACAAGTGCGCCCCTCCCAAGTCAATTATTATGAAATAATGATTGGAAGACCTTTGAATGTCAATCACGGTATCTTTTTGGGAGCAGGAGCCAACCCCGAGTTCTTGATACCTGCGGTTGTGGGGCAGCTTCGACTGCTGTATCATCCGGCGTTTATGCCGACGGATGACATCCTTAGCGTGGCCCTTGGGACATCCTCGACTGTTTTGGGATGCCGATCACTTCATTCGAGGCCTTGTTTTGTGGAGGAATTCTGGGACACCTGCCGGTTTCCTCCCAAGTTCCGCTGTCCATTAGGAAGGCTGGCTTTAACCTGTCAACAGATATCAAGTCTTCCCGCCAATGGATGTTGACGAGGTAGGCCTTGGATGTTCTACTGACGACTCAGTATGGTCGTCTGTATGGTCTGGTCAAGGATGGTCGGTGGGCGTCGTTCCTCATGAAGACGTGTGCACAAGTATTCAGGCCTTCCAGGCTGAAGTTATGGGTTCTGTCCACGAATGTCTTTCAGCAGGGAGTGAACTTCTTTGCAATTTCTCTTAGCCTTGGAAGGGGCGTATCTGGGTCGTCCGGCTCTGTGGGGAAGAATTCTCCAGGTATAGCCAGTGTTTCGCTGTAGACTTTCTCTGTGGGAGATTTGTTGCCGTTTGGCCTTGGTGTGATGCGGAGACCCAGCAGGACCCAGGGCAGCTGCGCCTCCCAATGTTCATCAGTGCAACGTGCCATCAGAGCTGTTTTCAATGAACGGTGGGTTCTTTCCACCATACTGTTGGCCGCAGGGTTGTATGCCGTCATACTGTGAAGTGTTGTCCCCATCAGGCATGCCAGGAAGACCCAGAGTTCCGATAAGAATGCTGGGCCCCTGTCTGTAGTTATGTCGTCCGGCACACTGAAATGGCTTATCCAACTTGACAGTAGGGCTTCCGTGCAGGCGCTTGTTGATGCTTCTACCATTGGGGTTGCTTCTGGCCATCTTGTGGAACAGTCTATGATTGTCAGGAGGTATCTGGTGCCCCCTGATTGCGGCAGAGGTTCTACAACATCTACAGGGATGTGCCTGAAATGCCGTCATGGTTGAGGGAAGTCTCCGATGCCTGATTCCACGTGCCGGGTGATCTTTCCTGTTTGGCACGGTATACAGTTCTTCGGCCATTCTCGTACGTCCTTCCTGATCCCGTGCCACACGAATTTCTCTGTCATCAGGCACGTTGTTGTTTGTCCTGATGGATGGGACAGCCTGTGGATGATGTTGAACACCTGCTTTCTTCGTGAAGCGGGTATCAGGGGGTGTGGGCTGGTGTTGCAGAGAAGTGTTGATCCGGATCCACCCACTGGCACGTCTTCCCAGCTCAGTGCAGTAAGTGCCATGCAGTAAACTGCCATTTCCGGGTCTGTGGTTTGTTCCTTCGCCAGGTCTTCGTAGCCTATGCCCAGGTGGACTGAATTTATTTCAGTTCTTGATAGGGTGTCAGCTACTGGGTTCTTCTTGCCCGGGACATAACTGATGGTGCAGCTGAATTCGGAGATAGCAGCCAGCATTGTTGTCTTGCCGACCATGCATCTCCCGCCCTCATGAACGCATGTACCAACAGCTTGTGGTCTGTCAGGATGGTGAAAGGGCTGCCGTCCAAGAGGTACTTGAAGTGCCATACGGCTTGGTACATTGCCAGCAGTTCCCTGTCGAATGCACTGTAGTGGGTCTCCGGCAGCTTTAACTTGCGGCTAAAAAAGACAAGCGGGAAGGGGGAACCGTCTACTATCTGCTCCAGCACCGCTCCACAGGTGACGTTACTGGCTTCTGTGGTAAGTCTCAGGGGCAATGGGGACTTGACATGTTAAGGTGATGGCTTTGGTGAGGGCTGCCTTCATCTGTTCGAACGCCTTTTGGTGCGGGGCTTCCCAAGTCAGTGCTTACGGCTTCCCTTCAGTACTCCGGTTAGGGGATACATAATGCAGGCAATGTCTGGCATGAAACGTCAGTAGCAGTTGACCATGCCGAGGAACTCCTGCAGGGACTTCATGGCCTTTGATGCTGGAAATTCCCTCACTGCATTCACCTTGGAGGCCATGGGGCGGACACCTGCCAGAGAGACCTCACGTCCCAGGAAGTCTACTTTCTCCACTCTGAAGGTACATTTCTCAAATCTGACAACCAAACCGTTCTCCTGAAGGCGTTTCAGCACAGCCCAGACGTGACCCAGGTGCTCCTCCAGGGACCTGGAGAAGATCAGGATGTTGTCTACGTAGCAGACGCAGAAAGGTAGGTCTCCCAAGATGCTGTCCGTAATGTGTTGGAAGGTGGCCCTAGCATTCCTGAGGCTGAAGGTGGAGTAGGAGACAGTATATGTCTTTGGAATGTCGTCAGGGTGTACTGGTACCTGAAAATAGGACTTGAGCAAATCAATTTTAGTGAATATCTTGGCCCCATGCAGGGTGCCTGTAAGGTCCTGCATGTTTGGCAGGGGATAGTGGTCTCGTGTTGTCATTAGGTTCAGCTGACGATAGTCCCCACAGGGCCTCCAGGAACTGTCTGGTTTCTTCACCATGTGGAGGGGGGACGCCCATGGACTTTATGCTTTTCTGCAGATAACCATCCTTTCCATCTTGGTGAACGCTCATTTAGCATCTTGGAGTTTCTTGGGTGGCAGGCAGCGGAACTTGGCATGTGTCAGTGGGCCTGTGGTGGTGATGTGGTGATGGATGATGTGCTTGGCCTGGGTACCTGGCACCTGACGCAGTTCTGTCTTGAAGACATCTGGGAATTCGTGGAGGAGGGCGTTGTATTTGTTTGATGAGATGGAGCACATGGTGGCTGGGCATTCCCGGTCCAGTGCAGAGCGGTCAGGAGCAGCAGGTTCCAATATCCAGCAAGCATTTTTGGCTGACATCCACTAGCAGTCCGTGAGGTGCAAGGAAATCGGCGCCCACTAGAGGTAACTTGACATCCGCGATGACAAAGGGCCATTCATATTTATGGACCAGGATGGATATTCTGCAGGTCCGAGTTCTGCAGCAGCAGATGAGGCTTCCATTTGCGGACACTAGTGCAGCTGAGGCGCCGGACGTGCGGTTGTGGTCCTCCCTCGACAGTAGAAATGCTGACTACATAGCCCTTGTGTCTACCAGCATCCGTCATCTTGATATGGCGTCGTGGATGAAGAATTCTACTGGCTGGGGTTACTTAAGGTTTGTGGCCACTGCTGTTATGGTGGCCACCTTTCTAGTTTTTCATGAAAGAACAGGGGCCTCTGCAATTTCTGGGGTCACTTCCGAACCTCCAATGGAAGAAACACCAGGCTGGATTTGTCCTCATCTTCTGCTGAAGTGGCAGCAACTTCTTCCTGTATACCACGTTCGTGTCCCCCACTTCGGATTCTTCTGCTACCAGGCTGCAGGCTGCAGGTGTTGCAGCGTGTTTGGAGGCCTTGGTGGCCTCGTGGAGTTTGTGTATGACATTCACCAATTCGTCCATTTAGAGGGCGTCTGCTTCCATGATTTGTGCCCTCACCTTCTGCGGAAGGTGTCGCAAGAATATTTCCCGCGATAAGCTGATCTCCCTCCTCCGTCCGTCTGAGTCGATGCCTGGCAGCATCAGGAGACCTCGTAGTTCATCCCAGGCATCCCTGGGTGATGCGTCCCCCAGGGGCTGGGTCATCAGGCCAAGGGCGCCTTGGGCTCTCTCTGGGACGGGCATCGAGAATGTGTCAATGAGTTTCTCTCGTAGGTCTCTGTACTCGACTTTGCCTGGCTGCAAGTCCAACCATAGGGTGATTTTGTTGAAGACCTCCTCCTGCAGCATTGTCATGGTGACGTCTGCTTTGGTTTCCTCATCCATGATTTTTGCTACCCAGAAATGGACATCTTACCGCAGGAACCAGGATGCGGTATTTTACTGTAAGAATGGTGGGAGTTTTATTGCCTGGCTTATTGGTGCCTTCAAAGGCGAGAGGGGGATGCAGAGGATCTGTGCGCCCTCGGAACGACTTTCTACCATAGTGTCTGACATTTTGCCTCACATCAAAACGGGAAATAAGTGCAGTATTTAGTCCGTTAATGGTGTTTGGGGCTCGTCAGAAGTCAACACTATAAACCGTGTGGTTCTGTTAATGACTTCTGAATACAGTCGACATGAATTGTAAATGGCAGGGTCAAACCATTCGAGAACGCCAGAACATACCTGAAGGAGGTATGCCGTAATCAGTCCGTTAGTGGCGTGGGTGTTCTCCGAGGAAGGAGCTTTCAGAAGCCTAGACTTTGTCGCCATATGGTTCCATTACAGGCTCTCTGAAGGTAAAGCAGCTGTAGTGAGTCCGTTAATGGCAAAGCCAAAACCACTGTGTTTACTGTTGCTCCTCAGGTCACCAGTTGTGAGTTAAAGAGACAGAACTGGGTACTGACTGATTTATTTACCTGGACAAAGGTATACATAGTAGCATGTGGACAGAAACGAAGTGCCTGACCATCGATTGCCATGACCCGCACTCTGGGTGAGAGCAATTTGTGTTTGTTAACAGTCAATCAAATAGCAATAATAAGAGACAATGTACATACAGTGATGAAATATACTTTGGTGAAAAGGCCAGGGAATTCTGCATACAAAAATATACATGAGATTCTCACTACGTTGATAGATGCGATACATGATCATGATTAATGGGAAAAGAAGACGTCTGATGTTTTTACAAGTAAAATGCTAAGTAAATAAATGTTAAATCACCAATATAAAATTTGAAAAATCAAGAGATTGAGAACACAAGAACACACAAAAATACACAAAAATTTACCAAAAACAATTTCACTAAGGCAAAAATCCCTTAATCCATATTATACCATGGTAATAATAAGTAAAATTAACTTTACCTGACAAGCTTGTGAAAACTTAAGCAAAATCACCTGAAATGCAGCTGGTTGAGATTCACAAAACACTTTTTGATAGGCACCGTTACACACTTTTCCTACATTCAGATCTCAAAAGCTAAGTTTAATATCAATGAACACACAAATATTTTACATTAATAACTACTCTCTTTTGAAGAGAGAGAGAGAGAGAGAGAGAGAGAGAGAGAGAGAGTGAGAGAGTGAGAGAGAGAGAGAGAGAGAGAGAGAGAGCCACACAAACGGTTTCTAAAATCAGAATGAGCAAATTTTTGGATTCCAGTAAGAAATAAAACATCCAGATGACGCCACTTCTTGAGCAAAACGTTTTGGGACCAAAACTAACGCGTCAGAACAATACGTGATCAGAGCAATACAGTCTTACAAAAAATGACATAATCGATTAAGACCTGCATTTACTCTCAAAAGGCATATGTAACTCTAGCAGAAAATCATATGGGACGAAGCTCTTAACGAAATTGCAACACAATCAAAACAGACAGCAGCTGGCTAACCATGAGTGGCATGGTTTTCAGAACAGTACATGAAACATTGCGAAATCACTAGTCTTTTTCTCGTATGAGACAAAATCTTAAATGACTCGACTGCCCTTCCCTCGTTTGTTAACGCGTTATCTTTTGGGATGAAAGCTGAACCAAAACACGGCATACGAAATCACGAGTACAAAACACAAGTTTCAAGGAGACAATATGCGCGATCACATACTACGTTATTATTAAAACATATTAATTCTAAATTGCGCGTCAATTAATTCTAAATTGCGCGTCAAGTTATCTAAATCACTAATTCTTTTGAGATCTCATATTACACTACATGATACTTCAACAATTATTATCATTACACATAATACATTACAACTAGAACAGTATATATATCAAAATCATAGAATGATATACATATTAAAAGGCAACATCATGAAATTCCTCCCCCCAGAAGATTAGTTATCCTGGGTTTGAATCCAATGATTCACAATGGGATAAATAATTGGCAATTACATTGCTCTTTCCAAAAATGTTCTCTATTTTTACACAGTATGGTTACAAAATCAATCAGGGGAGCTACTATGGCTAAGAAATTTGGACAGAATCAGCGATAAAATCCAGCCATGCTAAAAAATCTATGTAGTTGTTTCCTGGTAGTAGAGGGGTTAGCCTTACAGATACCTTCTGCATTAGCATCAGCAGGAGCGAGAAGGCCTTTTCCAACTTCAAGTCCCAGATACTGAACAGTTGCCTTTCCAAACTCACTTTTCTAAGTTGATTGCTAGTCCTGCTTCCCGTAGTTTCTTGACAACTTTCCTTAAAATCTTCAGATGTTATTCCATGTATTAGAATAAATCACAATGTCATCAAGATATACACCAACTCCTTCTATGGATCCTAGCAGTTGATCCATCACTCGTTGGAATGTTGCAGGTGCATTCATCAGACCAAACAGCAAAACAGTCTATTGATACAGTCCAAAAGGAGTAATGAAAGCTGACAGCAACTGAGCATTCTCATCTAAGGGAATTTGATAATAACCTTTCAACAATATCTTGGAAACAAATTTGGCATGCCCAATATTACCAAGCAATAGATCAATAAGAGGCAAGGGATAATTGTCAGCCACACTTACAGAATTCAGTTTCCTATGATCAGTACACATCCTAAATGAGCCATCTGGTTTCTTCACTAACACACAAGGAGAACTGAAATGACTTGAACTGGGCTCTGCTAATCCATGCTGCAACAAATATTCAACTTCTTTCTTCAAAACATCTCTGTGAAAAGGTGATAAGTGATATACCCTCTGTTTAAAAGGTTTCCCATCTTCTCTGATCTTTATCTCATGCTTTGTCAGATCGGTACACCTAGGTACATCTGTAAAAATTTCAGGGAAACCTCTAATCACCTCACTTAATTCACCATTTTGCTCAACACTCAGATGTTTTAGTTTATCCTCCAAATTTTCCAATATGGAAGAACTGTTCATCTTGCTTTCAGCTCCCAATTCGTAGCCATCATCGTCCTCTGCAGATGAAGTTGTCTGTGCTATTGACACTGTTTCAGTTTTATAGTATCTGAGAAGTAAGGTTTCAAAAGATTCACATGTATCTTCCTCTCATTTCAGTCACATAAGTTCGATCACTTAACTTTTCTATTATCTTATAGGGACCTTGAAACTTATTGGTAAGGGGAAATCTTTTCACTGGTAAGAACACTAGAACTTGCTGTCCTACACTAAAACTTCTTAGCTTAGTCTTAGCAGCATATCTCCTTTTCATTTTCTCTTTACTTATTTTCAGATTTGCTAAAGAGAATTTTCTAATTTCTTTTAACCTTTTCCTCAAATTCTTCACATATTCTCCTTGGAGTTCCTCCTGATTTTTTTCCCAATTCTCTACAAGGATCTTCAATGAGCTTCTCATGTCTCGACCATAAATCATTTGATTAGGTGAACATCCTATATTTTCTTGATAAGCATTCCTAATTTCAAACAACATCAAGGGTAAACCAGCATCCAATTCTCTTCTTGATTCATAACAATACTTTAACATACTTTTCAAAGTCTGGTGGAATTTTTCCAAGGCTCCTTGAGTCTCTGGATGATAAGCAGTTGATAAATGTTGTTTCACTCCAACAAGTTCATCACATCCTGGAACAATTTTGAAGTAAAGTTCGTTCCTCTATCACTTTGCATAATTTCTGGTATTCCAAACTTGGAGAAAAACTCCAACAATTTCTCAGCAATTACCTTACCACTTATACTTCTTACAGGAATCACCTCAGGTTATCTTGTCACTGGACACATTGATGTTCACATATACTTATTTTCTTTCTTTGTTTTCAGAAGCGGCCCAACCACATCTATTATAACCTTGCTAAAGGGTTCACTTCTAACTTCTATGGGTTGCAGGGGGGCTTTCTGAATGGTTTCATTCGGTTTTCCAGCTATCTGGCAGGTGTGACACACTCTTCAAAACCTGCTAACATTCTTGTGAAGTCCAGGCCAGAAAAAATGCTTCATAATCTTCTCAACAGTCTTCCTGATTCCCATATGTCCAGACTCATGCGCTACTGCTACCATTTGCTTCCTCAATGGATAAGGAATAAAAATTTGACCATATTCGCCCCATTCAGCATTTCCTGGTATATCTGCAAGTCAGTGCTTCCTCATTAGCAATCCTTCCTTTAAATAACAACAGGTATGAGTTTGATGCACCTCTTCTTGATCAATAACTCTGAAAAACAAATCAGCCAATGTTGTATCCCTCCTCTGCAGTTCCATTAGCTTCTTTCTAGTCACTTGACCAACTTCAAGGGCTGAACTCTCAGTATCTGCTAACTCTGCTGCTGTAGTTTCATTACTATCTTCAGGAAAACACTGACTGCTCTGAGTCTCTTCAAGAACAACAGGATCCTTGTCTTCTTGGGAAACCTCTTCATTAGTAACACTAGGGGAAACTTCACTTTCCTGAAACAGCTCTTCTAAGCTCAAAGATCCTTCACTTGATCATTCTGGAGCAGGTAAATCCTCAGTTTCTTCAATTGCAGACATAGTTCTCTTTATACTCCTGGTAGTTACACAACTTGGAAATAGGTGGGGATTTTTCTTCTCTAAATCTACCATAGGACTAATCCTCAATGGTTTGTCTGTTACTATAGGACAAGGACAGCAAAATCAACATTCCCTGTCACCAATTCACATGACAGGTGCAAGTGGCATATAGCAGTTACCTCTTCTCCTCTTATACCCTTCAAAATAACAGAATCTCCGGTGAGATTCTTCTCCAATTGTGGGTGAGCACCATGAACTACCACACTATGGTTACTCCCCGTATCAAGTAATACATTGACTGGTACCTGCACGCTCCCCCCTTGAGTTGCCAGTGTACCTTCATAGATATATGGCTTAAAAGCCTCCAAGCTGCTCAGCCACTCACTGCTTAAAGTTACATTTCCACTGGTTGCTAAACACTCAACTTGTTTAGTCTCAGTCCTCCCAACTGTCTCAGTCTTCCCCACACTGCTCTTCATAGTTTGCTTCACCTGGTTACCTTTAACCACTTCACCAACTGGCTTGGTCTGCTGTTGTGTCTGATAACAATCTCAACTGAAGTGTCCTGCTCTTCCAAAATTGAAGCAGACAACATTAGTCTTCTGTATCTGTCTTGAGAAACTGGATGATGATGATTTAACATTCAATTGCTGAGGGGTATATCCTGGCTTTTTACTGGCATTGCCACTAGAAGGATTCCCAGTGGTAATGTTACTGAAACTTGGATGAGACCTATAACCTATGCGTTGTGGGTTCTGGTACTTGGCATTATAATTCCTTTTGCTACAAATTATGTTATAGCACTCACTCAATGTAGCAGCTTTCTCAAGTTTGTTAACCTCTCTCTCTCTCTTAATAAGCTCTTATGTGTTCAGGAATTCCTCTAAGATATTGCTCTAGGACTGCTAACTCGTCAAGTTCGTCCATAGATTTAACTCTTGCAGCCTCCAATCATCGTTTGAAACATCATCTTACTTTCTAGGCATAATCCAAGGAAGTCATCTTGTTATCCTTTCTCAAATATCTGAATCTTTCATTGTAATATTCAGGGGTCATCTGGTAATCTTGTAGCACATTGTGTTTGAGTACCTTGTACTCTTTACACTGATCAACTGATAAGGCTAAATAGGCACTTCTTCCTTTACCAATGAGATCACTCTGTGCCAAGAGTGACCATTTATCTTCTGGCCATCCAATACCTGAAGCCACTTTTTCAAATGATCAAAAAACTCATCTGGAGCTTCTTCTGTAAGCTTTGGAATTAACTTCTGCACTCTTACCACATCAAATACAGGCTCTTGAGTAGCTTGGATAGGGCTAGACGATGTCACAGGTAACTTGGAGCGACCTCTATTAATTTCATTTCTCTTTTATAATCTTCTTGCTTCCCCGCTCTTTCCCTTTCCTCTCTTGCTCTTTCTCTTTCTTCTTTCGTTTATCTTTCCCCTTTTCTCCTTTTCTTCACTTTCTCTTTCTGCCACCATTCTCAGCTTAATCAAACTTTCTTCTTTTTCCTCTTTTTCTTTTTCGGCTTGCATTTTCAGCTTAATGAAGCTTTCTTCTGCAGCTATGTGTCTAAGCTCTACCTTTACATCTCTCTTCTCTTTCTTTTGCTCTTGCTTATTTATAAATTCTTCCTCAGCTGCATTCAACAATTCTTGTGCCTCTCCTAACTCTTCATCTATTTTACCAGAGTCCATCAATGCTTGGATTGCAATATATCTGATCTGTGCCTTAATCACACCACTAGTCACATTACCCCCACATGCCACTGCTAAAGCAGTTCACTGTGCCTTAGCCAGGTTGGATTCAGATAACTCCTGGATGGCAGGAGCTGCTAAAAACTTCTGCACATTGAACAGAGCCATTTTCTCTAAGTTACTCAACTAAATAATTCACAATACAATGCAAAAATAATTATGTGGTCACTCTCCTATCAAAACATATCCCTAACACCACCAGTATAAACAGTAAGCCAGTGATATTTTGTTTTGTTCCCAGGTCTAGGCACCAAATTTTATTGTCACGATGTGTACCAAGTACCTGGTTATTACACAGTCACAGAATTAAAAAATTTATCTCACTTCAGCCAGATACCTGAACTCTCATAATAATAAAAATTATGACTGAGTACTCAAAAGGTAAGTTATCCCTTAAAAAGCTTATTAATCACGTGAAAAATCAAACTAAGTTTATCAGAATATGTGTGAGGTATCAACAATTAAACAAGAAATATACAAGAGCAAAGGGCATCACTCCATCTTAATTCACTTCAGCAAAACTAAAGGAACACAACATGTTTATCACTTTGCCTTATGCACACAATTAATCCTATACTGGTGGTCACTAAATGAAACACTAAAAAAATATTTTAAATGCAAAAATATTTTTAAATTCAAAACTTATAACTAGAATTCACAGTCTGAAAAATTTTCTATTACTCAACAACACAAAATTTTATTAATTCTTGAATTAAATTATTAAACAAACCTAAATCACAAAAACTTTAATTTACCAAGAAATTAAATTAATCACGCAAATTTAACTATTAAGAATTACACAAGATTTCAAAAGAAAATCTCAGTAAGCGAAAATTAAATCAGTATGCAATGTTAAATTCTCGATAAATATTTAAAATGCTCAGTAGATAATGTTAAATCAACAATATACAAAATGTGAAGAATCAAGAGATTGCAAACACAAGAACACAAAAATACACAAATTTTATCAAAATTTCACTAAGGCAAAAATTTTTCAATATACCCTATTATAATAATAAGCAAAATTAACTTTACCTTGCACAAGCTTGTGAAAATTTTTGCCAAATCTACTTGAAAGGCAGCTGCTTGAGATTCACAAAACACACTTCTGATAGGTGCTGTTACACACTTTTCCTACATTCAGCTCTCAAAATATTTTACATTAATAACTACTCTCTTTTGAAAAGAGAGAGAGAGAGAGAGAGAGAGAGAGAGAGAGAGAGAGAGAGAGAGAGAGAGAGAGAGAGAGAGAACCACACGAACGGCCTCTAAAATCAGAATGAGCAAATTTTTGGATTCCAGTTAGAAACAAAACAATCAGATGACATCACTTCTTGAGCAAAATGTTTTGGGGCCAAAACTAACGTGCCAGAACAATACATGATCAAAGCAATGCAATCTTACAAAAGATGACATAATCGATCGAGACATGTGCATTTACTCTCAAAAGTCATACGTAACTTGAGCAGAAAATCGAATACACTGAAAAGATGAATTCAGAGTGGTTGGACAGCAAGATAATGAGATCCAAAAATTACAGGAAACCCCACCACTGCACCAAGCAGTAATACTTAAGAGATTGAACAGCAAGCTCAAAAAAAGGGAAAGGGGATGGAGGTAAAGTAAAATACTAAATAGAGGGGGCATCTAGGGGTTGCGGCAAACACCGATGAAGTCAGAGTGGTTGGGCAGCAAGATAATGAGATCCAAAAATTACAGGAAAATGATCTATAGCTGGAATTAGTAGAGAACCCCACCATTGCACCAAGCAGTAATAGTTAAGAGATTGAACAGCAAGCTCGAAAAAAGGGAACGGGAATGGAGGTAAAGTAAAATACTAAATAGAGGGGGCATCTAGGGGTTGTGGCAAACACCCCTAAATTACACCCACAGTGCATCACATGCACTGTGCACTGTCCACTAGTCCCCTAAGGATGCAAATGATTTGGGAACATAGGTTACCTGCTCACCATCCGCCACTGGGTCACAAAACGGCATACATTCTCGCATCATCAAAGCATGAAATAACTGAATGGGTGGGCTA
>JANJGK010000005.1:29088041-29118041 GCA_039081455.1 Macrobrachium rosenbergii | reverse complement strand
TCTCTCTCTCTCTCTCTCTCTCTCTCGTTTTCTATGTTATTATGACTGTTAAAGAGACGATGCTTTCACTTACTTCGTATCTCTGTAAAAAGTAAATATACCTTAGTTTTACCAGACCACTGAGCTGATTAACAGCTCTCCTAGGGCTGGCCCGAAGGATTAGACTTATTTTACGTGGCTAAGAACCAATTGGTTACTTAGCAACGGGACCTACAGCTTATTGTGGAATCCGAACCACATTTATAGCGAGGAATGAATTTCTATCACCAGAAATAAATTCCTCTAACGTATCTTTGTAGCATGATTTATTAAGAAGAGACGAACATAAAATTGTACGGGATATTCATCATGTAGTTCCCTCTAGATAATTAACGGCTGGTGGATATCTCTGTAGATTTCACGATATAGCGCCATCGAAACACTTATTTATATATTTTTATATGGCTACATTACTTGGTTACTCATTGGCCGTGGCAGGGCTATGCTCACTATCAGGGTGTACAGGTCATTCTTATTCTTCATTTCCAGCTTTCAGTACAAAGTAAATGAATTTTTCATAAATAAATCAGATTTTTTTTCACAATAGTTGAACAGATTTTATGGAAATTCGGGTAAATTTCAACGTTTACCTTCCCGTCATCTAAGTAGTCCAGTCAAAATGAGATACTGGGTGGTTCTGTGGAGAGAGAGAGAGAGAGAGAGAGAGAGAGAGAGAGAGAGAGAGAGAGAGAGAGAGAAGAGAAGAGAGAGAGAGAGAGAGAGAGAGAGAGAGAAGAGAGAGAGAGAGAGGAGAGAGAGAGAGAGAGAGAGAGAGAGAGCAAAAGGTCAGCAAATTGCCGTAAATATACTGAAAACGCAATGGCAAACTCGCCAGAAGCTTGAATTTGCTTACTCTTACATATGCAGGGTCCACTTATTTCTTAAGTTTTCTGAGATTTATTGTTTTATTTGGACATTCCTTTCCGCTAAGAGTGCATTTTCCTTTACTTTTCATTCAGTGCGGGTTTTGTTAATATTGCGATGGTGAAAGATTTATGGAGAATGATATTCTTTACAAACTCCGGACCCCTTGTCGTATATATATACAATAATATCAAATACATTTGTAGTCCTGACAATAAAGTTTTCATAATATCGTTGATACTAAGACGTTTAATCTTATATAAAATGTTTTATATTTGTTCATTACTGTCAAATTCATAACGTGAAAACAAATTTAATTAAACTTAAATAACCAATTACCTCTGATTCATGAATGCTACGCTATAAACCTTACAAATTAAATTAAAAAATAAACAAAAGGCGTTAGCCTTCATCTCTCTCTCTCTCTCTCTCTCTCTCCTCTCTCTCTCTCTCTCTCTCTCTCTCTCTCTCTCTCGTTGCTTTTAACGATAAATGAAATAGGAAAAAACTAATGGAAGCTATGGACATCCCGCCAAATCCACCGTGTTCAGCTTTAAAGTCGCTTTTAAACACGATATGGCTGTCACCCGGTGCATGTTTGCACGTTCTAAAATGGTTATTACTCGGATTTCTGCTTTTGCGAATTTGTTAGCGCCTATATTTAAAGGTACGATGCCATTTACGAAAAAACAGAATTTAAATATAAATATACGAAAACTTCCAGAAGCTTCTTTCGCATGAACGACTTATCATCAGTTTTTAACGAAAGTTTGTTCAACTGAAGATCCTGTATGAAATCAGGCACAAGGATATCGATGCGAGGGGCGCAAATAGGCTGACAAACAAACGGTCACTCACTCACACACGCACACTCACGGATTGTAGGCTAAGGTATGTCTAAAAGGAAGGGAGGTTTTAGATGAATATGAAGGATGTACATTGTTGCTTTTGTAAAAATGTTTATGAATTGCATGGCTTCATTTCCGATACCAGAAAGTGCTACAGTTGGCAGAATGATTGGTGGGAAAGATCAGCATAAAAATGGGCAGATAGGAAGGGAGAGGGAGCAAGTTTTGAACTGCGTGAGTTGTATGAAAATAGAGTTACAGATCTTTATGTGGCGTTCGCGAACACACATACACACACACACATACACAAAAGCCAAGGAAAAACTAATAGATATAATGTGGTGTTTTGGAAGTAGATTTTAATTATTATAGGAGACATAGGTGAAACCAGAAAGGTAGATCGGAATAAGCATAAGATTTCGATGACAATTGAAGTCTACAAAGAAGCAAAAAATTAGAATGTGGAAAGTTATTAAGATGAACTGCTTTGCATAGTGCATGTAGCATGGAATGAAGAGAAGTTGAAGAAATAGTAATAAACTAGTGTGGATGATAAATTGAAGCAAGGTGATTTGAGATGGTTTGGTCACGTAAAGAACAGCAATGGGAACAACAGCATAGTGAAAGAGCGAATAATTTGGAAGTGTTGGGAGTGAGGAAGACCTAGGAAGAGCGAAACTGAGGGAACGTAGGCAGCGTAGGAAAGGAAGGACCTTATTATCCAAGAACACCGTAGGGAGTTAGTGCTGTCAGTACACTTCATGCGGTGCAGTGTAGGCATTGCTTAAGGTTCTTTGCAGCGTTCCCTAGGCCCCTAGCTGGAACTCCTCTCGTTCCTTTTACTGTCCCTTCTTTCATATTCTCTTCCATCTCACTTTCCGCCTTCTCCTAACGATTGATTCACAGTGCAACTGCGAGACTTTCCCCCTGTTACACCTTTCAAACCTTTTTACTGTCAATTTCCATTTTAGCGCTGAGTGACTTCATAGGGCCCAGTGCTTGGCCTCTGGCCTAAATTCTACATTCAATTCAATTCTTATTATCCAAGAAGCACAAAAGTACTTGCGAGACGAAGAGCCTTCTGCGTAGTTGTATTAATCTACAAATGGGAAAGCTTTCTGTATCTAGAGCTAATCCACCACTCGGCATTTGATGCAATAATGTCGTCATAATAATCCTCTTGATTTTTCTTTCTCTGATCCCAACTCGTTTAGTCATTTGGTCCCTGACCTCAAGTCAGATATTTAAAAATATTCATCCTTGATAGTTATAAGATTTCATCTTGTATATAATATAATATATATATATATATATATATATATATATATATAATATATATATATATATATATATATATATATATATATATAGTGTGTGTGTGTGTGTGTGTATATATATATAATATATATATATATATATGTGTGTGTGTGTGTGTGTGTGTGTATATACATACATATAAAAAGAAAGGAACAAAGGTTGTGGATTAATACTTATGCCCTGTTTACTGTCTTACCCCGGACACTTTCCCTCGTTGAGAAAAATTAATTTGTTTCGTTTGTGAAATTTATCGGTGAGCTTTAAACAATTAACTGACTTGTCCGCTCCTCTTCTTTTATTTGTTTTTATTTCTTCTCTTCAAGGAGTGGAGATACGAGAAGCAATAACAGCAAGATATAGTCCATAAATTCAATTCATTGTCAAATGTTTCAGATAAGTTCTTTTATAAATAATTATGCAAACAGATGATTCATGTCTTTGTTTTCCGCTTTATGTATGGACTGCATCTTGCTAAATTAAACAAAGACTTGGAGCAATTTATTCAGTTGCTAGTGGACCCCTATCAATTTATAATTATTTCTTCTCTCCTACCGAAAAGGACTTTTTCCTCTGCAAATATTATTACATTTTACCATGGAAATCTTTATATTACATTCATCACATACTCTTCTGCAATAATGCTCCATTTACTTTAATAAGAACTGAAGCAAACAAACAAGGTGTCAAATATTAAAACTCTCGCAACCTAAGCTTAAATTTCCCTTACTGAGATTCTCTCTCTCTCTCTCTCTCTCTCTCTCTCTCTCTCTTCTCTCTCTTCTCTCTCTCTCTCTCTCTACCTACCTACCTACCCCTGTAAGTATATAAGTATGAATACATGCTAGTCTAAACGCGTAAAAACTGACATCCTCACAGTGTATTCTCGCATTCAAACACAAGAGCGAATCTCATGTGTGAGACAAGTATCAACACTTGCAAAATCTGATCCGCCAAGTCGGACCATAATGAAGATATTGGCGCAACTGATGGCAGAATAAACAAATTAACGACCAGCAAAATTCTCACAGCGACATTAAATACAAACGGTTATCATTCCGCTAAAATTAATAATCATTTCCCGGGAGACTAATCTCTTCCGGAGGGCAATCAGAGGGGGAGTCTTGCCACTCAGGCAGAGAGGAGATTATTGCTATTTAGGGAGAGGTAGGAATATAAATCTCAGGATTGGCATTGCTGTACAGTTTTAATCTGTTTTATTTTACAAAACATTGATACACGCGCTAATACACGTTTTGTATATATATGTGTGTGTATGCGTATATATATATATATATATATATATATATATATATATATATATATATATATATATATATATATATATATATAAGGAATAGGTAGACCAGTACTTGAGGAAACATTCTTTATTGCGACTAGTTTCGAGGTTCTAACACACCCCATCATTAGGCATCTAAAATAACAAATAAATACAATGAAAGAAAAAAAAAACACTCATTAATATGAAATAAAATTAAACATCAGAACTAACTACCAAGAATTAAAATTGAACAGTACCGTTTAACCTATAAAAGCAAGAGTCAAGAGAGGAATACAAGGCAAATACAAAGATAGTTACAGAAGATAGACACAGAATTAAAAACAAAGCAACTCAACTGACCGTTCATTATTACAGAGTGATGGTTTTTCTTTGATGGTATATAATGTTTCAATTGTGGTTAGCTCCACATCACTAGAACGACTGGCTAATATGAAAAAGAATCTATACTCAGAGGATGGTCATGCTGATGGCAGTGCTCACGAATGGCACTAAATGCTTGTTTGTTAAGTGGCCTGTTTGTTCTAATTGATCGGCCTAGGTGTTCAAAGGCACGGACCCGAAACTGGCGCTTTGATTTACCAATATAAGTTGCATTACAGCAACTACATGTATACTTATAGACTACAGATGACTGTAGGTCTTTGGGCACCGTGTCTTTGAACTTGAAAAACTTTTGTATTACATTTTTAGGCCTGAATATGACTCTGAGACTAACTTGAGGGTAAAATTCCAATAGTAATTTAGATAAACGGTTTCTCAAGGAAAAACTGCTTTTACCCATGTAGGGCAAGGAAAAATAAATTGTAGCTTTGTTTACTGTCCAGACCAGGAATATTATATGGTTTGCCAAAGGTGCATAAAACTGGGTGTCCCATACGACCCATCATGTCAGCTATAGGTACCTTCAACTACAAACTTTCCAAGTACCTGGTGCCCATTCTTGCTCCTATAACCATTAATGAGTATACGGTTAAAGATACGTTTACTTTTGTTAAAGAGATAGGGAGTAAAAGTTTCGATAATTGTGTTATGGCAAGCTTTGATGTGAAGTCACTGTTCACGAATATACCTTTAGTTGAAACCATTGACATTTGCATTAATAATTTATACAGTGATTCTGATAAAATTCTATATTTTACAAAACCTCAACTTCATAAACTTTTATCTTTAGCAGCAACCGATTGCTTTTTCATCTTCAATGAAAAGGTTTATAAGCAGAGGGATGGGGTTGGCATGGGAAATCCACTGGGTCCAACGTTAGCTAATGCCTTTCTTGCATATCATGAGGTTAGGTGGTTGAACGAATGTCCGGCATCTTTCAAACCACTTCTATATAGACGCTATGTAGATGACACTTTTTTTAATTTTCAGATCTCCCACGCACATTCCTTTGTTTCTAGAGTATTTAAACTCGAAGCATGAAAATATCACATTTACGTCAGAAATAGAGACGGATGGAAAGCTGGCCTTTCTGGATGTTCTCGTAAGCCGCAAAGATAGTGAGTTTCATACAGAGGTGTATAGAAAACCAACTTTCACCGGACTCTCAACCAAATTTTCATCTTTTATACCTATTAATTTTAAGAGGAACTTAGTGAAAACTTTGGTGACTAGGGCATTCCAGATTTGTTCCAATTATTTTAGCTTACATTTTGAATTTTCTTGTATCAAAGATATTCTTTTTCATAATGGATTCGGTGCTAAATTTATTGACACATACATTGGCAAACAACTCCAAAAACTAATGAATCCACGTCCCCCAAAAGTGACAGTAAACAAAGCTACAATTTATTTTTCCTTGCCCTACATGGGTAAAAGCAGTTTTTCCTTGAAAAACCGTTTATCTAAATTACTATTGGAATTTTACCCTCAAGTTAGTCTCAGAGTCATATTCAGGCCTAAAAATGTAGTCTATAAGTATACATGTAGTTGCTGTAATGCAACTTATATTGGTAAATCAAAGCGCCAGTTTCGGGTCCGTGCCTTTGAACACCTAGGCCGATCAATTAGAACAAACAGGCCACTTAACAAACAAGCATTTAGTGCCATTCGTGAGCACTGCCATCAGCATGACCATCCTCTGAGTATAGATTCTTTTTCTATATTAGCCAGTCGTTCTAGTGATGTGGAGCTAACCACAATTGAAACATTATATACAATCAAAGAAAAACCATCACTCTGTAATAATGAACGGTCAGTTGAGTTGCTTTGTTTTTAATTCTGTGTCTATCTTCTGTAACTATCTTTGTATTTGCCTTGTATTCCTCTCTTGACTCTTGCTTTTATAGGTTAAACGGTACTGTTCAATTTTAATTCTTGGTAGTTAGTTCTGATGTTTAATTTTATTTCATTTTAATGAGTGTTTTTTTTCTTTCATTGTATTTATTTGTTATTTTAGATGCCTAATGATGGGGTGTGTTAGAACCTCGAAACTAGTCGCAATAAAGAATGTTTCCTCAAGTACTCGTCTACCTATTCCTTATTCGACTCCGCTTTCCACGGAATTCTTCTGTTGCATCTATATATATATATATATATATATATATATATATATATATATATATATATATATATATATATATATACATATATATATATGTGTTTGTGTGTGTTTATATATATATATATATATATATATATATATATATATATATATATATATATATATATGCGTTTGTGTGTGTATGTATATCTATATCTATAAATATACTTATGTATATATACATATGTATACACATTTAAAGATATAGATATACATACACACACCACACACAAACACACACACACAACACACACACATATATATATATATATATATATATATATATATATATATATATATATATATATATATATATATATATAAGTCCTTCAAAAGAAGGCATCGTGCTTACCCCATACAAAAATGGGAATAAAAGCACGTTAAAAGAAAAAGAAGAAGAAGATATATATATATATATATGTATATATATACATATATATACATACATATATATATATACATACAAAACGTGTATGAGCGCGTGTATCAATGTTTTTGTAAGATAAAACTGATTAAAACTGTACAGCAAGGCCAATTCTGAGATTTATATTCCTACCTCTCCCTAAATAGCAATAATCTCCTCTCTGCCTGAGTGGCAAGACTCCCCTTCTGATTGCCCTCCGGAAGAGATTAGTCTCCCGGGAAATGATTATTAATTTTAGCGGAATGATACCGTTTGTATTTAATGTCGCTGTGAGAATTTTACTGGTCGTTAATTTGTTTATTCTGCCATCAGTTGCGCCAATGTTTTCATTATGGTTCGACTTGGCGATCAGATTTTGCAAGAGTTGATACTTGTCTCACACACAAGATTCGCTCTTGCGTTTGAATACGTGAATACACTGTGAAGATGTCAATTTTTTTCGCGTTTAGACTAGCGAATGAAATTAGCCCAGTAAAAGAAAATTTGTTGAAATTCTTGGAATTGTAGAATGATCACTGGCAAGTATAAATGGTTTCGCTGATTTCTGTACAGACACTTCCTTTCCTATTACTATTTACTTTTCTAATATCTTCTTGTCTCGTAACTGTCCAGTGGCCATTATACAAAAGAATGGATAGAGGGAGTAAATAACATAATTAATATCGTTTTCAGACGAGGAAACTCCTCATAGGAGGGTAGCGCCATCATTGTACCCCACTCGGTGCACTGCAGGCATTACTTAACATTCTTGCAGCGTCCCTTCGGCCCTAGCTGAAATCCTTTTATTCCTTTTACTGTACCTCCGTTCATATTCTCTTTCCTCTATCTCATTTTCCACCCTCTCCTGACAATTGTTTCATAGTGCAACTGCGAGGTTTTCCTCCTGTTACACCTTTCAAACCTTTCTGCTTTCAATTTCCCTTTCAGCGTTGAATGACCTCATAGGTTCCAGCACTTTGCGTGTTTTAGTTTAATGTCTGCCACAGAACCTTCAGTTTCATTTACATTTTCTTTACTTCTGGTGATTTCAAAACGTGCGGCTCATCAAACACTTAAGAAAATTATTGATTATTTTTACACCTTATACAGATATTCTTTGCAGTCGGTTAATATTTCATGAAAAGAAGGAATATTTCTCTTATTGAGGGAGAGTTTGCCTTTTTTTGTTTAAAGTAGTTAATGTATGGCGTCAGGGCTCTAAATAGCAGCGAATGTTTTGCATCACATATTGACATAAGTTGAATTATAGAGGTTATGAGTTGAGTAAATAGCCACAAGAGTCAGGTATTCCATTAACGCACACATGACAATGTTTGATATGCAAATAACATGATTTTCTCGGCTTCCGTTCCATGAGGTTGAATTTATAAACGTTTCATAGAGAAATGAGAGACCTGAGCGTGAGCTTGTAGCCTCTTCTTAACAAATATCTCGCTCTTGGTCAAACACAGATTTTATCTTCCAGTTTCAGGGCCATGTGACCCCAGTGATATATGAAAGAATTCGTTAGTATAGAGGACCCCGTAGGGAGTTAGTGCCGTCAGTGCACCTCACGTTGTGCACTGTAGGCATTACTTAAGGTTCTTTGCAGCGTACATTCTGCCCCTAGCTGCAACCCCTATCGTTCCTTTTACTGTACCTCCTTTCATATTCTCTTTCTTCCATCTTACTTTCCACCCTCTCCTAACAATTGATTCATAGTGCAACTGCGAGGTTTTCCTCCCGTTGCATCTTTTAAGCCTTTTACTGTCAATTCAGTTTCAGCGCTGAATGACCTCATAGGTCCCAGTGCTTGGCCTCTGGCCTAAATTCTATATTGTATGAAGGACTCTGATGCATTGCTAAGGTTGATTCCTTATGACACCTTGACTTTGCTTTAGAAATACACTAAGATTCCATAGATAGTGAGGCTCATTTTACAGTAGAGGGTGCCTGAGGTAATTTTGAATTTTTTTTTCTTTTTTTTTTTTTGGCTAAACAGAACGAAAGGATTTAAAACTTTTCGAAAGTATCATTACATGGGAAATCTTCTCATATCATGAAAGTCTTAATTTACGTTCCCAGTTTTGGATGCAATATGAATGTGGAGTGCAAGACTGTGCCTCAATAAAAGGCAGTGGACGTTAACTACGCAGAATATATCTTTCATAATTTTGCATTACACTAATTGATGACGATGCTATAATAGTGACATTTTGAACACCTTCGCTAAGGGTTCGAAATTAAAGGAATTTAATAAGGTGTATGATTCATATCGATTCAAAATGAATTCGCGCAGTTTTCACTGAGTTGTCCTACGCTGCTTACCACTTTTGTCGTTGCAGTATAATAACGTTTAAAGTGAGTTTTCTTTCTTTGCAGTACCCTGAGACTATATTACCACGATATTTATAAGCCAAAAGAAAAAGGGAAAATGCCTTCAACCAACTCTTAACCCTTATGCACTCTCTACTTGACATTTATAGAGGTGTTTATATTCAGGATATAATTTTCAGTCGTGGATTCTTTTCATAACGTTAATTAGTTCTGCTAAGTATTACTTACGGAGCTACGGCTAATGTTGTATAGCTGTAAAATTATACGCATTTATTCGTTGCTCAGGCTATATACATTAAAAGATATATAACAATGATTATCCCAAGATGAATAAAGCAAGAAAAGATTTTAAACAGCTCCAGCGGGAATTAATTCAATATTCAAAGTGTGTGTGAGAGAGAGAGAGAGAGAGAGAGAGAGAGAGAGAGAGAGAGAGAGAGAGAGAGAGAGCATATGAAGATGAAATTAAATACAAGCAATAGAAAAACAGATAAAAAGCAAGGGGCTATTGCCTTCTAGAACAGCTCGAACAATCAATAAAGACGATCAGTTGTTTTGTAGAAGAGGGTAGGTAACGAGACCTATCCAATAGAGCCGGATCATTCGATTTGATGTCCAGGGCTGAATGGCCACTGGAGGGGACAAAGTAGAATACGTAAAATGTTTTTCATCTACTTCATATTTTTTTTCCTTGAATGTCCTTATATTCAAAACTAATGTCATTTTCTCTCTTTGACTGATAACTTAGGATTAATGTACGAGTAAACTAGTTGGTAAATTCCTTGTTTACAGAAAATCATGGCCATAGACGTAACGCAGGACACGCAGAATGAAACGTCCATGCAACAATTTGATGACCTCTGCTATTTCATCAGCAGCTGAAAATGATATGCTTCAGATAACTAAAGGTGACCTTTCCTTGTAAAACGTCATCCATCTTTATAGTAATAACTATGCAAAAGGAGTCAGGGTTAAGAAACTGTTAAACTAAGAACATTATTCGGGTGTTTTCTTTCTACACAGACCACTGAAAATTATATCAATCATTCATAACTGCTTTTATAATTAGCAGTTACGAAAAAAACCCCAAGGTTCTTTCCCTTCAAGAACGTTTAAAATCTCTTATCAAACATGAATAAGTTTGCTCATATTACCGCTATGTTCACAGACGCCCCATTTCTATAGCTTCAGCAAACATCTCAAGTTTTAATCACATTGCAAGCCAACGATTGGAGTGCGTAACCCGTGATATACACTTTAAAAAATAGGAAACAAATATTAAACAGTCAACAGCAAGAATATCTCGGTATCATGGATTCTGGCGATTATTCCAGTCCCCCATCTCTTGACTCACTTCTTCATTAAAAAGTAAAATTTTTATTTGCTGAATAATCAGGTACGATCACTCCTGGTAAGATTCAGTTCATAATTAATGAACCGCTGCTGCGCGTAGTTAATCTCAATGTGCATTTCTGTAACGACTATCCCTGGCTTGATTCTTTTTTTCTGATCACTATTTCTTATTTCAATGAAAATGCTTGTGTTGCCTCATACTTAATACAAAAACAAGTTGGTTACTATCTCCCATTCAAATAAACTGTCCAGCCTATTATGCAAAAGAGTGTTCGACACTTATATAATGTTATTTTCTTTGCATCGGAACTTTCTCTTACTTATATTATTTACTCATTGTCTCCCGTTAGTCATTAGTTCTAAAACCTGTATGGTCTGTTTTCAGCATTTCTTAATCTCAGTTGCCAATCTTAATATCCGTGAAGTGAGAGAACGCGTGCAAGATGGAAGTAAACCGAGCCGCAATATCCTTCAAGGGTGTGACGTACTCCTCGTGAGACTTCTGTGGACGAGCGCGAAGTTGCTAATCTAAAGGAACTTTTAAGGACAGACGTAACATTCGCGATCCAGCGGTTATGTAGTGAATGTCGCTATGAACGTTGCGATGCTTTTACTCTGGAGCTAACAACCCACCCCAACCCCCGTCACCCGCCTCCAACCCCACGTGTATTGGGGAAGCGGTTTAATAATGAAATTATTATTATTATTGTTATTATTGTGGATTTGGAGGTATATATACTTCAATATTAGACTGAAAAACAATATTGGGCTACGTGACCTAGCTATGTCATTAGTGGAAATTTTGCAGCCACCTCCCCCACTCTCTCTCTCTCTCTCTCTCTCTCTCCTACTCTCTCTCTCTCTCTCTCTCTCTCTCTCTCTCTCTCTGTGTGTGTGTGTGTGTTTCTCTCTCTCTCTCTCTCTTTCTCTCTCTCCCCGCTCCCTTGTAATTGTGATAGATTCTATAGACTAGTCACGGATATGAAAATCAATATCACGCTGATCTACATCGCTAGTAGCGACGGTTATAATGCTTGAGAATTAATTTGCATATTAGCCTATTCAGTGATCGTTACTATTATTTATCACTACAAATGAATAATCTCGAAATGCAAGTAGAGGCGGAAGCGAAGTGAGCAGAATCCTTGAGTCGATTCAGATTTTCCTTTCGTACCAACGGCGTTTTCAGGATCGTGGTCCTAGGTCACCGTGTGCGTCCGTCAATCCTCTCTTCCAGGAATGGACTGAGCTATTTTCACGCTTTTGACTGGGTTCTCTATCGCCATAATTTTTTCTTTGAAATGTTACCCTTAACGAAGATTGAATTTATCTTTTTGTAATTAATGAAATTTCGAGCCACATTGTATATCACACTGATGGCGGTAGCTCCTTTTACTTTGTTGCTTCTTTTTCGATGAGCGGTTTAGACTCATGTTCAAAACATATCAGTCTGGAAAAATTACCATCTGCAATATACTGTAACAAGTTGCTTGTTAATGAGAGTAAAACATAATTCCTCATCGTACTAAACACAATTTTTTTTTTTATTTCTTTATCGCTGAAGTAGGTTTATCTAGCAAAGGTGTTCCACTGTTACATAATATTGTAATGCATAATCTACTTGCAATTTTTCCTGCTCAGAAAATCATAGCTTGTAGCATAGTTATTCAAAGATTACTATACCCCACAAAATAAGTTGGACGTAATTCTATAGTATCGGTTTTTACTGAAAAAATCATGTATTTTTCATTTGCATAAAATAAGTTGAGCATTGAGTCACAACTGATGATAGTCAGTTTATACTGAACCTGGAATAGGTAACTGACACCTAACAACAGCAATAATGAAAAAAAAAAAAAAGCTCTGTTTTTTCGTATTTTGCACCGTAATTATAAGTCAAAAGAAATTGACATGGCAATTTTATAACTGAAACGAGGAAAAGCTTTAGAGAAGGCTATTAATTTAATTCGACAAAAAATTGTCAACATACAAAGTTCATGTTCACAATGTCATATTCCTAAATTAATTTATGATCTCCGACGATCTCAAATATAGAAAGGTATAAAGTTGTGGAGAGAGAGAGAGAGAGAGAGAGAGAGAGAGAGAGAGAAAGAGAGAGAGAGAGAGAGAGAGAGAGAGAGGGGGAAGGACGATCATGTCACGAGAAACAGGTCTATCAAAATGGAAGAGATAAGAAGGATGAAATGGACTTAGAAGAAGAGTTGTCCCCGATATCCTGTGACGGTGTGACCGATAATGAGTGACAGAAGACAGTCGGCGCCGGGAGGGAGGAAGGGAGGGAGAGCTCTTGACGGTCATTGAGGAGAGGCGAAGGAAATAATGGCAGATACTAGTGACTCTCTACAAGGCAGAGAAAAAAAAAATATGTGATATTGCTTTCGTCTTCGCTTGAAGGTAAATGGTTATTCAGTAACTTTATTAGTTTTGTTTCCTGGTGCACTGACTAGTTCTTTTGGTATTGCTTTAAAGAGATTTACATTAAAAATTCATGAAGACACGCATAATTTATATATATATATATATATATATATATATATATATATATATATATATATATATATATATGTGTGTGTATATATGTGTATGTGTGTGTGAGTGTGTGTGTATATATATACTATATATATACATGCATATATATGTATATATATAATATATATATATATATATATATATATATATATATATATATATATATATATATATAAGTCAAGAAAATAATATGATTGAGTATTAAGGTCTATGGCGTTAAGTCATATAATTTTGTTTTGAGGATGATAACTTTCATATAAAACCTTCATGTGATTTGAATTTTTTTTAAATAGCGATAACATCATAAATCATGGCAGAGAGGAAAGACCGGTTGTGAGATAAACCGCGAAGAGGAGACATTTAATTTGCTTTTTGAAAAAATTTATTAATTAGTCTGTTTGTCTGACAATAACTATATAGCGGTTACTTAAGAGAGAGAGAGAGAGAGAGAGAGAGAGAGAGAGAGAGAGAGAGAGAGGAGAGAGAGAGAGAGAGAGAGAGATTTGTAAATGAAAAATGGGTTGCTTAGGTAATGTGTACTAATATTATTGATATTTCTGGATCCGGTTACAGTTATGCTACTTATTATTAATGAAAACATTGTCGTTATTATTTGACTACTTAACTGTAAAAGGTATCAAAATTTCGTTTAAAGAATAGTCTGGGGAGAGGGAAATAACAGGATAAAGAGATCTTTCAATTAAGGGAGCCATGTAAAGCGGATTGTATGTGATCATTGCCTTTGTATATGAGAATTGCCTTTTTTTAATTTCAATTTTTTTTTATATATCATTTTCTGTCTGTGAATAGGGAGCGTGGTTTGTGCACTGTACGAGGGAAATGCAAGTCAACACTGGATGTGGTAACAATTGTTGAGTACGCTGGAGTTGAAATTAACAGCGGCGTATATCTCCAAATCAACTGTACTTCCTGATATATAACAGGAACATTTACTAGAAGTACGAACCCGAAAAGGATTATTCCAATACTGTTTTCGTTGTTTCTGGCCTTCTTTATTTGGAGAGAGTATCATGAAGATGACTTTCGAAAGGGGAGTTTTTCAGTAGTGCTTTTGTATGTCTATAAGAATTATCACTATTGACTACATGTAATTGATCAGCGATTATACATTGATAATCTATTCTTAACTGAAGTACATAAATTTATGCTATGAATTACCAATGCCAATTGCTTTTTTCACTGTTAATAGTGTTAATATCTAAACTGAAACCAAAGCTGAAATTTCAGATTTATTTGGGGGGAGGGTGTTTGTCGCCTATACATTTATACTAGGTACGCGAACATAAAATATATCTACTGATAAAACAACAAGAATTCGGCATAACACACATTTCTGACATACCATTTGATTCCATATTAAATAATCTACGGATTTCGTAATTAACCGTCTCCCCCACCCTCTCTCTCTCTCTCTCTCTCTCTCTCTCTCTCTCTCTCTCTCTCTCTCTCTCTCTCTCTCTCTCTCTCTCTCTCTCGTCGAAACCTTCAACAATATTTGCAATCGATCAGCAAGCCATTTCCCATCTGTTTCTACGCGGGTCCGCGAACGTATATGGATTCCGTACGTGACCCATTGTTCTGTTGTCCGATAAAACATTTCAGCCTTCCTGGTGGGCCGATGTGTCATTTTGACTCTGCGAAAACGTTTGAATGGTTCCATTGTATTGTTTCATTCTGCCTTGTAGAGTGTCTTCACGTTCTGCGTAGCATTGGTTTTCTAGTATTGGTTTAATACGTCTGGAATTCACCTACAGTTTTTTCTTTGGATGAGTTTTAACCTAAATATTATTTATTTTATCCTTTTGCGTAACTTATCTTGGAATTATAAATACTTGGGATATATTTCAGGTTTGGTGTTTACGAGCACCTTAATTTCCTTGCGATTTCATGACGACTAAACTGCAAGCTCAATAAACTGATAAAGAAACTTATACCACTGACATTCTCAACGTGAAAACAGAAGTAACATACCAAAGAATTAGCGGGATCAGAAAAAGTAAAGGATATGAAGCTTCTCTAAGCATACTTATTTAAATGCCGTTCAAGATAACGATTTCCAATAGTGTCCCGATTACAAACGTCACAGCCACAGCCCCCAGCCGCTGATTCTCATCTCTCTTCCTAAACGTCATCTGACACAGAACTACTGTCTTCATTGTCGTATAAATTCCCTGACTCCATACCTTCCACTCTCTCCGGCAGCAGACAGTAGATGATTCTCGCCTTCTGTAAGTTTCATGTGTCCAGCTTTTCCAATGATTACGCTTCAAAATGCTTTGTCTCCGCTGCCGCCCTTCTGTCCCCGCTTTCCCTATTCATATGCAGTTATGCCTGTCATTCTGTCCCTCTGACTGTCTCTCTTTCTCCCCACACGCTCTCTCTCTCTCTCTCTCTCTCTCTCTCTCTCTCTCTCTCTCTCTCTCTCTAGTTCCCTCCTTCCCCCCCCATCTCTCTCTCTCTCTCGTTCGTGTTGCATCTACTTTCAGAAAATCACTGCAACCGCCAACAACAACTATAGCAGCAACGGCAACAACATTAATAATAATTATGATATGTTCTGCTATACCATTTCGCTTGATACTTTAAAAAGATAACATTAGCAATAAATGCACATAATACATTAAAATGATAATAACAACAACAAAGTACAAATAAAAACTGATTAATCTGAACACTACTTGCCCACCAATCCTTTTGCGAGTTCCAGTGACTATAATGTAGGTAAACTGCGAAAAGAATTACAGCAGCCAGGGATTGTAATCCCGTGATCATACAATTCATGGGTTTTAGTATCTTCTGAGAGGCGATATACCTTCTGCTGTCTCTTACGTCATAATTGTCGAGGATGGCATTAACATAATTATGAGGTTGTGGAATTTTTTCGCTTAAAAATTTTGTATGATGAATATATAAATAAATGAATGAATAGATAAATAAAGCTACATTTTAGTTCCTCATCTTTAAGGCATAGGTTTCCTTAGCCTCCGATTATTATTTCCTTATTAAATTACCGTTGGAAAATAAACACGTAACAAATGCGCCAAGTTTCTTCGGCGCAATCTAGTTATCGGTACAGCGTATAATCAAGGTCACCGAAATAGGTCTATCTTTCAGTGGTCTCGGTATAATGCTGTATGAGCCGCGGCCTATGAAACTTTAGCCACGGTCCGGTGGTGGCCTGTCCTATATCGTTGCCAGACACGATAATGGCTAATTTTAACCTTAAATAAAATAGAAACTACTGAGGCTAGAGGCTGCAATTTGGTATGCTTGATGATTGGAGGGTGGATGATCAACATGCCAATTTGCAGCCCTCTAGCCTCAGTAGTTTGTAAGATCTGAGGGCGGACAGGAAAAAGTGCGGACGGGCAGACAAAGCCGGCACAATAATTTTCTTTTACAGAAAACTAAAAATGTGAAAGGAATCGAACCCGGATTGAGTAATACGAATGAAATGAGACCGCTTAGGTCACAGGTAAGTTGGGAAGTTTTGCAAGGAACGCAGCCTGCTCAGGTAAACCTGATTGTTAACAAATGTGTTTCAAGTTTTTCTATGAATTTTTTTTTCCCCGAAATATTTAAGATGGGCGAAATTAAGAGTTCAAACGAAGTAGCTTCTATATTTATGGAGATCTAATAGTATTTATATAAAAATGATTGATTAACCCAAAGATATTTTTCACATTATCGGTACAAGGCAAAAAAAAAACAGTCCTCATATATATATATATATATAATATATATATATATATATATATATATATATATATATATATATATATATATATATAAAAGGATTGTTTTTTCGTGCATTGTACCGGTAATGTGAAAAATATCTTTGGATTAATCAGTCATTTTTATATACATGCTATTAGATCTCCATAAATATAGAGGGTACTTCGTTTGAACTCTTAATTTTGCCCATCTTGAATATTTCGGGAAAAAAATTCATAGAAAAACCTTGAAACACACACACACATACACATACACACACACACACACACACACACACACACACACACACACACACACACACACACACACACACACACATATATATATATATATATATATATATATATATATATATATATATATATATATATATATATATATATATATATATATATATATATAGTCATGACGCTGCCTATATCATCCTATAATTTTTATATATTTACTCTTTTATTTATCATGTGTTATATGTAATAATAATGATTATTGAAATATCATAACAGATCTCAAAGGAATTAATGCTTTGGATGACTTAATAACGTAATTTAGAATGATGAATAATATATTTCTTGATAAAAACGTAGTATAAGGAACACGTGCGTCCTAGTGAAAGCTTGTTTCATTTCAGTTGTCATCTGTTGAGAAAGAGAGAGCGCTTTATTTTGGGTTGACGTGAGGACAGTTTTCGTCTTGTTTATAGAACACGTCAATCATAATTAGCCGATTGCAGTATGTTTCGACCGTGTAAAGATTTCTGTAAAAGCCTTGTCCCATACGAAAAGAATACGAGTTATTTCACAAAGTTACATACATGGCTGTGATCACGTATGCCACTTTGAGAGAAAGAGTAACATGTCCCGGTTGCGTTCTAAACATTTGCAGGGAGTGACGTCACCTTCCTTCTAGAAATTTCTCTTTTGGTATCTCGTAACCAAATTGCCTTAATGACATCATGTAATTGTTTCATGTGCTACAGGAATTCTGAAATCTGTTTCATTCTTATTCTTGAGACCTCTCTCTCTCTCTCTCTCTCTCTCTCTCTCTCTCTCTCTCTCTCTCTCTCTCTCTCTCTCTCTCTCTCTCTTCAAAAGAGAGAAGTTATTAATTAAGTGGAATATTGTGGTCACTGGTGTTAGTCTTAGCTTTTTTGAGATTTGAGGGTAGGAAATGTGTAACGGAGCCTTATTAAAAGTGTGTTTTGTGGAAAAGCAGCTGCAGGAAGTGATTTTACAGAGGTTTTCACAAGTTTGTGTAAGGTAACGTGAATTTTACTTATTAATACCATGGTATAATAAGTTAGGGAAATTTTGTCTTAGTGAAATTATTATTGATAAATCTTTTGTGGAATTGTGAGTGTTCTTGTGATTGCACTCTCTTCATATTTTCACATTTTTTTTTATGTTTGTGATGTAACATTTATTTGGTAATTTAACATTGCAGACTTGATTTAATTTTTCATTTATTAAGATTTTCTTTTCAAATCTTGAGTAATTCTTGATAGTTTAAATTTTGTCCGATTAATTTAAATTCCTGATAAAGTTTTTTAGAAATTGGTTTTGTTTCATAATTTAATTCAGGAATTAATTAAGCTTTGCGTTAATTTCAAGTAATAGTAAATTTTCAGTTTGTGAATTCTAATTAAAATTTTTAAATTTAGAAATAAATTTTTGTATTTAATATTTTTAGAAAAACGATGTTTCATTTATTGACCACCAGTGAATAGGATTAATTGTGTGTGCATAAGGTAAAATGATAAACATGTTTTGTTCTTTTAGTTTTGCTAAAGTGAATTAAGATCAGGGAAACAGTTAAAGTTATTTGATGGAGTGATGCCCTTTTACTCTAGAATAGTTCTAGTTTAATTGTTGATACCTCACACATATTCTGCACAACTTTGTTTGATTTGTACAGTGATTAATAAGTTTCTAAGGGATCACTGTTGCCTTTGGAGTACTCAGTTGTAATTCCTATTGTTATGAGAGTTCAGGTATGTGGCTGAAGTGCGGTAAATTTTTGAATTTTGAGGTTGGTTGTGTAATAATCAGGTACTTGGTACGCATCGTGACAATATATATATATATATATATATATATATATATATATATATATATATATATATATATATATATATATATATATATATATATATATATATATATATATATAATATATATACATACAGGTATATGTATGTATGTATTAACTTCATCACATACACAATTGTTTTGTGCATTAGTAGACTTACTAACAGGACCTCGTTGAAACTGAATATATATAGTGTTAGTGTGTGTATTTCCTCGCATGTGACTGTATAATGTCTTAGATTACCACAACAGAGCTACTTAACACACAATTTGTTTGGATGTCAAAGTTTTAATAATGTTATTAAGAACACCCACAGTCGGATTCTGATTTCACGTGTTCCCAGTGGCACAAGAAATAAAAAGTCTCATAGTTATTTTAATGCTATCATCATTGATTAAGCAGCCATTATGTTGATGCAATAATGATATTAACGAAATTACCATGAGCTGGAGAGTACTCTAGCAATATAATTCTCAAAATAGTAATTCGGTACCATAATTTAAAGCCCGAATGTTTTATACTGGTTTAGCCGGAAGTAATTTCGCATAAATTGGTTAGTAATATCATTAATTATTCCTAATACTCTACAGGGTCTCGGTGTTTAATGAAATAAAATACAAAAACTTTCCGCAGTTTTTGGAAAAGCTAGGTAGTACATACAATCAGTTTAAATCTTTCGACAGCTGTGAATAGAGTACTTTTTCAGTTTCCCGCTTTTAACACGTCCTAATATGTTCAAGGACCTCTAACAACTATTATAATAACTTTTAGCTTTCAGTTCTTTAGTATGCTAAAATGCAAATCAAGCTGGTTTTGAGATTCGTTTTGACAGTGTGCTTTTGGAGACATGAGGACGAAAACTGAAGAGGAAAAGCAAAGTTTCATTTAACGATGCTTACACTTTGGACCAGGAAAGTCAAGTTACCCAGAGATAAATAATTCGGCAACTTACTGTTTCAGCGATACTTTCTTTTCATGATGTTAAAGAAAATCGACGGTTCTATAAGGCTGTTTTTAAGGCAGGAATTGCTGTAAACAAAAATTTACCTTTTAAAATGTTCCTGGCTGCGTATAGGCTACAAATGTCAAAATGCATGCAATTTGTGAGTTGTTTATTATTACGAATAATTATAGTGATTTGACTTCGATATTATGAACCCCTTAATTTATAAGCAGATTCATTTTTATATTTCGATGTTTATATTACTTGTAAATAATTGTCTATTGATTCTAATGGCATCAAACTGTATATTTCCAGTACAAAAATTATTTGTGCTGGCTCTGAAACAGCAGTAATCATGTTTTCAGTAAACAAAAGAGAGAACAACACTGCTAGCACATACCTCGGTTAACTTGAAGCGACAGGCAATGAACCAACAAAAGAGCGCTCGCTTTTAGTACAAAAAGGCTTCAGTCCACTTTTTTTGATGCCTACCAATTTTTCCCGTATCATTTACACTCAGCCATTGTTTCGTGCCCGCGGATCTTTACTCGTGTTAGTTCTTTTCCATTTTTGCTTCTCTTTCCATCTGCTTTCCATTTCACCGTTAGTGTCTTTAAAACTTAGTTCAAATTTCAAGAATACTTAATGCACAATATAAAGCAATTTATTCGGTGATCCTGACCTGATAGTTCAAATATTGTTCGTTTAATATTGCATAGTTTACAGTTTTAGTTTTCTGTAAAAGAAAACTATTGAGATGGCTATTTGTCTGTCCGTCCGCACTTTTTCTGTCCGCCCTCAGATCTTATAAAAAAACTACTGAGGCTGCAGGGCAGCAAATTGGTATGTTGATCATCCACCCTCCAGTCATCAAACATACCAAATTGCAGCCCTCTAGCCTCAGTAGTTTTTATTTATTGAAGGTCAAAGTTAGTCATGATCGTGCGTCTGGCACCGCTACAGGTGCCAACAACACAGGCCATCACCGGGCTGTGGCTGAAAGTTTCATGGGGCGCGGCTGAGAGTTTCATGGGCCGTGGCTGAGAGTTTCATGCAGCATTATACGCTGTACAGAAAACTTGATTGCGAGGGAAGAAACTTCGACGCATTTTTACTTGTTTGTTTTGATATTACTTTTTTTTCTACTCGAATTTTGTCTATACCAGCCACAATGAGGGCATGCAATATTTTCAAGAATTACATTTTATTTGTGATGGGAATCATCGCCATTATCATCGCCTCCAACGCCTTGCCATGTAAAGAGTCTCAGTGGAATGTCGCTACTCATGTCTTTCACGTAATTCTTCCACAAATCTTCACTCGTCTTCTTCCTCCCGCCTCATAGTTATCAGTCAGGTAAGTCTGGATCTTCCAACTTCTCTTTTGCTCAGCAGAGCCCAGTGCTGCGGAGGACAAGTCTAAGACATCGTTGACTTGCAATATGTTAACTAAATCTAAGGTGAGGGCAAAAACGGTTTCAACTGCATATGGCTATAAGACATATGGAGCAAATTAATTTCGAAATGGTAATTCGTCAAATTTTAGTTGATGGCACGGCATATTGCAGACTCCGGAAGGGATCGGCATATTAATGCGTTTGCCTACATGGATCGCGTATCCTTTATCCGCTGTTGAGATATTTTGATAACTCACAGGCATAGGTAAAATATTTATTTAATAACAACTCGTTTTCGGATGTAATGGTACAACTTTTATTTGAAGAGATTTTACAGACATTTCTTAAAAGGTAAAACTCATTGTCATCTGCCTTGCTTCCTTTGAGTATCTCTCTCTCTCTCTCTCTCTCTCTCTCTCTCTCTCTCTCTCTTTCTCTCTCTCTCTCTCTCTCTTCTCTCTCTCTCTCTCTCTCTCTCTCTCTCTCTCTCTCTCTGACAGAAAATCAGGCCGGGTGCAATCGATCTCGGGAAGGGTAATTTACCCTAAACTTAAACACCAACTCGTGATGAGTTTGCTGGATATTCTCATCTGTTTGGTTAAACTTTCTCCTCCAGATAGCTCCCTTCATAAGTTTGCAAGGTCTTCGACTTTCCATAATGGGAAGGCGGAAGCGGGGGATGGGCGGGTTGTTGATGAGGGCTTTTTGGCAACGATAACCTATAAATGGAGATTAACGCTTCCGCTGTTATCGTACTTATGCCTGAAAGATGTACTTCCTAATAATTATTCGTAGTGTAAAATTACTCTGAAATATTTGTTAAAAGGCTACATTTTTGTTTCTTATTAGGTTGCACTATTTACTAAGAAATAATATTGCATGAAGCGTCAGTTTTTGTCCGTGATAAAATAATAGGTTCCAATTAAATGTACTTAGGAAGGTACTTGGTGACCTGCCTGCATCTTCGTAAAGGTCATCTCCAGATCCTCGCTCGGCTTTCTGACTGGCTCTTGAGAGAAATGATTGCAGTTTCCAACATTATGTAATCGTCATCAGAAGTACATTTTATTTTTTTAGTGTGTAATCTTCATGGTTTATTTTTTTACGTTTTTAAATTGGCCAGTGAAAGGAGTTTTAAATCTGAAAGCAATTTTTGGATATTCAGGAGACTAATGCTATGTTCACACATTCACGTATCAAGGCACGCATGTCCACGCACGGCCACGAACGGGGCGGAGCCAGAAAGTACGTAAACACAACGCAAATACAACGTAAATGTACCGTAAGTACTGTGTAAGTGCGGCAGCATGCGGCGCGACCGTTATGGACCACCCAGCCATGCGCTGGGGGGCACGAACCTTTCGACCTGCTCAAAACCCTGTGTGGGTGGCCAAGTCAGCTGTCAGGTAGCGTGGCCCGACCCGCACAGCGTGGCGCCAGCCGCGGGTTGACAGCGCAGTCGCCACACCCTTATCTGGGGGCCCACGCTGCCCCAGGGCACCACATGGCTGTCAGAATGGCGTGGGAGTAGACGCGGCAATGCTGCCGCATCGCCCACAACCGCGGAGATGTGGCAATGCTTTGACCTGGTATAAAAAGGGACAGGCGGCGCGCTTCCAGGTCAGTGCTTCTCCGGCCAGCATCCTGTTGCTCTCTCCATCAGCGCCTATGTCTTCGTCGTCCACTGCAGCCAAGATGCCCAAAGGACCCATGCTGAAGAGGACCAGGAAAGGGGCCCTGAGAACGCCAGGAGCCCTGGAAGCTGAAGTTGCCCCCTACACAAAGCCTCCTGAAGCTGATGGTCCCCCTTCAGGCAGCGATGCTGTGGTGCTGCAGCTTGAGGCCGATGAGCTCATGACGGAGAGTGAGCTAGAGGAGGAGGAAGAGGACCTTGCCCTTGTCTACGAGAGCGACCCCGCCGCCGCCACCGACAACAATGCCCACGAGGGGGATGCCAACGACGACACCGAAGGCACTCCTGAAGGAGATGGCCTAGATGGCCCTACAGGTCAGGGACGGAAGAACTCGTCAGTGATCCTCTCGGAGTAAAACGAGAGGCTTGTTGGCGAGTGGCTGGAGACCAAGGCCAAGTTTATTTATAACAAGGGCCTCACAGCCTACAAGGACAAGGCCAAGGTGTGGAGGGCCTTCGAAGAGAAGGGCCAGTCACTTGTTCCTCCCGTGAGCGGCCTTGAACTGAGGACGTGGTTTACGTCCCTCAGGAGTCGTTTTGGGTGGCTTACGACAGAGAAGAGTGGCCAAGGGACGGGCAGACGGCTGACGGACCGGGAGAAATGGATTCTCAACATTTTCCACTTCCTGAAGCCGCACATTGTGCGTCAAAGGAAGCCAAAGGTGTTGGGACTTCCGATGGTATGTCTGTTTTAATGTGTTTCCATGCATAATTATTACTGAATATAACGTTATTACATAGTTTCCATGCATTCAATGTACATTTTATACCATTTTCTCATATATGTTCCTCCTCTTTTTACAGGCTGCCTGTGCTGCTGCCGCCCTCCCTGCCCAAGCTCTGGACCTGCCTGCTGCTCCTGTTTCTTCTCCTGCCCCGACACCGACGCCCTCGCCCTCTCCGGTTGATCCAGCGAGCACCAAGGCTCGGAAAAACCAAGTTTCCGAGCTGTTCGACGTCACCTTCATGAGGGCACAGGCCCTCCGGGACGATATGCTGACCAATGTGCAGCCAGCTCCTCGTAACCCCCGCGTCCTCTACTGGAGGAAGTTTTTTCAAAAGGTCGAGGATGAGTGCGCACAGGTGTCAGAGCAGCTGAGTCTGCAACTGAAAATGGAGGTGCTCGGTGCCATCCAGAGGTACATCCGTGCCACCAAAGAGGGCTCCACGGTGCCGTCGAGGGCCATGATGACCCACACCATGGCAGTGACAGCAGAGTGTCAGGCACCTGCAGTTCCTGCCAGCCTGTCGGCATCGCAGCAGCAGCGGGCACTCACTGCACAGCAGCTGGCACTCCTGCAAGCACAGTTGGTGACTTCGACACCAAAGGAACTAAGCAACCTGTCGATTGACACCACCTTTTTAAGTAATTTACAAAATTAATTTATTTATTGTATCTACATATGCTTATATTTACATGTATGTTTGTATTTTATATTAAATAAATATCTTTTGCAATATCATGTCTAGCTCTATCCTCTGCTCAAATATCATGTATTCAGTGAAGTAGCTAAAATACAAGTACACAAATAAAGAAGGCAAAATGAACCTGAATACACTAACATTGCAGTATACATTACTGACTTTGAAATAATTTCAAAATACCTTATGTAACATATGTGCACAGAAGCAAAATGACAACAGACCAAATATTAGCAAGTCATATAAAACGTCACAAATATCGGGGAGAAGGTAGTTTCAAAAAGACAGAATTTTCATAGCAGAATATCAACAATGTAAATGCTAAAAGCAGGTACTTTCAAGAACATAGAATTATCACATCAGAATAGAAACAATGTTAAGAGAAGGTACTTTAAAAAATGATAGAATTATCATATCAGAATAGAAACAATGTTAAGAGAAGATACTTTCAAAAGTGATAGAATTATCATATCAGAATAGATTCCATGTTAAGAAATTATTAAAAAGGGCAAAATAACTACATCTTCTTTCTTTTATTTATATGTATGTTTGTTTCATATTGATTAAACATACATTTGCAATGTCATTTCCCGCTCTATCCTCATCCCAATTACCAAGTATTGATGAGAGTAATATATCATTTTATTAAATCAACTAAAACAAACAGAAGTACACAAATACACAGGGCAAAATAATCCTGAATTAATACATTATTGAATTTTAAATAAGTCCAAAATAAATGCAGTAACAGACATTTAAGTAATTACAACAATCAGGTATGCAGGAGAGTAGCTAAATCATGTTATCCTGTCAGTGCACGGAGCCTTCAGCCGATGAAAAGTATTCCTTCAGCAAGTTATGCTGTTCCTTTGCATCCCTCGTTGCATTGTTGGCGGTCACGGTTGGAAGGGCTGCTCCTAAGGACGGGTCACTCCTCCAGCTACCAGGGATGACAGCATGTGTGACGGGGTGCTCCTGATCTCTTTCTTGTCTTCGTGCATTTCTTCTTATGATCATATTGTGCAGAACACATGTGGACATCACTAATGGCTGTATATGGTCAGGCTTCAAGCATATTGCAGTGTGGAATACTCGGAATCTATTTGCCAGAATCCCAAAGGCGTTCTCCACCGTTCTGCGTGCCCTACTTAACCTGTAGTTGTAAATCCGTTCCTCCTTGCTAAGTCCTCTTTTGGGGTAGGGCTTCATAAGGTAATTCCTCAGGGGGAAGGCATCATCGCCAACTAGGAAGTAGGGCACAGGAGATCCATTAGGTTGACCTGGCAGGGCATCCGGTTGGGGAAGATTTGCTTCCTCTTGCAACAGCATTTCTGCCAGTCGGGTCTGGGCAAATACACCACCGTCTGACTCTGACCCAATGGCACCCACGTCGACGTATAGGAACTTGTATGAAGCATCAGCAACTGCAAGTAATACCATGGAGTAGAACTTCTTGTAGTTGAAGTAATGCGTACCGCCCTTGGGAGGGTTACGGAGCCTAATGTGTTTCCCATCTATAGCTCCAATTACGTGCGGGAAGTTCCACTGTTCCTCAAAACCCCGTGCAACCTCCTGCCACGCTTCAGGTGTTTGTGGCACCTGCAGTTCCTCATCCCCGAAGGCAGCAACAATGGCCCTGCAGGTCTCTGGTACGATGTGACTAATGGTGTTGTGGGCTACCCGGAACGAATATTGCAGACTCTTGTATGAATCACCTGTAGCGAGGAAGCGTAGGGTGATAGCAACACGTAGGCCTGGCTCAATGGGTTTCCTCCAGAATGTCACTTTCTTCTGAATGTAGGGTGTGACCCGTTCAACAATTTCACTGAAGAGGTCCTTGTCAATCCGGGTAAAATTTCTGTACAGGTCTGGGGCTTCGGTTGACAACTCCTCCATCAGGTTGTCATAATGACCTTGCTCCATCCTTTTCTGCAGGCACGGCCACGCCCACACCCTCCTTGGCCACCTTTTTTTCTGCTCTGTGTGCTTTGCAGCAATCATTGCAATCTCCAGCAATAACATGACGTGCACATATTCAATGACATATGGCAACATTTCTGTTCTATCCCTACTTGCTATAGCTATAAGTTGACGCATTTCAGCTATGTTGTCCATGTTACTTCAGCACGTTGGTAGTATGTCTTGACGCTGTGGTATTACGGCATTGACTAGCCTCACATGTGCAACTGCCGGCCCTTATATAGCTGGGGTTTAACCCCCGCAGTACATGGGGCCAACGTGACGTTTGTGTAACTCAGTTACACAGAACGTAACACATACGGTATACATACGTTGGTGTTAGTGCTCTGCCACGTACTACTTCTGCCTGCGCCGCCGCTTGTTGGTCAGCGTCACGTCACCCTTACGCAGTGCGTACATTTGCGGCGCACTATAATACGCATGCATCACGTACATCGTCCCGTGACACGTATCCAGTTAGGCACGGCTTATTCTCGCGTATGCGCAAGTTTCACAAATTCCGGCTGTGTGTGCGCATGCGTGACTTGATACGTGAATGTGTGAACTTAGCATAAATCATATTCCAGCTGGCAAGTTTGAAGTGTGCTTAACGTTAGGGACAGACCTTCGGATATTTTTAAAACTAGATATCATTTTGGGACATTTTAAAAACAGGAATTATCACGTATTTATAGGCCAACCACAGTGTATTTGATCGGAAATTTTGACTTCAAATCTGTATTTTTTCACAAGCATGTATAGTACATTTATGAATGCCATGAAAACAAAAATATCCATAGAAATTTAACTCGCACAAACATTGGGCATCTACAGTACATGTTTACCCCGTCTCACCAAATGTCATTTGACCACTTAACAAAATGATTTCATTTCTGGTGATGCTCGCACTTAAACAAAATATCACAATCTCGTTCACTACACACACACACGCACACACACATTATATATATATATATATATATATATATATATATATATATATATATGCATGTATGTATGTATGTATGTATGTATGTATAAATACATACATACTTATACATATACTTACGCACACACACATGCATTTACATGTCCTATGTCCTGAGCTGACTGGATCAAGGATAAACGGAGATTTGTCGGTTAATTAGTTCCCTTAGGAACAGTATTACAAAAGAGCCATGAACCACGCGGTACGAGACTGATAAATTAAAAAGGAGTTAATTCTCATACTACAATGGCTTCATGCGTCTTGCACCAAATAATTATCAGAGTAATTATTGCGTTAACAGAAAAAAAGTTTCATTCACTACCATAATTTTCAATCACCCTTATTATATTTCCCGGGCAATTCTGAACCACCTTGAAATACGTTTAGCATTTAACCCAGAAAGCTACTAGTTCTCAATTTCGGCACCTTATGCAATTTCCAGTTAACTCCAAACTTCATTTGTTTTGATGGAGCTAGCTTAAAAAAAAAACTATCATACAGTAAGTTAAAATGTAAACTTAAGTCTTTTAACCTATAAAACAGACCATAACTCTATATCTAGCTTTTCACTTCGCCTTTGTATGTTGAAATAAAAAGTTTAACATCGATAAAAGTTCGACTAACGTTAACGAAAGCAGAGTAGAAAAGCAATTACGATGATAATAAATCTCCGAAAATATGCTGTCTTTTACAGCAGTTCAATCAGCGGGGCGCGAAGAAATCAAGTTGGTTACTGTTCGATAAGCCTTTGAAAGGGACTTCGACTATATATAGCCACTCGGTTCAGAGAGTTTGGGCGATAAGATTCTAGTGGATCATTCCCGTCTCTAGTATATCGAAGAAAACGGTATCCATTTAGGAAAAAAAATTATATATGGATAGCTTCTTTGACTCTAGATTGGAACTAAACGGCCAAAAAATGAGTCTGATAGTTTTTAATGTCAAACTTTAGAGAAACTGAAAAGGTAAAATGCGTTGGGTTTTTTAGGAGCCGGCCTGTGAGCGCTTCTACAAAAAAAAAATATATATATATATATATATATATTTATATATATATATATATATATATATATATATGTATATATATATATATATATATATATATATATATGTATATGTATATGTATATATATAACTGATTAAAAACAATCAGACCCATTTTTTGCCCGTTTAGTTCCAAACTAGAGTCAAAGAAGCTATCCATATATAATATTTTTTTCTAACTGGACACCGTTTTCTTCGATACACTCCTATTTCCATAGAATACAGTACACTTTCCTAAAGGTTATGCTGTTTATTTTTCAACAAATTTCTAATCTGTTTGTAGTTCAGCAATGATCGACCTTTACAGTCTTTGCATATTGGACTTCATTTTCATATTCTGCATATATATATATATATATATATATATATATATATATATATATATATATATATATATATATATACATATATATATATGTATATATGTATATGTATATGTATATATATACATATATATACATATATATATGTGTAGTATTTATATATATAATATACATATACTTACATATGTATATGCAAATATGAAAATGAAGTTCAGTATGCAAAGATTGTAAAGTTCAATAATTGCAGAACATCAAACAGATTGGAAATTCGTTGAAAAACTAAACAGCAGACCCTTTTAAGAAAGTGTAAATTGAACTGTATTCTATGGAAACACAAAGCATATCGAAGAAAACGGTATGCAGTTAGGAAAAAATATATATATGGATAGCTTCTCTGATTGGAACTAAACAGGCAAAAAATCGGTCTAATAGTTTTGACTGCTTCAAAAAGGTTTTGAAGTACATCTGCAGAGTGATCAAGTAAGACCTCATGGCAGGTCAAGCGTATAAAGACTACTGAGTTCTTGACCAATTACTACAAATTATGTTTGCGGATGATCATACACAAGTCATAACATATCCTACAAATGCTAAATGTATGCTACAAAGAAAAACTATCAGAGAAATACAGAAAATTAATAACTACGAAAAGAAATGGAAGATAACAACAAATATGAACAAATTCCAGATCCTCTCAATTTCTGCTCGTCGTCCCAGGGATATTATAGTCAACAATAGGAGAATTCCATATAACCAACAAGTCACAATTCTTGGGTGCAAATTCCAAAAATCTGGCATTCTTCCCCATGTACAGGCGAGAATAGCTACCGCAAGGAAA
>JANJGK010000005.1:29056722-29087941 GCA_039081455.1 Macrobrachium rosenbergii | reverse complement strand
TGGCTGAACGGAGTCTGTGGCAACGCTGTACCGGAGCAATTGCCCGAAGTTATTGAAGAGTACTCTCTCTCTCTCTCTCTCTCTCTCTCTCTCTCTCTCTCTCTCTCTCTCTCTCTCTCTCTCTCCTTAAATGTAACTTTCTAACAAATGATGGTACATAATTCTGCATGTGCTTGTGGGTGAGAGAAGGCACTGTAAGCAGTATCCTGAACAGTGATAACACTGGTACTCATTATTTTGTGGTAATGGTAATAGCTGCTATTATTTTTATCATCGCCATCATCATCATCATTATATTTTCCGATGCCGTTTCTAAAGTTCTGATGCCGTTACTTGTTATAACTACAACTGATTATCTGAAACACAGGTTGAGAGAGAGAGAGAGAGAGAGAATATACCAAGGATCCGGGCAACAGGTCTACAAACCCCCTTGTCATATTTTCGAGGCGTAATATTCACCCTCTAAAGAGTAAACAAACGCACATAATACGACAGTCTTTGTTAATATTAAATTACTGAAAAATGACGGATAAACTGACTTTTAATGATAATGGACACCGGTTCACAAATGTACAAAAGAAAGAATATATGGCACTTCCACGGGGCCCTTCGAGAGCATGGCATCAGAACAAAAGATTTGCTGATGACACGCGAAACGAATGCCACACAAGAACTTGAAAAGTACATTGCATCATAGATCTATGAATTTTAAGGAGTCAGGTCAAACAAATAGGCACTTCAGCCATTTCGGCCCTTAAGACAATGAAGAGGGGAGTTGGAGTGGTTCGACAGCCAGAGAAAGAGATCCAGAAAATGAGGGAGATGAAGCAGAAAGTGGAGCTGGGAGAAAACCCCACAGATGCACCACGAAATAATTTTGAATGGTTGGACAGCAAGATTGGAGAAAGGAAGCGGGAATGGAGATTATGTAATAGGGCAATAAATGGATGCAGCTTGGGGCCAAAGGGGCGCTGCAAACTTCCTTCAGTGCACCACACGAGGTTCGCTAACGGCAATACCCCTCTGAATTAAGGGGACACTCTATAGCAGGTAATATCAGGAATTCTCTGTCAGGTAAACATAGTGGAAGTTAGTTTATCAACGAGCAGAAAATGGAGCGTCTCTTAATTTTTATCGTTCGGAACAAAGAGGGCCACGCCTGGTTAACAAAATTCTTAAATAGCATGAAAGATCTAAAAAAATTCACTTCAGTACCACATCTCAGTAGAAGTAACAGCCTTCGAGTAATTGTTATCTTCTAATCAGTCTACGATTATATCCAATTTTAAAGGTTACTATACAACAAGTATTGACTTTTTCGATTATAAGACACAACTTGCTAACAGTTTATGACAGCGGCCCCCGCTCCCCCCCCCCATCATTATCAGATTAATATATCCATTAAATCAAGAATAAAAATTGTGGGGTGTGCTTACATGAATTTCATAGACATTACCTTTACATTGCCTGAAATCTGAATGAATAATTGGTATGTGGAAACTTTTCTACGTGACATCTAAGCACTATATCTTATTTTTGGACTCCCATTTTAAAAATACCACAAAAAATGCACCGAAGTTTCTTCGGCGCAATCGAGTTTTCTGTACAGCGAATAATGATGTATGAAACTCTCAGCCACGGCCCATGAAACTCTCAGCCGCGGCCCATAAAACTTTTATCCACAGCCTGGTGGTGGCCTGTGTTGTTGGAGCCTATAGCGGTGCCAGACGCACAAGCATAGCTAACTTTAACCTTAAATAAAATAAAAACTACTGAGGCTGGAGGCCTGCAATTTGGCGTGTTGGAGGGTGGATGATCAACATACCAATTTGAGCCCTCTAGTCTAAGTAGTTTTTCAGATCTGCGGGTGGACAGAAAAAGTAGACGGACAGACAAAGAGCCATCTCAATAGTTTTATTTTACAGAAAACTAAAAACGATATATTATTTATAAAGTGCAGCTTATATGAACGTTAAAGTATGTCAAACAATCCTTTTGTTAAATGAAATGTAGTGGATATTTTTTATTTTGTTTTAAAACGGTGAAGTTTAGCCTGTGTATCAGAGCTTTCAAATTGAAAAGCAGAGATTTACAAGGAAAAAATGCAGTGAATACTGAAGCTTCTAAATAAAATAGTCTGGTTTAGGGTTATTAATTTACCCTCCTTGGACTTACGAACCGCTTATTTATTTTTATTAAACGTTTCTTTTGCAAAAACAGCTAATGTAACTCTGTGCCTTTTAGTTTTGCGAATATTTAAGATACGGAAGAAAATGAGTTATTCTGGGCAAATGAGATCTCTCATCCCATCTGTTGTTAAACGAGAACCATTCACCTTTAGTATCTGCTCTTTTTCCTTGCTCTTATTTTTTCATACTATTTTACCTGTTCCCATTTTTTAAACCTATCTTTTTGCCGTGTATAAGCGATGCTTGGAAGGACCACATATATTGTCTGTCATTCTGTCTGTCTACCTGTCTGTTTGTCTGTCTACGCTGCACTTAAAACATTTGCTTTTGCTTATGATTTTGATCATTAATATTTTGTTCAGAGGATGAACATTTTTCTTCATTTTTGTTCTCTCTCTCTCTCTCTCTCTCTCTCTCTCTCTCTCTCTCTCTCCTCTCTCTCTCTCTCTCTCTCTCTCTTACTATTAGTTTACCGATTCTGTGAGTGAACAAGCTTTTACAAAGTGATAAACATTTCTTTAATCACAAATCTTCGTTATTCAAGGTTAATTCAAAAGTAATGCAAAACAAACTACTGAAAAACATCAGTCAGCTATAATCTGCGCTCTAAAGGGCTACGATAGATCACAGACATACTGCGTCTTTATGGGAGAAGTGATACAGATGTTTTCAATCACTTCCCATTTATGGTGTATCAGATTTTCAAAATGCGTCCACGAGAAGGTATACAGCAAATGTGCTTGAGTGCAAACTTAGTTGGTATGTATGTATTGACGTTACAGCTACAAAGGCTGTGCACATTGAACAAAGCATAACATTCCCAGCAACAACCATATGCAGCAGCAAATTACAAAATCTAATTCCCCTCGCCTCTTAGCCCTTACAGAAGCAACTACTCTGGAATTTCCATAACTGGAAGAGGTTTAGGATTAAAATTTTTAAAGGCCTTTGTAAGTTTTGTAGTAAGTGCATATTTAAAAATTAATCACCCTGTCTGTGGAAGACAACCGTACTCTCTCTCTCTCTCTCTCTCTCTCTCTCTCTCTCTCTCTCTCTCTCTCTCTCTCTCTCTCTCTCTCTCTCTCTCTCTCTCTCCGCTGTCTTAACATAATGTGTCAACAATCATTAGATTTACACCTCATGGGTGAATCATTAGCAGGATTCTTGAATGCACTCTTTGAATAGCAGATTTCTTCTTGACTGCCATTGTGTGACTATACTTAAAAAAACATAACACTGATACTAGGGAACTTAATCATATAAAAACAAAGCGGACTCGTGCTCAGAAGAAAGTGCCAGATATCAGAAAAACATCGTCTATCATTGCCATAACACAAATATCAAGGATGTAACAATCAGCGACTGAAGAGCTTATAAAGCCTAGAATGATATTTTGTTCTGAACCATGACAACGGTTACAAATTTATGGGCCACAAATTGTAATCTTCTAACGAATATAATAGAGACCCTTTGTATAACGCAGCGTTAGCGGTGATGATGATGATGATGATGAAGAATGATAATAATTATGATAGGCCATTATGATTATAAAGATAGCCATTAAGCGTATCAAAACTGCTGTAATTACGACTTTAAAAAGCTTATAATTACAAATCAGGAAAAGAATTGCAACTTTTCATAAAGTCAGCTTTGAAACAGGAGAGCGCAGGTAGATTAATCATTGTCAGGTGTCTGTACAGAGAGAATTCGAAATGCAGAATCCTAAGCATTCCCCCCTTTAGACTGCATTTAAGAATACTGAAGTAATACATTTATTAAAATCAATTAACGATTTCGGGGAAGGAAAGCATTATATCGTACACAAAGGGTTTTGCGATTACTTTTTAATGGCAGGTTGGTTTGGCAAAGGGAGTACATTAACCGATAACGGATTATATTTCGAAGCAAAGCAGTACATCCGTACTACAAAAGATATGCAATGAAGTATGTTTGGAATATTCATGTAAAACAGTATAAATTATGTACGTGTTTTCTGATTCTCAAGTAACTCCAGAAAAGTTCACATTAGGGTAGGGAAACTGAAAAAGCCATTTACGTACTAACTTTTTTTTTTGATGAAAAAGAAATAAAAATATGCATATAACTGAAACATTGCTCTTTAAGAATTAAATTCATATTTTGCATGCTTCCCTTAGTTTACCAAGGCACTGAATGTACAAATTTTCGTTTTGTTCTCATTTATAACATGAAATAATATATTTCCTAGAAAAAGACTTTGACTAAATAAGTTTCAATCTCTCTCTCTCTCTCTCTCTCTCTCTCTCTCTCTCTCTCGGCTCTCTCTCCTCTCTCTCTCTCTCTCTTAGTGTCAAAAAGAAACAAATAAAAAATGCGCCGAAGTTTTCTACGGTGCAATCGAATTTTCTGTACAGCGTATAATGCAATATGAGAAGCTGCCCTTGAAATTTTAAGCCACGGCCGGCGGTGGCCTGTCCTATGGCGCTGCCAGACGCACGATCATGGCTAACTTTAACCTTAAATAAAATAACAACTACTGAGGCTAGAGGGCTGCAATTTGGTATGTTTTGATGATTGGAAGGTGGATGATCAACTTACCAATTTGCAGCCCTCTAGCCTCAGTAGTTTGTAAGATCTGTGGGCAGACAGAAAAACAGAAGACTGACAGACAAAGCCATCTCAATAGTTTTCTTTTACAGAAAACTAAAACTGGCTGTTTTTGAGAGGCAGTTCATAATCATCCTTTGAAATATGACCTTATTTCTAACTTAGGTTGATTTATCACGAATCTATGAACAGGAATTTTGAGTAAATGGTCGTTCAGTTAAAAGAAAAGTAATACGAAAATGTTAGCCTGTTAAACATAGAAACTCCGAACAAACATCCAGTAAAACTTTCGAAAGCAAGGGAGAGGTTACTGAGGAGATTTCAGTCCCTTTCTCCTACCATGCTGTAAAATCCACGGTGCTTATTTTAATTCAAGATCATCGTAAGACCTTGTGATCGAAGAAAAACAAAAACCGGCAAAAAGGATGTTTCATTTTACATCCCTTTGAGTCCTGATGCAATACAAATGGCACTTGTATAAATTTTCCAAGACAGATACTCTGAAAATTGAGATTTTAACATTGGAGGTAGAAAGAGGAAACTTCTCGTTTCTGTTCTGTGCAGGTATTAATTCGGTCAAGAAAACGGTCTGTTTACTTTCAACTGTGGACAGCGCAATTAATCACGATACCCGGCGGTCTACGTTTTTTCTAAATATAATTCCTCAGTGATACCAGAGCCCTCCATCATTTTGGTTGTTTTGTAGGTGCCAGAATGATTTTATTTCACAGAAAACAGTACAAGACGCGAACTAATGAGTCCCCTTCTATTGCTCATTGATAAAGCTCTCACTCAAGCAGTGTTTCGAATTAAAGACAGCCTAAAGTTTTGCACGCACCCTTTGGGTAACTTTAACAAGACAAAACTGTTAAAATTTCGTTCTCTAAATAGGATGTCCCTAAGTTGATTGTTAGTTTAGGTTCATCTGGAAATAACCCGTGAAACCTGAGCATCATGAAAAGCCAATCGACTATTAACATTTTACGGAGAGTATTCTTCAAACTGACAATCTGTATACTAATTCTCTTTACCTTGATTATCCGTTCTGCAGGAAAAATACCATTCTAGTCTTTAAGGTTCGAAAAACCATAAAATAACAAAACGCATTATATCAAAGTTTCTGCAAATCTGTAATTACAAGCAAAATCAATTTGCTGCGTGAAATATAAGACTGTTTCTACCTACGTAGAATATAGCCATTTTTACAGTATATGCAGACAACAACCATTTGCTACTGCAAGTCCACATTATCTTTAGTTTATTCTTAGTGGCGGTAAAAACAACTAATGGTAGAGAAGAAAGGTATGTGATATACCCATTTAATATTGTTGTGAGAATAGAGAATCTCGCGGAGATGTTTAACGTTAAATTTGTGATCGTCACTTGAATGGAAATATTCAATATCCTTATCATGATAGGGATGTCTCAGAATATCCCCAGCCTTCCTTCGCGACCATGAACAACCTTCCACGAGCTAGATTATTTAATCTATGAACATAAAAAAAATATGTATATTTCTTAAGATTCTGTAATTATATGGATAAAAAAAACAAGCATGTTTGTTTGAGTAATAGAGAAAAAATGTGAAGGTAGTAGACTTTCTGGCTCTCCAGTTTGGGAAAAAATATTTTTTGGGTTTAAATGATGTAAACATTTAACATAGTTTATTTCAACGGAGGAAAAAAAGGTCTGATGCCTTGACTGCTGTTTTCCTGTAGCATTTAAATCAAAACAAACTAAGCTGCTACGCGGTATAAAAGAAATTTTCCGTAGTCACCCCTGCAAAGGAACACAGGGAATACATCGCAGCTGAGGATGAGAAGGTTTGGGGAAACCACAAATCCCTCCCGAATTGCTTACTTATAAAAAGAAGAGCAGCATATCAAAGTCCCAAATAATTGTTGAAAAAGAAAGCGTAAGTAAATATGAATCTCTCTCTCTCTCTCCTCTCTCTCTCTCTCTCTCTCTCTCGTCTCTCTCTTATGTAGGTTCTCGTCCCCATTTAGAGGTAAAACGCAAAAGTACAGCAACTGTAGCTTATTTCTTCTTTACAGGTGCTTTCTTTAGGGGAGAAAAAATACCAATTAATGTGAAAGAAAAAAAACGTTCCTGAATGAAAGAGATTATCTGGTGAGTTTATAGTGTTTCCTCCTTCCGATTTCCCTACCAAACTTCACAAGGACAGACTCTCTCTCTCTCTCTCTCTCTCTCTCGTCTCTCTCTCTCTCTCTCTCTCTCTCTCTCTCTCTCTCTTCATCCCCGGGAGACCCATCCGTTTCGAAGTTAACAGATAAATGCCTTCTTTGGGAGGATTATGGACGTGAAAATCAGCGCAGACTTTTTAATCGTTCAATAAATATTCCCTTCGAAATTTTCCCCGGCTTTTGATACGGTATTTTCCTTGTTTCTTTCTTACAATGCTCCAAAATCGGGACGAATTTTCCCATGAGACGATCGAAGAGAAATAAGGTACTGGAAGAAGATGAAGAGCAGAGAGACCTATTACTGGGGCAAAGGAATCGTGGAATTTGTGCCCTAACAACTTGTAATGAGAGAGAGAGAGAGAGAGAGAGAGAGAGAGAGAGAGAGAGAGAGAGAGAGAGAGAGAGAGAATCATTTTACGGCTAATGCTAAAGTTGATATCAGTACGAATAATAGAAGACTTCTTCAGTAAGTAACATGATCTAGGGGATCGAACAGCATTGCCGCCACACGTCATCTCAGTTACAAAATCAGCAGCATATATTACTTAATAGAGATGTTGAGAATATAAAATTACCTAAGCTGGGTGAACTGTTTATGTTGTAGGGGCAAAATGCAAATAATGATAGTGATGAAGCATACAGTTAAAGATCCAAATATATTATATAAGGCTTGAAGTCTAACAAGTTATAATGGAAGTAAAGAACAAACAAAACAGTCTGAGAGGCAAGAATTGCCTTAGTAAAAAATTACTCGCCATAGTAACTGTAACCTTAAAAGGTAAAATTAAAACATGAATTAAAACATTTTGGAATGGATCCAATTGGTTTCCGTGCAAATATTTTGAAAGAAAAGAATCAAATCAAAGTAAAAGCCGGATAAACACCTACAATCATAAAGATTGTGAATAATTTTTTTTTTTTTTCAAAATAAAGAATTGCCAGTTCAATTTCAGGAAGAGGAACGACCGAAAGTGTGCCACTTTCTTTAGACTATTGATAACTAAATAATTCGACCAGTGCATTGTCTCACGTTTTATCAGTCGGAATACTTTACAGAATGTTGATGGTCGTTAGAATAAACAGGCATGAGAGAGAGAGAGAGAGAGAGAGAGAGAGAGAGAGAGAGAGAGAGAGAGATATTTGTCCGCAGGTGGCTAGATGCAGCCATTAATTAAACCGAAGCGATGATTCGGTTGATCAGAACTGTAATCGCGAGAACAATGTTACACCGAATGAATGATTGTAGTTTATCTGGCGTCACAGTTTAATGCTATAACGAGATACATATTATGCTTAGAACATACTGAAGGAGGAAAGTTGGTTTTTTATATTCAAAGTGAGTTTTTCATCTTAAAGTTTGATATACCTATATAGTACTTGATGTCTTTGGTTTGCACGCATTCGCACAAAAATTAAATTATTTGCAACATTTTTTTATAAGAGCTGCTGGCTCTGGTGAAAGACTAATCTCTGAAAACGAATGTGAAGTTAAAATTCGACAATTCTGGTAACTATCTTGTTCTACAGACATTCCAATTCCGCCAGTAACCTACTTCTTAGCAAACGATCTTAGTCCACTGATTATTGTATAACTTACAGCTAAGTTACAACTGTTGCGTTAATACGCTGGTAGAATTCTTGAGGAATGTGCAAGATGCATTTACATTAGAAGATTAGCTAATGGCTTTCGTAGACCTAGAGCCTCTTGGAATAAATGTACCAGTAAAATATTCCACAATGCACGAATGATTTTTGAGCATTCCATAAATTTGGCTTCCATGCGTAGTGGAGTCCCTTTTTATCTATTTTAAAGAAAGTCTCAAAGCAACATACACGAAATTGTGATGGGCACCCCCAAGGCTAACAACGCGGAAACAACCACCATTCTAAATAACACATGATTATTAGCGACGTCAAGGAACAATGGCAACTGCGAGAAAATATCATATCTCTAACATTCAAAGGAGGAATTTGCTGAATTTTGATGATGTGGAAAGGGCATTGTTTGTCACAGCAAGAACTACTGAGAGTAAAATCAGCAAAGAAATCTTATGAAGAAAAGATGGTCTCGCATAAAATTTTACGCATACTTGTTAATAATTATTTGACCAAAATCTTTGGTGAAATAAGTGGGACCTGTTAAGATTTACAAGTCTGTGAAAGCATTTTACACATCCAGTAGAGGGGAAAGAATGTGCCTGTTGAACTAATCTACCAGTATTTACAGTAAATTTTCTGTATTTATTCTTCAAGTATGGAAGATGTTGATATGAACGTCGAAATTTTGAAAGCTGGGAAAATAGGAGTATTTTCAAGTGCCTTAGAAAGTAGATATAGTGCTCTGGTGCTTTCGACCAAATCTGGGCCATATTTATCGTGAATCAGGTATGCACCGAGATGCGTATAGGACACAAAGATATAAAAAGATATGCGAGGTCGTATGAATGGCCAAAGCAAGAGGAGAAAGAATGACTAGAGTAAAGCAGCAATTAGAGTGCTGAGAGAGAGAGAGAGAGAGAGAGAGAGAGAGAGAGAGAGAGAGAGAGAGAGAGAGAGAGAGAGATAAGGAAAAAATCTTTTTTGATGTTAGTTCTTTTTCGATGTCAAATGAAGGGAAAGAATGTTTGTCATCTGAAGGAAGAATTACGATTATTTTGATCACATCTTTAGGTTCTTTGAGACTAATGACCAGTCCAGTTCATTTGAAGACAGCTCAAGAAAGCCTACTTAGAAATGGCAATGTGGAAGTGTAGAGCAATTATGGTAACAATTTAGAAAATAAGAAAAATTATCCTTTTCTAAAATTTTCTTTAGAAAGAGAGTCTTCCTTGCTAACCTAATATCATGGTCTGGGATACATTCACCTAAAGTTATCGAAGACTTTTTAAAGATTTTTATCCTGCTTACATAACACTATCCTAACTGTGCGTTGCTTCAGTGCTTCCTTAAGCATAAAGTTCAGTCTTCATAAGCAGATCATTAAAATGAGATTAAGGCCGGAATTCTCACATTGCGTTGGCGTTTGCAGAGGCTTATTACAAAGCCACAGGAAATTCACAGGTCGTTGTATACAGAAGGTACAATGAAGTTTCCCGTAATTACTTGCGTTTTGTGTTATAAATAATCTTCATAGAAATCCATTGTAAATTCTCTTGCCTCAAGAGTTGTTATTAAGCTTGCTGAAATGTTGAACTCAGGTTTTAATTAACTTGTTAACAAAAGATTGCGTTTCTTTTGCATAAAGTGGAAAACTAAAGTAAATAGGAAAATAAACAGTCTTTAATTCAATTATTATCACAAGACCTGGCTTCAGGCTTCCTACTGCGAAGTCCTAAAGAAATTAAGATGACAACAGGCATTTAGCAAGTCGATTATAAATTGTCCCGAGTTGTCTAGAAATAGCAACTGGCCTTTTGCGAATATTTGTCGTAAAAGAAGAAAGGATGAATTTCTTCCTAACTTCGGACCCTGCAAACGAAAACAGTGACAGTAATTGGGTGGGTGGCAAAATTATTTTGGTTTAATAAGAAGAAAAATTTAAAAACGGGATGAAAGTACTCTCAAGCTTAGGTATCTTGAAAAACAGTGAATTCTGTATGTCATACCTACTTCAGTATGATTTTGATATTTTTTCTCAGCATGTAATATACAAAATCATTTAAAGTAATGAAGTCTTTCTAAAGAGGAAAAGAGCTCTTTTCAACTTGTTGTAAGTATTTTTCCTACATTTACTAAAACATTAAGATCCTCAACAGCAGCATCAGCAACAAGAAGAGCTATAATAATAATAATAATAATAATAATAATAATAATAATAATAATAATAATAATAATAATAATAATAATAATAAAGGAGGTGAATTTTTACCTCCGACATAATTTAAAATTTTTCTGCTGAAACAAAAGAAAACATACTTGCGAGTGTCAGCTCACTAAAGGAAGCTGGAATGGGGTGATGAATTAACAACCTGCTCATTTCGTCACTCTGCAATTTCATACTTTTAATTGCATGTATCATTAGGGTTCTATTACGAAATGCTAAATATACTTAAATCAAGGCTGAACAAAAACCGTTAAAACCTAACTAATAGCAAATAGGCAAAGAACTCCAGGCAACTGAACAGAAAAGCTTTCCTCATCTTCATGCTCAACCCTCCCCCACAAAAAAAAAAGACTTGGAATAAACAAAAACACTAACTATTATTTGGAATCTAAGGATGAATTTGCTGCCACTGTTAATGGCAAAAGCAAAAAAACTTTCCTGGCACATTTATTTACAGCCCAAATATTAATACACTGAATTTCATCCACAGATTTGCTGTCGACGCAGAAAATGTGAAAAGGTCAACGATATTCCAGTTGCATTCCACGCTGCAAGAACAACGAGAAAATATAACCGGTGGGCGAAGCATGTAGGTAAAACTTTATTACGCCGAGTAAAATATCGTGCTTAATCTGTTTCATTCTCTTTTAAAGCTTCTCTAATTAAAACAAACCCCAAGAGTAAACTGTAACGAATTTGTTGTTGTTGCATTTCTTCTTTTCATGATTATAAACAACATTACACAAAAGTTACACTAGCGTCTATTTGGAAATTGAAATTTTTTATAAGATCATAATCTAAACAATACAGCTTTCTTTTTAGAATTGTCTTAGTTTCACGAGGATGTTTAGAAAATAAAATAAATAAAACTGAAATTCAGTTTCAAACTTACTTAAAATCTAGTTATTCTTTGAAAACTGGATAACTTCACTGTTTTCAGAAATATCTTTTTTATCCATTCATTCATTTTCAAAACATTTTGCTCTTTCGTAAACATAGATTCACCGCTTATACGCTGTTTACGAAATCATGCAATATGAAACCTCCTTATGCATACATTCTAGTGGCTGCTCCTCACAGAAAGAGAGAGAGAGAGAGAGAGAGAGAGAGAGAGAGAGAGAGAGAGAGAGAGAGAGAGAGAGAGAGCACCGATACCACCGTGTCAGTTTCAGAGCATCGAAAAATTTCATTGCGCAATTTGTGTAAAAGACTTAATGTCATAAAAATAACCATTTCCATTCTTTCTTTCAAAAATCTGTGATAAAAAATAACTGATGAATCGTAATTTATATTGTCAACGGGAACATACTTTTTAATATATTTACTCAGTGTTATATTAAGTATATAATAGTCTTGCGAAGAAAGGATGTTTGAATATTTATGAACGTTCAGTTAAGTGAATTGTTACGCAAAAACATTTATATTGTCAGCGACACGATCATGTGACTGGCTTGTTAACATTCCACTCGAGGTCAGTGCAAAATCGGTGCTTATAACAAATTATATTTCGATTCACGGCAGTCATTACCAAGTCGTTTAATTAAAAGTAATGGCATAATAGTGATTAAAATCTGTAGCCAGTTTATTACCCAAGTCTTAACGTGTAGAGCCATATTTGTTTGGCTTTCTTGAATAAAAAGCTTTTACGAAATACTTTCATTCAGCTGAGCAAATATCCTTCTGGCATATTCAGCATTCCAGCGTCCCTACGACTAAATGTGAAAGCTTTTTTCCCGCCCTCGTAGAGTAATGTCATTAAAAACTCATGAAATATGTATATATCCACATCTAGAGGACCATGTTCAGTTTCTTTTTCCGTGTAAAAGAAACTGAATTTCTCTCACTATTATAAAGAGAAATATAAGAAATCAGCGTCTTGTAACCCGGCACCTAACACCGACGAGAGAGAGAGAGAGAGAGAGAGAGAGAGAGAGAGAGAGAGAGAGAGAGAGAGAGAGAGAGAGAGCACCAGATGTCGTCATGTAACCTGAGCGGTCAATAATACCAGTCACACTAGTAGGGGGTAACCAAGCCAACACCCCGCTCCAGTCAAAAATACCGTCTAGGTCAAGAAGGTCACAGTGACTATGCTACGGGACCCGACTCAACAGCATCAGCCAGCGACCAATCGAAATTCAAACCACCAGTCGACCCGCCGACTACCAACCACCGGCATGCTATATATACCTATGAAATGCATCCTAATTCATTAACTTTTTTCAACTCGCAGTAGGTGGCCTCCAGAGAATGTGTCCAAACGTCAGAGGAAATATAACTACGTCGACAAAAAAAACTTTGCATGACTGTGTAATGTTTTTATCAAATTACCAGCAAATGTTGTGATGTTGCTTTCTTATTATTTATTTTATTCGTTGCTTTATCGTTTCTACCTTTGTTTGTTATTAGTTGTAAGGTCCCAGCAGGCTTAGGAAGACACAGTGTAGTTTTCTTACTTGATTAACACACTAATTAAAGTAAACATTATATTTACAAATTAAGTGAATCGAAGTATGAGCCTTGCTTTCTTCTCAACCCACAACTGGTGAGGCTCACGACCTCACTCCTCTGCCTCTCTATCTTCTATCTGCTATCTATCTGCTCCTCTCTCCTTCTCTTCAAACTTGCTTTTTGAAGGGTGTTGAAAGGAAAAAAGTCTATCCTACAATAGGCAGGCCATTGCTTCTTGTTCCGCCTTGTAAACATCCTAAGTGGTTGGAGATTATCTGACGACGTCCTTTTGGGTGTGATTAAATAACTTAATCCCCTCTTCGTAGGTGGGACTAATGACGTCACCGGAAGTCTTTAGGTTCCGGCGAAAGTTGAAAGGTCAGCTCACAGGTAGGGCGGTTAGGCATTTTTGTTATGGTTGCCTTAGATTATACTGGCACCCGGGTTTTGGCTACATAATCATAATACTTCCTGATCGTTATTTTCTCTCTCTCTCTCTCTCTCTCTCTCTCTCTCTCTCTCTCTCTCTCTCTCTCTCTCTCTCTCTCATTTCTTTATTATTCATTCTCTCTCTGTCTCTCTGTCTCTCTCTTTCTTTATCTATCACTGGTTCTCTCTCATTTCTTTTTCTCTCTTTTATATTTACGCTATTCCCAACTAATATTCTCCCAGCTATCATTACAACTGTAGAAAGCTTGACACACCAGCATACCAGCTACGTGCTGATGAGAAGGTTATAAGACGAATGAAGAAGCTTCTATACAAATTAAATGCCGTTGAAACAGCTATTATCCTCAACAACACTGCCCTCAGAGATGGTTCCCTCCCTAATAATAATAATAATAATAATAATAATAATAATAATAATAATAATAATAATAATAATAATAATAATAATAATAATGAGGCATTAGACAACATAATATACCTCGTGTCATTATCGAATCAGGTTAAGCTGACACAAGTTGTAATGTGTCTAGATCACCTGCGTAAGTTAGTGGGTACAATGATAGATTTTTGTATGTGACTATGCAAGTAATATTTGTTATTCCATACTAGAGGTAAGTTTGAAGTCCAGGGATTAATTTAGAAAGAAGACAACGATTAATTATAATAAATATTTGTGTGAAATCAATGATGATTTATTTGACTCAGGAGATAAAATATCAAATGTTATTACTAAGTATATCATTTCAGAGTATTTATGAGCAGGGCAAGTTTCATTTAGATACTCATGTGTGACATGCTTCACGGCATATGTTAGTTTTTTCTAAGGAAATAACTACCATGAATAAAAATTTTGTTCTTTCTGTTTTACCTGAAAAAAGCTACATGTCTTAAATTTTAAATGATATTGCATAATACATCTGTAAGATATATTATACAATGCAGAAAACAAATTCTGAAACTTTTCCACAAATGTTATAGGAATTAAGTTAAAATTAGTCCCAATCCAAGTCCTCTTTTCGTAGCTCATCAATCAAAACACTAAACCTTATATGCCGCTGAACACAAAAGAAAAATGTCTTCAGTATATTCGAGAAAGGTTTCTTTGCCAATGTGGGGAACACGGGTTGGTCGGTCCTACTGGTTGTCAGTCAAGTGTTCAGTTATGAAGGATGAACAGAAAGAGAGCTCATGCTTTTGAGTAATTGTTTGCCCGTTGGTCTCTTTGTTAACAGCTTTAGGTAGAAAGTTCTTTATGGATTTTCACGAAATCTCCACTAAAGGTAAACATCGTGACTGGCGAGGACCGGTTACACTTTGGAAGAGACTGCGATGTAATATTGAACGTAAATGAGATAGAAACTACATATAAGGCATGTGTATTATCATTTTAAAGCCTATATGCAAAGTGAACTAAGGGTCAAAAGGTCAAAGCAAAATCGTGCTGTAAGATCAAATGTCAAATAGGAATATAAACTTGATCATAAATTTTAATCCACACAAATTATAGACCATGTTTGACATGCCTATTATTCTCATGTTGTATAGAGTTGAGTTAAAAGTGATATAGGTCAAAGAGAAAATTAAAATAGCCGTGCACCATAATTTTTTAATCATTAAAGAACCTGTGAATTCGGAATGACTAATCCACTATTAAAAGTGATGTCAAGATTGACATCGAGGTCGAGATCGATGTCATAATTAGACGCCGAAGATCTTATATGAATATAATCTGTCATGACTTAAAATATATATTAGGTAGATCGTATAAGAATGGCTGTCGTTTGGTAATGTTAAATCTATATTCTTTAGTCGTCAATACACAAACTTCAGTTATTTATTAGCTGAAGCCACTGGGAAAGTTCGAAATGAAACGACAGAGTGCCAAGCACTTTCGTATACAGTATTTCTAACACATTTTCGAGGCACAAAGATGTTTAAAAAATATACGAAAGTACTTGGCACTCTGTCGTTTCATTTTGAAGTTTCCCAGTGGCTTCAGCTAATAAACAAGAATCACGTGCTTACTTTTGTGATTCCATAGTAAACCTCTGTTAATAACTAAATCACTAACCAACAACGTCCAGTCATCGAGAAAGTCATCCAATATAGGTATTTAGGGTTCACGTCATCATCATGCACTTCACTCGCAAATAAAAACCGTCTCCCCATTTCCAGTTGAATCAATCTTGATTTCAAATTAACAAACCGAAGATGTCATCACAGGATAACGAAGAGTATTTCTGGAACATGGTAACACTGGTTATCATTAAATACGCCTTAGTAATTCTATTATAATGACACCTGTTTTGCTTTATCACTCTGATGAGCTCTTCCAGGATAATGTATTTGAGCAATTTCAAGGATCCGATATATACCGGAATTAAATACCAGCTGTTGAAAACAAGGTCTAACTATAAACGAATATCGAATATTTAATGATTAGATATCAATAAAGGTTTAGAGAGAGAGAGAGAGAGAGAGAGAGAGAGAGAGAGAGAGAGAGAGAGAGAGAGAGAGAGATTATCTTATTTAGATCCATCTATGATGAAGGAGGTGAATAACATGATGACCGTAGCGGATAAAAGATGATGTATCAACTTCAAGGTCGCATTCATCATCTAAAAGAGGCTATCCCTCCATATCCTTTCCTTTCAGGATATTTTTTTTTCACCCTCACCCCCAGCAAGTATCAGCCTTGAACGAAAACACCGGAAAGCCAATGAACAAGGCAAACTTTATGGGGGAAAAAATGACGGGGATTTAGGAAAGAGCAAGAAAGAAGATGAAGTGGAAACAGGGGAGGTAAACGAAAAAGGATTAAAAAGAAATTGAAGCTGGAGAGGCGAAAAAATAAGTGAAAAAAATGGCGAATAAGCAAAATGGGAGAGGGGTCATGATACAACGAAACGAGCGGAAAGAGAAAAGGGGAAAAACCTGATGAATGCCCCTGTGATTATTGATCGCCTGAGCAAATAGATTTGGAAATTCACCGGGCGTTAAGTGGCCATTTGAGATGAGAATCCGTCATTATCAGCGCAAAAAAAAATTTAATCAAACTTGCAGCTTAGATTTCAAGAAATTTCAGATGATTGTTTGGCAAAAAACACCAATTTTCAGCCGAGGCAAAACAACACCAAAAAGAGCAATCACATTAAAAGACAACATATTGAGAAACAACACCGAAACATGGCACCATAAAATACTGAAAGGCAGTGATGATTATTATCAATTACTATTATTATTATTATTTTTTTATTATTATTATTATTATTATTCGAAGTAAAAAACTTTCTTGCGGCAAATTTCACAATGAAGATGAGAAAAATCTTCAGTAACACGGCAACTTAAGATTCGATAATGGATAAATAACTTACAGAGCCCTGATAAGAATAAAAAAAAAAAAAAACTTATGAAAATTCAATATTTAAAAAGCCTAAGAATGTTAATTTTTTACCATTTTTATGTAACCTAATTCTGGAGTCTCACGGTAAAAATGGTAAGGTAATTTGTTTCCTTTGATTAATGCCACCGACATTTTAAAAGCATCGAAAAAATTCTAACGGGATTTTATGACGTAAATGATAAAGAGAGACTGGCTTTTGGGCGAGTAATGGTATATATTATAATGTAAATTTATATATATATATATATATATATATATATATATATATATATATATATATATATATATATATATATATATATATATATACATATATATATATATATATATATATATATATATATATATATATATATATATATATATATATATACATATATATATATATATACATATATATATATACATATATATATATATATATATACATATATATATATATATATATATATATATATATATATATATATATATATATATGTATGTATCTATAAATCAAATTCACGCTACCTCGGGAATATCTCCGATGGAGAATTATCACCGAAGGGGAATTTATAAGTGATAAATGGATTGCTACTGCCGGGTCACGAACCCTCTAGCTCAGGGTTAACGTCGACTGGAGTTGCTGGATAAGTTCTGTGTCGAGGGTTCGTGACCCGGCAGTACCAATCCATTTACCACTTATAAATTTCCCTTCGGTGACAATTCTCCATCGGAGATATTCCCGAGGTAGCGTGAATTTGATATTAAGCAACATTTGTAGCATCATGATCGTATATAAATCATGGTGTGATAAAAAAGATTTTCATACATATATATATATATATATATATATATATATATATATATATATATATATATATATATATATATATATATATATATATATATATATATATATATATATATATATATATATATATATGTATATATATTGTATATAGAACTCAATGAAAATTGTTGATTGCGCTAAATAGGGGGCTATATATTGTTATCTTGTTAGTAAAAAATGATATGCTGACAGTCAGGACATACAACAAGACATTATTAAACGAGAGATCTTAAATTTGACAGAAATGCAGCTTTGCCTTTTGCTCTATACTGGTCGCCTCTTGGGGCTCCTTTTCAGAACGTAAGTTTTAAAAATGTCAAAAATATAATAAACCTTTTCGAAGGAAATTGATAACTCCAAAAAATCTGAAACGATAAACATAAATTGCATCTGACGCTCGCAGGTGTGAATCATTTACCGATGAATCATGAAGTTAATAATCCGAGATGAAGAAAAGGTGTGAATAATGCGAGTTCTTGCGACTCTTAAATATTTTAAAAAATTCTGACTCAAATTTCTGTCCCGCTAGCGAATAAAAGCGAGTATTTGCACTTAATGCCAGGATTAATTCTCATTCCAGAAGGATCTGAACTATAAAGCTATATTTCAAGTTTATTGTACTTTTAGTGTCATCGTACTCTTATTCTTATTTTCAGAATCATATTCTTCATATTCCTTAGTCACTGTAACCGAAAACAATTAAATAATGGGCCGAAGTGTCTTCGGCGCAGTCGAGTTTTCAGCACTGCGTATAATGCTGTATGAAACTTTCAGCCACGGCTCATGAAACTCTTAGCCGCGGCCCTTGAAATTCAGCCACGGTCCGGTGGTAGCCTGTGTTTTTGGTACCTATAGCGGTGCCAGAAGTACGATTATGGCTAACTTTATCCATGAATAAAATAAAAACTACTGAGGCTAGGGGGCTGCAATTTTGTATGTTTGATAACTAGAGGGTGGATGATCAACGTAACAATTTTCAGCCCTCTAGCCTCAATAGTTTTTAAGATTTGAGGGCGGACAGAAAAGTGCGGACAGAAAAAGAGCGGGCGGACAGAAAAAGAGTGGACGGACAGACAAAGCCGTCACAACACTTTTATTTTCCAGAAAACCATAAATGAGTAGAATTCCGTAGGATTAGAAATAAAAATGATGGAGCAAAAATGGCACTGTCTCCCAGGCTTCCTGTTCCCATTGCAGGAAGAAAGACATTAATCGCAAATACAAAGGAGAGAAAATCTATTCCGGTTTTATGTGAAACTGCAAACAAGGGATTTGGCAATATTCCCTCCAATAATTTGCTTTCAACTTTTTCTCCTTTCCTATATTTTTGAGTTGTTTATTTTTGTGCTGAGGAAAATAGGTAGTCTGTTGAAAGCACATTTGGTGAATGTATTTGATTATTTTCTGTTGAAAGCATATTTGGTGAAAGTATTTGATTTTTCTTTTTTCTCGAAAATTAAATAAACAAAATAAACATCGGATATATATACCTAGATATAAGACAGTCATAAAAGTTCAGCCTTACCCGTTTCGACTGAAAATGAATAATACAGGATCTTAAATGTAATAATTGTGTATATATATATATATATATATATATATATATATATATACATATATTATGTATTTCCCTGGGTTTATGGTATTTTACAGGCCGGCAACGGAAACTTTATTTAATTGGCCTTGGAGTTCTGACTTGCATAAAGGGAAATCGTAAAAAAAATAAGAAAAGGGGGAGAATTTAGGAGCTGAAGGCTCTACTTCATAAGGAAATGTTACGTAAACACTTGGGATAAATTAAAGAATTATATTTACAAAAGGAAGCATTTGTAGGGAAAATGGATAAGTAAGTTGATAAAGGGCTTGCAACGCCTGAAGATCCTTCTACTGGAGTCTTGACTAAAGGCAAGGCGCAGTCCAAGATGAGTCCACTGCGAATAACTTTCTTTTTGGTTATGTATAACTTTACTACGTAAATCTACTCTTATGTATGTCAAGATTGTAAGCCTTTAAATAAGAAAAAAAAAATAGGTCCCTCTGCAAGAGAGATTTACACATTACACTCCAGTAAAGGAACAATATAACACCGAATATGACTCGAGTTTGCACTGAGGGTGCCAAAGACTCGAGGAATGAATGACCACTTTACACTCGAACACAGGACATTGGAAATGGCACTGGATAAACTGGCACAAGGACAGAAGTGAAATGCTGGTACTCCAAACTTTCTAAAGGGCAAACTGTCGTGACTGAAAAGTCTTCACTCACACTTTACCTTAGGGGAAACGGGTCTCTGACGAAGAAGGACGAGGGACGATCACCGACGATGCACGCTGTCCCTCGAGGATGACTGGCGTCTGGAGTCGGACGGGGGAAATGAATGGGCTCTCAGCAAAGTTACCGCTCCAGCGCGTGTATGGTTGTCCCTCGAGGACGGTTACTGCATGGCTCCTGCTCCCACAACTAACTAACCGCCTGCTTCTACTGCTGTCTTTCCCTTATAAGGGCTCCGGCGAGTCCGGCTGCGTCATGCCCGTGGTGTGTCATCTGCCAGGTGTTCAGCCTCTTCCCAGGTTTCCTGCGGAGGCAAGACAATTCAGGCAGCTTAATTTGCCTTTAGGAAGGCTGTTTAAGAAGCTTAGTTGGGCTAAGCTTCTTAAAGGGAGCGGCATTAAGTCTCCTCTCTTTGCCCCTTTTTATCCGTGTCATCTCAATATCTGTTCCAAGTAAAAAGAAGGACAGATCGGAATGTTGATAACCATGCTCTGATTTCTAGGTCAAATACGGTCGGCCATGCAGTTCTCAATAAACAAAGGGTAAATTAGGTGGGGGGGAGAGGCGCGCTGTGCACAATGATAAAGGCAGATACACTTAGCATTTATAATTCCCTTGGTTAGAATTTATTCCCGAAGTACAGTGAATTTGATGTAAAGGGCTATTTGAGGCATAATATTTATGAACATGAAAAAAAGTCACTAGTCTATATATGCTATATAGATACATACCTACATACATATACAGTATATATATATATATATATATATATATATATATATATATATATATATATATATATATATATATATATATATATATATATATATATATATATATATATATATATATATATATATATATATATACTGTATATATACTGTATATGATTTACGATAAAAATTAAGAATATTTAAAATGACTTAGCACATCGATTTCATTTACAACGGTGAGTATGCCCTTTATTAAAACCGAAAAAAGAATGAAAAAGTTGTAAATGACTTTATATAAACAGACGGAGCCAGTATTCCAACTTTATTTACATTATATGTTCTTCCCATTACCAAGGAGGAGTACTTCTGGGCGACCGGATGGACAAGATTCGTTGAAAAGTAGGCCTATTGTACCTCAGATGTTGTAAGCTGTGAGTTAGGTTCCAGGAACAAAAGAAAAATACTGACAATGGAAGGCTTTATTTTCAATTAGTTTCTTGGGAAAAAATCAAAAATATATTTTGTACTTTTCTTTATTATTGTTATAATAATTTCCGTCATTTTCTTTATTACATAGCCCCTAATGTTTTTAACTCGGTTGTTAATGATGTGTATGTGGTGAACTCTCTTTGTACCACGTGCTGAAGAAAATTCGAGCTGGAGATAACCTATGTTAACTGGGCAATTCTGTAACCGGTAGAATGAAATGGTGGCCTCAGTAAGTTACATAGGAATCAGCCTGTTAGAGTAGGGCTATGAATAGCAGTCTTGCTAGGTGAATCTCAGAAACAGAGGCAACCATAACAAGTAGAAAATGCGCCGAAGTTTCTTCGTTGTAATCGAGTTTTCTGCACAACGTATAATGCTGTATGAAAATCTCGGCCACGGCCCATGAAACTCTCAGCCGTGGCCCATGAAACTTTCACCCACGGCCCGGTAGTGGCCTGAGTTGTTAGCACCTATAGCGGCGCCAGACGCACGATCATGACTAACTTCAACCTTAAATAAAATACAAACTACAGAGGCTAGAGGGCTGCAATTTGGTATGTCTGATGATTGGAGGATGGATGATCAACATACCAATCTGCAGCCCTCTAGCCTCAGTAGTTTTTAAGATCTGAGGGCGGACAGAAAAGTGCGGACGGACAGATAAAGCCAACCCAATAGTTTTCTTTTACAGAAAACTAAAAAATAACTGAACGAGGTAGATAAGCACTTTTCCTTTAAACGTATGTTCATACCAAAATTTTTTTACGTTTTTTCCTCGTTATAATGGACGGCATGATATTAGGGTGACTGTTGACTTTGAATGGCACATTTTTATACATGTGGTGCACAATATCAGTCTACTTCGTAATTATTCTTTTGAATGCCTCAGTTTCATAATAAAAAAAAGTGTGCATTAAGTCGTTATATGTTAGATTACAAATATTTCTACCAGATCACAATTCCTTACTCTGTCATAGTCATCGAAGTTTTCATGTTACCCTTGGAGGCACTGAATCATTCTTCTGATATTTCTCTCTCTCTCTCTCTCTCTCTCTCTCTCTCTCTCTCTCTCTCTCTCTCTCTCTCTCTCTCTCTCTCTCACGTCCTTTGGTACAAAATCGAGATAATCATCTCAAATCTGTCAAGGATCATGACTCAGATTATCGATCACAACCATTAATTAGAGAAAGGATAAGACATCGACACCTGTGTCGATTCTATCCTCGCCAGAGAGCGAAACCTTAATGGCCAATTTGTCTTTGTCTTTTTCCCCGAAAGAGGAAGAGAAAGAGATTTATGTGTTGAATGAAAAGCAAGGAATCAAAAGACAAAAGAAGCGCTTTTGCTTTCGATAAGCCTTCTTTTTTTTTTTTTAAAGAACTTCGTGACTGGATTCTTTGCATGTGTTAAAATAAGATATCTGTTGCTATACACTTATTGCTATACACTTTTTGAATAATTAACCATTTGATATCGCATTCATTTTCTCTTAATAGTTACATCCAGATGGAATTATATCTGAGAAGTGGTCCTGCACTGACTAGGATTCGATTCTGTGTCTTCTTGGATTAGAACTAGGATGAAAGTGACTTACTGTGCTCGACCATCGAGTTGATTTCAACTCCGCTGTACATATTCCCGCCATTTCAGATTCAAAAACCAGTTAGCCAGACATTACAGTACCACTGGGTGATGTATATAGGAAATCATGACAACTCTCCGGCATTAAATTATTTCGATGAAGCCCATTCTTTTCTGAGAAAATATAATGTTATTTCAAAGGCCTGTTAGAGAGACATCAGCCAGTAGGTAGGTTCTCTGGAAGGAGTATGAAGTGGCAGGATTATCATATAAGTCGAGAAACAACAGAAGGAAATCAAGGGTGGAATTTGTACGAATTTGCAGTTACTAAGTTTGAAGTAATTTATTGCAGTTCTTCGGCATTTCTGCGAACTAGTAATCCTTCGTATCTCTTAGGTTTTATCAGTCATAAAGCATATCCAGAACCGCATGAATGGCAATGAAAGACTTACCTTCGCGCAGCTAAAAACAAGGAGCGAAAGATAAGGCAGGGCACTCGTGAAATGCTGAAGAGAATCAAAATACTGATCACTAAGTTGAATGAAAGCTATTATGCTCACATTTTCCAGCTCCGGATTTCTTTATTTCTTCGTTCACGTGCCCAGTGGTCATACTGAGCCCTGTGAATGGTAATAAAGGTCTGCTATGAGCTATAGAAAGGGAACCTCAGTCGAATCATAAACGAAGAGCAAGGGTAAAAGAGAACGCCTCTGTTTGGCACCAGCGTTTCGTTTCGTTACATCAAAACATTCTCAAGGCCTGTAAAGTTATAATTGACAAATGTTTATATAAAGACCTAGAATATAGTTTCATAGAATTTAAAAGTGAACACAGTCAGGGCAAATATGAATCAGAAACCGATCAGGTACAAAAAGAGCAAACTATGGTACACCGCCCAAAACACTAAATTGGAAATAACGGAAAGGCAGACCAATCACTATTCAAAGCCGATTTCAATAGTCTCCGAAATTCTGAGGATTAATACAGTATATATTCTGTGTTTATCTTATGTGGTAGGATTTAAATCCATGCCTTACTTATGAAATTCTAAAATAAGTTATCTAAAGTGCGAAACCTCCATAAAGACGCCGCATAAATATTTAGGATATTTTGATTTAGTCCGATATTTTAATGAGTCCGGATATAATTTGTAAGATTATTTGACTAGATCATCAGCAAATAACTTCTTAATTCTTAATTCTCGACTAGTGCAAATTTCAATTGGATTCAGTTTTAGATAGTTATTTCTAATTAAAATTACAGTCCGTTTATGGTAATCTGAATACGAAATGAAATGTTCAGAACACATCAAACTTGTGACAAACATTCACCAAAACGACAGTGGTTATCAAGGAATGAAACGGGAAATCATAAAAATCCTAAAGACAAATTTTATTCAATCTTCAGGCATATTTGCGAGACTTTCTTGATCTGACCTTTCTTACTCTTTTGCACCTCTTAGGCAAATTGCGTTGAACCTTCCCGGAGATAATGCAATTTCTCGACAGTGATGGAGAGAAGCAATAAGCTTCGCCCACTCCGAGTCAGGGGTGTTAGCGTAACTGAATGTTTAACATCAGGTATTCTCTCTCTCTCTCTCTCTTTTCTCTTTATATATATATATATATATATATATATATATATATATATATATATATATATATATATATATATATATATATATATATATATTATATATAATATATATATAATATATATATATGTAATTCTAATAGCCACAATGCCCTCTTAACTTCGCTAATTCTTCGCGCTTTTTTGGAATTAACGAAGTTAAGAGGGCATTGTGGCTATTAGAATTACATATGTGTCTGGTAAAAGTGACCAGTAGATTCTGCATATATATATATATATATATATATATATATATATATATATATATATATATATATATATATATATATATATATATATATACTATTCTCTTGTAATCGAGTGATGATAATGATGATAATTTTTTTTGCATTGCTAATCCTATTATAATTTAAAAATTATGGGACTAGTAATTACTAGTCCCATAATTTTTAAATTTGACCTGTCAGAGTTCTTTGCGATACTATCTCTCTACACTGAAGTTGAGTTTCTACCTTGGGGAACATTTATTTTCCTCCAACAAAATAAAATACTTTCGAAAAAAGAAAGCATTCCACTGACTTACTGTAAAAAAAATCCCAGGATAGTTATTCAGGAAAGTGAATTAGAAACTTTTCCGCTCTTCCAGAATGAATGGCTTTCCAGATGCTCTTTCGCGTAAGAACTTTACAAATTCGATTTGTTTACTTTCTCGGTCTCATAGATCCTGCAATGGGATTGTTGCTCTACTCTTTATTATTTTGTTTTGTTAGTTACAGTTATAGTGAGTAAAAATAATCATTATGATTGTTATTTAATCAGCTAGGAGGGGTATAGTTTTGGTTCCGTTTTTCGGTTCGTGCGTCTTTTTACATTTTGGCGTTGGTCCAGATTTGAATCTAGATTTCTGGTATTTTTTCCTCTGCAAAAAGAAAACGCGTCATAAAGAAAACGAGATGTTCCCGGTCTTCAAGAAAGCGTTGGAGTAACAACTCTAATCGCCCCGACAGAAGTTCGTAGTCTCTGACTGTCACACATTGTCGCTGGTATTACTGTTGTGTTATTGCACGGAAAAAATTCTATTTATTACAAAAACAAACCATAAACTTGAAAATATTGTTGTGGCATTTAGAGCCAGGTACCAATAGCGATAAAAAGTGAATAGATAAATAAACAAAACATGAAGATGCTCCAACTTAAATCACTAGGATTTAACTGATAAGTGCGTCTGTGAACAGCATAGTAAAAAATTTAATAAGTTTGCGTAAGCGAAAGCAATATAGGAAATTATGTGCGAGTGGTTATCATCTCTTGTTCAAGAAGTTTTAACGATAGTCCGACATATTTTGTTTTGCTTTGGAACTCCAAATTACGAGCAGGAAAAAAATTAACATTCTTTCATACAAAATTGATCTATATTGAAGTTATTAACACCATACCTGCTAAGAATACAAAAACAAGGAAGACAACGAGAGAAATAAATAGGAAATAAAATGCGACTGTACAAGTTTATAAGGTTTGGTGTTACTTTCAAGCAGTAAAAGTACATCACAGTATCTAGCGTAAAAACAAGACAATAGGTAGGGCCAGTCATACAAATACAGGCACTACCGACCTGTACTAACTGTAACCGAAATACTGTACATTGCGTGAATCTTACCTCTGAACCCGTGCAGCTATCGACCTAAAGACAAATGGAGCTAGTTCAGAGAAACCTAATGCAGATGTACATTCATTACTGTCTTCTCCGCTTATAAACATTAACAGTTAACAGAAACCTTACTGTAATGTATCAAAGTCTCTTTTTTCCTAAAAAAAAAAAAAAAAAAAAAAAAAAAAAAAAAAAAAAAAAAGCCAACCAAAACCAGAAGTGTAGATTCTGATTGCATGTGACTGACAAATGAATTGTTTGTGTGTTATATTTTCCTCTTACCCACTGAAGTAATAATTCTTTTTAACCTATGCTTCGGCTAATCTAATCTGGTCAAGTACCTCATGAACAATACAGTAGTGTAGCGCAACACAGGGTACAAATTATTTTTGGGAAAGGAAAATATAATAGGCATTGTAGTTAGGCCAAAACCAATACCAGGGAATCTCCTCACAAAAAGTACCTCTTCAAACATTAGCAATATTTGTTATAAATCCTTATTCAGAGGCTAGGGATAGGAAGCAGAGGATTTAGCATTATTAATGCAAGCACAATCCATCTTAAAATGAAGTGACACGTAAACGTTTTGGTCATGAACAAAAAAAATTCTACTTGAGAATTCAAGCGACTCGGAATAAGTCCTCTTGCAATAGAAGCAAAGAGGAAAAACAGTATATAACGCAAGTTGACTTTTAACAAGATAATGTAGATGGAGGGGTTGCGATGACAGGGTCCTTTGATAGTGTTTGAATAGCCAGTAAAATATCTCCATAGGATAAGAGTACTTTGAATAATAATGTAACAAAAAAGCCTAAAAGAGACAGTGGGAACTGCAGCAAAATGAAACAAAAAGTTGAATATGCTGTGCAGAATTTCCAGTCCCTTAACAATCTAAAAAGGTTAGTTTACAATACGTGGATTTCAGTGTCGCATTAAAATTTTTAGAATAAGGGCAGATTAATTTTACACACATACATACACACACATTATATATATATATATATATATATATATATATATATATATATATATATATATATATATATATATATATATATATATATATATATATATATATATATATATATATATATATATATATATATATATATATATATATATATATATATATATATATATATATATATATATATATATATATATATATTATATATATATATATATATATATATATATATATATATATTATATATATATATAATATATATATATATATATATATATATATATATTTAAAGGACACATATGTTCATTTCATATATGCAATACTATAAGGTGTGATGAAGGAAAGATAGCTGTGAGATGGTACTGTGGCAAGCCATCGGTTGCAAAATCATTGCATTCAGCAAATAGTTGGTTACCTCAGCTGTTTAACTTGATGAACACACAATATTGGCTCTGGTATGTGAGTCATATGACCGAGTTGCTATGTGAGTACGTGAGTTCGTATGTTAGAGAATCTAGATTTTGTGTCTAATTCTGCCCAAAAATTAGTCTGATCGTTCATTACCGAAGCTGGAGCGAGATCGTCAAGACATTAGCTTTGAGTGCTGCAATCTCTTAGAACTGACAGAATAAGGTAAAGTTCAGACTCTTCGTTTTTATGTGTGAACTGTGGACTTATGGTTTTTACCATATTTCAAGACAATTTTGAACTTGTGTGGGAAGTTGAACATAACCTTTTTACCATTTTAATATTCTATTTTATTGTGTTCTGTTTACCAGTATTTAACCCTGCATTCTAGACTTTTCATTATTATGTTTTGCACTTGTATATTTTTTGGAGGTTACTATTATGCTTAATTCTTTCGACAGATGTCTGTGGTGATGACATTGTGGGGATGACATGATGTTAACATGGTGGTGTGATTATAGAGAGGACAAATGCAAACCTTGCAATGTCTATATCTCTCATGTGGTTGACTTTTTGAGACTAGACTTACAATGTCTAAGATGGAGTATGTGAGAGTTTTTGAATTTGCAGGCTGTTAGCCATAATGAGACTTTTTAGTCAGAGTTAGGTTATTTCGACTTGATAATTCATTTATGATGCATTTTAATCTTTGCTTTGTTTATTCATTACTTGTTGGGTTGCTTTGAATAATAAATCTATTTTTGTAGGAAAGATTGTGTTTCCTTAGATGATCCATTTCATTTCTTTGTGAGAATGAAATTCTAGAGAGAGAGAGAGAGGGAGAATGAGCGAGGCAAATGCTGCAGGAGAGAGTGTCAGGGGAGAGAGGAAACCTGTGGGGGAGTGTTAGAGGGGGAATAAGGGTCGAATTACCATACCCTCCTGAAGTTAGGTCGCAAAACGGTACGTTACGTAAAACATTTATACACAAAATGTTGGATCTGTTTAAAAGGGGATAACATATACATACACATCTATCTATCTATCTATCTATCTATCTATCTATCTATATATATATATATGAAAAAAGTTTCAGCCATGAAGGAAAGTGAGTGAAACAATGGAGATGCTAAGTACTTTCGTTTTATTACCAAGACATGGTCACAGCAACTAAAGATATACAGAGTCAATGGTGTATATATATGGTGGGTATAAGTCCTAAGGGAATACAAAAAGGTTGGGAGGTCACAAGCAGTCAACAGGTTAACGTTACTCAATGTTAATCCGTTGACCGTTTTGTGACCCCCAACCTTTTTATATTCCCTTATGACTTATACCCACCGTATATATACGCCCTTTTCTCTGTGTATCTTCAATTACTGTGACCGTGTCTTGGTAATAAGACGAAATTACTTAGCAACCCCACTGTTTCACTTTCCTTCGTGGCTGAAACTTTGTTTGTAGAATCATCAAGTTTTTACCTTTTCATGATTTAAAATGAGTCAATATATATATATATATATATATATATATATGTGTGTGTGTGTGCGTGTGTGTGTGTGTGTATACATATATATATATATGCATATATATATATATATATGCATATATATATATATATATATATATATATATATATATATATATATATATATATATATACATATACACACACACACAAATATATGGGTGTATGTGTATATACTTAAGCATGCTCTTTTCAAAGCAAAATTACAACAATTAAGTGATGTAAGCAAGATAAAAAAAACAGGCATGGTGTTAATGTTGAGATAACTGCATGAATAATCTTTTTTGCCTTTATCAGCCGTTTGTGTTTTTAGGAAAGAAAAAATAAACAACCATCTTTCCTTCTTCGTTTGTCCTTATTCATTGTGACTTATCTGGCTTATATTCCCCATGGTAAAAATATGCAACCCCTACTGATGTGGCAATTATTTCTGAAGACTATGTCATACCCAACCCCTGAGATCATCTCCGAAAACCCGGTATACTCCACTTGTCATAGCTTGACAAGAATTTTGGTCATAATACTAGCAGACATGATGAGCCCAGGACAGATTATCCCGGAAACGCGAATACCAAAATGACAGGATTTAAAACAACAACAGTAACAAAAAACGAAATCCATTATCTCCTCAAATATGCATAGTAGAATGCACAATGAAATGAGTTATGGATTGTACCAGTGGATTCTACATGACAGGATTCAAATGAAAAGGGATTAACATTTGGACCGGGGCGGACAGCATGACACTAGGCTACAGAGAGAGAGAGAGAGAGAGAGAGAGAGAGAGAGAGAGAGAGAGAGAGAGAGAGAGAGAGTCTGATTTTCCAATCTTGAATCGAACTACTATGGAAATATAGTTTGATTTTACTTTCATGTTAAAATAGCTAAATGACTTAAGGTATGGCATCCTTAACCTTAAAATTATACTTCCAAAAAATTCATAATATTCAATCTCTGAAGAAAGCTGTTTTAACTAATCGCAAAAGTTCTTTACATTTGTATTTTACAACTTTTCCTAGAAATCACGAATGATGTTACATTAAAGATACAGTGCTTAACCTTTTAGGTTACTTACAACGCACTGACGTGTCATCCAAGTTAGAAACCCGGTGAAACCAGTTAATTACTAAGAGTTTCTGCGTTTCTATGTTGTTAGGATATATGTTTCGTGTGTGTGTGTGTGTGTGTGTATGTGTGTGTGTGTGTGTGTGTGTGTGTGTGTGTAGAAAAGTAAAGAAATGGCTCCCTTCACCTTTGGATTAACTGGAAATACTGCTCCATAGAAAGAAATTTGCTAATTAAATGTAATCATATTATCACTTCCCACGTTTGGTGGGAAGTAATCATATGATTACATCTCATTTAGGAAAATGCCATGACCATCAAGTAGACACTAGCTTTGTTTATCTTCGTTGTTTTTCGCAAGTTAAACAATTTACATTTTCCTAATAAATTTGATGTATCTTATTATCTTTCAGTTTTAATAAAAAAAAACTGATTAAAGAAAAAATCTTAGAAACGAGCGCAATCTTAAACAGCCGTAAATTTCTGTTTTTGCTCATTTCTGTATATATGTATGTCAGTATATCTGTCTGCGTGTCTGTTTGTGTGCATGCCTGTATATTACTAAGGCAAAGATTCACAATAAAAAAAAAATAACAAAAAAAGGAAAATAGAAACTATGATGTAGCTCTGTGTAGCAGGTATATTAAATACCAACTTTGTCCGTCTGTTTGTCTGTCTGCCTCATGGCACAAACGGCGCACTTTCTGGCTTTGAGATGTTCCGGGCAGTCGTTGTTGGTATAACGAGAGCAGCGGAATTCCTAAGTGATACTTACATCTGAAGAGATACTCACATCTTAAATATTACTTATGTTTCATACTTTGTGTCCCTTGTGTCGCTGCTGGCAGTGGAAAATAACACGGCTGCACTTGGGGGTTTATTTCCCCATTTTTCATATGGAAGCCATTAGATCTGAAATGGGTAATTTCGTACTAAGTGTTTAGGGAATACACCATGTTTTACTCTTTGCGATCTGTCAAGCTTCACGCATTATTTCAGTTCATTTTCCTGAGAGATG
>JANJGK010000005.1:29009054-29056622 GCA_039081455.1 Macrobrachium rosenbergii | reverse complement strand
AGCACACACTCGGTCGATTAAGAAAAAGGCAAAAACCTATTTCGTTTATTCCTACTATTATTTCTACTACTTCTATAAAGTCGCATTCTGGCCATGCTACAGGCCTACTCATAAATAAGTGTATACTTAATTTCAATTGGTGTACTGTGTTGCATCAAGGTACTGTTCAGAAACCAGTTTCTGACATGATACGGAGAACTCTTTCTTTGTTCCTACTGCTACTAAAATTTCAAATGTTATTATAATCATTTCAGCAGATGAAACCTGCTCACATGGAATAAGCACACACGGGTCATTAACTTGAAATTCAAGCTTCCAAAGAATGTTGGTTTCAGTTCCCACCTCAGACCCCATACTGCAGCAGTAACTGATCATGATACAGAGCCAGTAATTTTTCATCGCCCTGGGGGAGACGGGAACCCGCGACATCTGCCTGGCATGGCACGGCAATACCCAGTATACCAGCGGGCCAGCTAAAAAACTGATGAATATTAAACTGACTACAAATATTGCTATAACTCAGGATTGGAAATTACTCGCTATAATGGTAGTGCACGTTTTATGTGTATGAGACGACAAATGAACAAAATTAGACTATTTGTTTGGACACTGAAGACTTGATCTATTGACTAGACAATTTCATCCCCAACAGCGCCTGGAACCAATTTAATCTAGATTACCAAGATATTGTCATGGTTTTATCTTCTACCACTCTTCTAATTGTAAAATGAGATTTAGCTTCAAATCAAAGTTTACCTTTTTACTAAATTCCAAACCCCAAAAATCAACTTGAGTTTTTATGACAAACTTATCGCAGACAAAAAATATGGTCGAGACGATATTTGCTTAAAAGGCATAGAACAGATTTATGATAGTTACTAGTTCCTTTAAAAAATTGAATATCATAATCAGACGAACTAACATAATATCTTCCAAGGGTCTTCGAATTATACTCGCTAGTGTTATCCACGTTCTGCAAGCTTCAGGAAACCCATTATAAACGGGATTAACCAAATAAGAAATCATTTGAGTAGCAGCATGCGTAAAACCAATAGAGGTAAAGGTAGCAACATAAAAAAAACGAACAGAAAAAAAGTTTCCATACGTTCGTATGTGCAAGAATTTCACTAATACTGTTGAGTAACTTTTCACTTTACCAATTTTCCATTTTTTGATATCTGGTTATTAGTTTACTTTTTTTTTATTTACGCAACTATCTATCTTTCAAGTTCATTCACACTGACAAAAGCACCTAATCTATGAAATCCATGAAGAGTATAAAAAAAGATGATTTCTTTAAACCCTTATCAACGAAAAGACGCTAAACCCTAAAAATGCTAATGTTTGAATTTATTGCAATACCAGTTTATGTAAGACAGTATCAGTAAATTTCTTCCTACGAAATAGAACCTTATATTATTTCGTGGTAATTTCGTTTCTCTCTTTAGGAACAATTCAGAAATATTAGAGCTCATTCATGACTCTAGATGCAAATCAAGATGAGAAGAGAAAGACTTTTGTAGTATCATGAAGCTTTTTAGAGGTGATACAAGAAAATTCGATAATTTTCGTAAGACACACATCATAGTTAGAAACTCTTGTAAATAGAAAGCAGCTGATAAAATAATAAATTTATGAATTGTAAAAATTCGTTGGATAACTGAAGTTATCAAGGTTTATAAGCTCTTCATATCTGGCAAATTTTCAGATAGAAATTTTCTTTATGCTCTTGCAATCTCATTGAGGCTTTTAGAATCTTTCTAGTCTTGTAAACGAATATCAAAGCTGTTACGCTACGTTTTCTATCAAAATGTTTTCCTAGATGTTCCAACCAAATAAAAAAAAAAGCGATATACCATTTTAGTTTTCTGTAAAAGAACCTTAAAAACTACTAAGGCTAGAGGGTTGCAGATAGGTATGTTGATCATCCACCCTCCAACCATCAAACATACCAAATTGCAGCCCTCTAGACTCAGTAGTTTTTTTTTTTTATTTAAGGTTAAAGTTAGCCATAATGGGGCTTCTGGCAACGGTACAGGACAGGCCACCACCGGGCAGTGGCTGAAAGCTTCATGGGCCGCGGCTCGTACAGAAAACTCGATTGCGCCGAAGAAACTTCGGCGCATTTTTTACTAGTTTCTATTTACTATGCCTGTTTTCAGGCATAGTAAATGAAATTATCCTAAAACTGTAGCCACTTCTGTTCTTGAGTTCCTTGGCGGTCGTTCAGAGACCTGCTCACCATGCAACGCACGCACCAAGACATCTCGCCTCCCAAGTCCCTGAGGACACGAAAAGACAGTCGGAATCTCCTGTGCACTTTCTGCGCAAAAACATTTGACTTTTTCTTCTTGGTAACAACAGAAAATTCCTTAGATAAATTCAGACACAAGAAAAAGTAAAATTGATCACTCACTTGTTAGATGATCTCGTTGATGACAAATTTATACAATTAGTATGAAAGTTTACATACATACACACGCATATATTATATATATATATATATATATATATATATATATATATATATATATATACAGTATATATATATATATATATATATATATATATATATAATATATATATATATATATATATATATATATATATATATATATATATATATATATATATGCTTAAAAAATTACAGTAGATGCACGTGACTTCAGTGTATAAGCGAATCCTATTTTCCTGTGGGATTCGCTTTTATATATATATATATATATATATATATATATATATATATATATATATATATATATATATATATATATATATATATATATATATATATATATATGTGTGTGTGTGTGTGTGTGTGTGTGTGTGTGTGTGTGTGAATTTTACTTTTCTTGTAAAAAATGTTTTTATAGAATTTTCTATTAATCCTGGCAGATAAAGCCAAATGTTTTTTTATAGATCTTCCTGCATTTTGTATTATAGTAAAGATATTGAAAGTATGAAGTGCATTTCATCTATGTAAGCTGGCCGGTGTGAAATAGTTGTATGAAAGTCTTGGGAACAGCAATGGAAACAGTATTTGAAGAGAGAGAGAGAGAGAGAGAGAGAGAGAGAGAGAGAGAGAGAGAGAGAGAGAGAGAGAGAGAGATGATGGGTGCTGTCACTTAGTTAAGAAAATGTACGAGGTGGGATTGTTTATGGCATAGGTGGCTTATGATTCATTCCTGTGGAAAATATGCGACACTCTAATAGTTAACTATATTGCATTATTAAATCAGAAAAAAATAATAGAATTGTTGCACTTTTACCAAGTATTATAAGCACTGACAAGGAAAGGAAGAACACAATTACTGGTAGCTTTCGTCTTAGTTAAGGCCATGTCGGTGGGCAGCTTCTGTGATTGCTGCTGATATTTGAGGCGCCTGGGAAGACTGTGGGAAGGCCGTTATGGTGATCGGAAGAGTGAAGGTGCAGATAGTTGCCAAGAGCAGTAAGGATTACTATAGTAAAAGGTTTATCCAAATGAAAGATGCCTTAGAAGAAAATCTTTAGAAAACGTCACTCAATACCAGGAATGATACACTCCGAAATAAGAGAGACGATGATCTTTATTTTTTTTATTAATGCTTTTCTTATCACTGTCTTCCGAATTCTTATTTATTAGGAATTCTCTTAAGGCATTCGTAAATTAAGAGTATAGAAGGGATCAATAAAATTCCCCGTTTTTCTCTCTTCACAATATACTCGCTATCATCAAATCTCCGTGTTGTATTTGTTTCATTTGTATGTTTGTTTCTTCGCCTATCTTTGTCAATTAATGGCCATCCTCCCGAAGCCGGTCTCTCCTTGGGGGTGGGGTGGGGGGGCGGGGGCGGGGTTGCGGGATCCTCATACACTATTCTATTCCAAGGGACTTCATCATACGCTCGACCGCTGCTGACTTTTATGACTCTCTCACCACTCCCCCTTCTTTTTTCCCCCCAGTACAAACCGAAACGAGCGCAGGGTCGGGGAATTGTGGGACATCCCAAAAGATAAATGTCACCGCCATATGCAAGATGGGGCTAACAATAGCCGCTGTCATTGCCAATACTTAAAGCTCGCTAATAGCACTCACCGAAAATTGCATCTCTTATTGGAACGGTGCTCTTTGCATGTGTATGACCGAAGGGTGGATTGCCAGGGCTGATCTGTACATCCAAAATGCAGTTTTGCTTACTACAGTAACAGTGGCAACGTGCTTCACGCTCCTTGCCGTATATTGATACAGGATATATACGGGTTATAAATCTGTCATTGAGGTTTGAGACTTTTTACCGTACCAGGCTGTGGAGAATTGCGTGGCTTGTAATATCTACCCAAATCCTTTTATATATACAGAAGGATCTGGCGATGAGCTCTCTGATTACAAGGCATACTGATGCGTTAAATTTCTCTCTCTCTCTCTCATTGTTTATTTGGTACAGGGAAATGCCGCTGAAACCTGCTTTGGTTTGAATTTAGTCTTTTCCTCACAATCCAATTGCTTCTCGAAAAGTTGATGTTTATTAACTGCCAATTCCTTAAATTTCATGTCACAATCATCATAAAATTGGTCGTGAGCAGACATTTTGAATTTTAGCGGTATAATGTTATTTAACATTGCTGCAATGGTTTACGTTAGAATTTTTACTGAGAAAGAAAATCAAATGACCTCCGTTTGGAGTTGGTCCTGTCTAGTCAAAATCAGACGAAAATAAAAATATATATATATGAATTATTATCTTTCATTTGGGAGAGAAGTGACAGAAAGGCTTTACAAATCCCCCCCGGTTCTCCCATTCCTGATTAAAAACATCTTCACTCTTCCGTCCCCAGAGAGGCGAAATAACATCGGTGAAAGAAATAAAGATTTTGGTAGCGTATGGAACATTCTGTGGATCCGGCCTCTCTCTTGGGAACCGTGTCCAATTAAGTTGTGCTGGTGGTCAGAAATCTCTCTAGAAAAGGATAAAACATTACATTTCTTTTCGTTCTCTTCTCTTCTTTATCTTACATTAATGTTGGCAAAATGAGGATATTAGTGAGTTAGATTAAGAAAACAAATTAGGTGCTATAGTTACACAGTCTGTTTAGAATTTTTATTCTTCAATAAACGATATTTTCTGATCTGTACTTTCGTACATTTCCTCATTTTCCATTATATACACTGAACTGTGAATTAAAAGGTTCTCAATTAAAAAAAAAATCTTGTGTCTTCTTATTCAAAATTTTAATATCAATTTATATATGAAGTAATTTGTGCGAATGACCAAGTAACTCGGAAAAGTCACAATGGAACTTAATACGGGTACTAAGAATTTTACAGCTTTAGAAAAAAACGTTACTAACGCAATATTGGATATGACCTCTTGAGGAAAGCGGACGCCCTTTTTTTTTGTCTCATCATGAACCCAAAGGATAATTACATAATGACAAAACACTTTCTTGCTCCTTACACGAAACCTGAAACGCTCCGATCTCATATCTTCCTCTCTCTCTCTTTTGATATATTTTTATATGTACAATTTTAAGTGTGAAAGTAAAGAATATCACATATATATGTATATATATGTATATATATACATATACATATATATATGTATATATATATATATATTGTAAAGAGTAGCGCCAAAATAAGCTAGGAAACTCTTCTCCTTCCCTGCTTTGGGTTGGTTTGAACCTTTGAAGGTCGGGGAAATAAGGGCTCAGAGAAAATATAATAGTTTGGGGACAGTAAACTGGCTTTGCACTGTTTTCTTTGGTACAGGGAAAGAAAATCGTTTTCTATGATATCCGGGTCGGCGATCTGGGTCAGGACATCGCCCCCCCCCCTACCCCTGTCCAGAAGCAATAAAAGGTCAGGGCCAGGATAGCTCTCCCTCACACGCGCTAGCTAGTTTAAGCCAAGCAGTCCCGCCTCTCGGGCCGTTGCCCCTGCCCTCCTCTTCCGCTCGCCGCCACGTGGATCCCATCGCCGCCCTGTGTGCCCCGTGTTCCATTCCACGTGGCCTTAGAAGACTGCAAGGGGGATTGCAAGTCTCCCAAACGCGAGCTGACATTAAACGGCGGCCTTTTCATCATCCCAAGGGCGCCCCTTTTTTCGCCCCAATCTACGACTTGAAGAAATACCTTGGAGAGGGAGGCTACCATTTGTCCACGCTTCCACACGTGTTTCTCGGCAGAAGACGTCGTCATCCCTGCGCCCCTACAAATGTGGTAATGTACCCAAAACGAGTTGCTAGTCACGATTACTTAGCCCTTTTGCATTTATTAATCTCTGGGCCTATAACTTTGTGTTCCCTGATATTCCTTGGTTCAAGCCAGGCCCACGTGTTCACAGCTTCTTTCCTCTGAGTCACAAGTAACGCCTCGGGGAGTCCTTGGCGCCTTCAGTGCACCCCCGAGTAATTCAATCCCCAAATTCCAGCATTAGATGTGTAACGTGGGTCCAAATATCGTTTCAGAAAGACGCCTGTAGCAGAATTATCCTTGGTCCGTGTTCCTGGCATTCCCAAGCTCCCCCCCCCTTCGGGAGGACTTCTACGGCAGTAATTTACCGTATTTTCAGTTAATTTTCCTTTTGACCTTGTGTGCTATCAAATATAACTATTTTTATATCCACGTGTTTCACGCACTTCCCCTAGTGAAGAGCCCTCCGCTCCGTGTACTTCTTTTTTTTGTTTGTGTTTTATATGTCCTGGGTATCTTACAAGGCCATTTTCGAGTAAAAGTAATAATTGTGGAGTCATAAGATCCACCTGCACCAGGAAACATATAAAAATGGCGACATGACCAGTGATTCTCGTAATGATTGCACCCCCCCCCCCCTCTTCCCCTTTGTTGTTTGTGTTGCAATTTGTGAAATCAGCAATTAGCTCAGCTAAGCTGGATACGAGACAGATTACGAACCTTTGAAAAGCCAGCGCAACAGGCCAAGGAAATTCTGCGTAAGTAAAACTGTGTTTATTTAGCGTAGGACGCTATAGAAAACGTGACTAGTCCTAGGAATTTTTTTTTTATAGTAGGGCGCATGTCCAAGGAAAACGAGAGAGAGAATCGCCGAAAACTTAGCTTTGGAAGCCTTTGCACGCGGCTTGCATGCCATTCAATTAGGTTATACAGGTGATAAATCATTAAAGGAATAGTGCGCATATTCCTCCTGTAGAAACGAGTGATTTCGAAACCGAATCATTAGAGATAGGCGCGAGACCTCGACGTCAACCACGTGTTCGAAAGTCAGATTAACATTGCTGACGCATTTTTACCCTCTCTCTCTCTCTCGTTTTAGAAATAGGAGCGAAAGCGTATATTATACGCCCAGGACGAAAAGGGTCAACAACCGTGTTTACGTCGTTCATTCATTTGGCGCAGACGGCCTTGACCGTCCATTCCGTGGCCCAGTTAGGAAAACATTTGTTTGTTTGATTTGCTTCGCTCTACCAAATTGTTTTGCATTATTGGGGGTCTGACATTATATGTTCTGTGTTCTGTTTTTTTTTGTGTGTTTTGTTTTGTGCTGTTACTACGGCTGCGTGTGTTGCCTATCTGTTGTGATTGTGGGATGGCCCCCCCCACCTAATTGTCCTTGAGAATAACACTTCTCCCATAAGTCATTAAAACTAGCGCCCTCGCTGATCAGACGTCGTTTGTGCGGAAATTCCCGGGCGCCTATATATTCTATTCTTGTCCCCAATAAATCCGTGTCGTCGGTCCGTTGGTGAGACCGATTCATTTTCCATTCAGTCCCCAAGTGAGCCCGTTTTGTCGGTAATTCGGGAGACCTAAATATATATCCCAATCTAGTCCCCAAGTAAGCCCGTTTGTCGTTACCTTGGGAGACCAATCATTGCTAATTCATCGTCCCCAATCAGCCCGCTTCGTCGGTAAATAGGGAGACCAATCATCGCTAATTCATCGTCCCCAATCAGCCCGCTTCGTCGGTAAATCGGGAGACCAATCATTGCTAACTTATCGTCCCCAATCAGCCCGTTCCGTCGGTAAATAGGGAGACCAATCATCGCTAACTTATCGTCCCCAATCAGCCCATTTTGTCGGTAAATCGGGAGACCAATCATCGCTAATTTATCGTCCCCAATCAGCCCGCCTCGTCGGTAAACCGGGAGACCAATCATTGCTAATTCATCGTCCCCAATCAGCCCGCTCCGTCGGTAAATCGGGAGACCAATTATTGCTAATTCATCGTCCCCAATCAGCCCGCTTCGTCGGTAAATCGGGAGACCAATCATTGCTAAATTCATCGTCCCCAATCAGCCCGCTTCGTCGGTAAATAGGGAGACCAATCATCGCTAATTCATCGTCCCCAATCAGCCCGCTTCGTCGGTAAATCGGGAGACCAATCATCGCTAATTCATCGTCCCCAATCAGCCCGTTTCGTCGGTAAATCGGGAGACCAATCATTGCTAAATTCATCGTCCCCAATCAGCCCGCTTCGTCGGTAAATAGGGAGACCAATCATTGCTAATTCATCGTCCCCAATCAGCCCGCTTCGTCGGTAAATCGGGAGACCAATCATTACTAAATTCATCGTCCCCAATCAGCCCGCTTCGTCGGTAAATAGGGAGACCAATCATTGCTAATTCATCGTCCCCAATCAGCCCGCTTCGTCGGTAAATAGGGAGACCAATCATCGCTAATTCATCGTCCCCACTCAGCCCGCTTCGTCGGTAAATAGGGAGACCAATCATTGCTAACTCATCGTCCCCAATCAGCCCGCTTCGTCGGTAAATCGGGAGACCAATCATCGTTAATTCATCGTCCCCACTCAGCCCGCTCCGTCGGTAAATCGGGAGACCAATAATTGCTAACTCACCGTCCCCAATCAGCCCGCTTCGTCGGTAAATCGGGAGACCAATCATTGCTAATCCTCGTCCCCAATCAGCCCGTTTCGTCGGTAAATCGGGAGACCAATCATTGCTAACTTATCGTCCCCAATCAGCCCATTTTGTCGGTAAATCGGGAGACCAATCATCGCTAATTCATCGTCCCCAATCAGCCCGCTTCGTCGGTAAATCGGGAGACCAATCATCGCTAATTCATCGTCCCCAATCAGCCCGCTTCGTCGGTAAACCGGGAGACCAATCATTGCTAATTCATCGTCCCCAATCAGCCCGCTTCGTCGGTAAACCGGGAGACCAATCATTGCTAATTCATCGTCCCCAATCAGCCCGTTTCGTCGGTAAATAGGGAGACCAATCATTGCTAAATTCATCGTCCCCAATCAGCCCATTTTGTCGGTAAATCGGGAGACCAATCATCGCTAATTTATCGTCCCCAATCAGCCCGCTTCGTCGGTAAATAGGGAGACCAATCATACGTCCTTTGAAAAAGTGTCCAAGATTCCCACAGCTCTGGGAAATTAATTCTGTGTGTTACTAGCGTCCTCTCCCGCCTGCAAAATGTCGACACGGTCTCAGCAGAGCGAGGATTTCAAGTTCTTCATGTCCTCAGGGAAGGAACTCGGCCTTTCCGGGAGAGAACTAAGAGACTGGGTACAGGAGAGGATGGACGCCATACAGGCAGAAAGACAGGCTCAGGAGAGACAAGTAGAAGCAGAAAGACAGGCTCAGGAGAGACGAGACGAAGCCGCACGGCAGGAACGAGAAGCAGAGAGACGGGAACGAGAAGCAGAGAGACAGGAACGGGAGGCAGAGAGGCTGGCTCGGGAGAAACGGGAGGACGCAGAGAGACAGGAACGTGAGGCAGAAAGACTAGCCCAGGAGAAACGAGACGCAGCAGAGAGACTGGCCCAGGAGAAACGAGAGGAAGCCGAGAGGGAAGAAAGGGACAAGCAGCGTGCCCATGAACTCGCAATGCTGCAACAGAGTGGCCCTTCGCCTCCACCTGCCCCCCAGGGAATGAGTGCCTTCAGCCAGGCTATCGCTTGCATGCCGAAGTGGACGGAGGCTGAGCCCGAGGTGTGGCTCGACAGCGCCGAGACAGTGCTAAAGGCCTGCCCCTGAGTGCCGCCGAACTCTCCCTGGTGTTGGGCAAGTTCCTTGGAGGGAAGGCCCTGATTGCCTACAGGGCCCTCCCGCCGGAGGAGCAGGAAAATTGGGAGGTCGTACGCCAGACTATTGCCAAGGCATACGAGATAACCCCTGAACGCTGGAGGAGGCGCTGGCGCGGGCTAGTGAAGGAGGCCAATCAAACCTGGGCAGACTGGGCCTACAAGTCCGAGCGTGCCCGTGCCAAATGGTTCGAGGCCGTGGGGGTTACGACCCTCAACGATGCCATCGAACAAATACAAATAGAGAACTTCCTACTCTACACCCCGCCGGCCCTCGCCACGCACATCGCCGAGAAGGAGCCCCCCACCTTAGCTGATTGCTGCCGAATAGCGGATCTATGGGACACCCATCACCCCCAGGAGAGCTCGCTGCAGCGCAAAATTACGCCACCCGCCTACCTATCAGGTGCCCCTCCGCCGAAGAATGGGCAATCACAGAAGCCCGTCGTGTGCGGGTTCTGTAAAAAGATCGGGCATGCCAAGGAGCAATGCCGCAGTAAACCACCCGCGTCTCTCTCTCCCGGACAGCCCCCTAATAAGTCGCCTGCGCCCTCTGCCGGGGCAGTGCGAAGAGATTTCAGCCAAACCTTTTGCACGGCGTGCAAGGTTTATGGCCACTCTTCCTCATGGGCAAAATGCCCTAGAAATAATAAGGCAGGAACTCCCGCCGTCGCCCTGGCAGTAACGAATCCCGAGTCCTTAGGCCCTCCTGCCGAGGGTCCCATCTATGTGGCACCTCCTCGAGGTAAATACTCAGCACGCCAGGTCAAGGCATTTGACGACTCTGGCGCGCAAATTTCCCTCATAAGGAGGGACAAAGTTCCCTATGGAGCTAGAATTGATCGACGCAAGCTCGTCACCATTGAGGGCATAAACGAGTTTAAGATGATCCTCCCAACGGTCCAACTGAGGGTCACCCGACCCCACAGAGCCAGGACCCTTCGTCTCGCCGTAGCGAAACACATTCCAGGAGGCTATGACGTCATCCTGGGCCAAGACTTTGCGTCCCCTTTCAAGCCACAACCATTACGGGGTCCCCATTCCCCAATAAATCATCCAAATCCGAGTCCAGTGCCCGGCACGGCATCAGTGCCAGTGCCGAGGCCTCGGCCAGATCTCCCTTCAGGAGAATCTCGGCCTTCAGCTCCTCTGCCAGTGCCCCTTCGGCGCACTGAGCAGTGCCAGTCTCCGTCCGTCCAGACAGACGAGACCACCACCACATCGCCACCAGCGCCAGTGCCAATGTCAGTGCCTGAGCTGGTCACCCCTGCAAGCAAGTCGACCCCGCCCCCTCCGGCCGTCCCCTCTCTCTCGCCGCCCGCCGCAGATTCTTCCGCGAGTCATGATTCTGCCCCGCCTTCCTGGGCCGATGAACTCTGCGATCTGCGCCGGTTAATGTCCGAGATGGCGAACAAGATTCCTGGGTCAGTTGTCGCAGCAGCTGACCCAGATGGCACCCCTTGCCGCCCTTTGGCCTCGGGCCCTCCGATTCCCCGGCCAAGGACAACGGTCCAAGGAGGAGAGGTTCGCGGCGGAGTTACCACGGGTGTGGGCGATCGCAGGTAGTCCACAAGGAGCCCCGAGCTCTTCTGGCCCCTGTGCAAACCTGGCATAGGGCCCCCTTCTTCATCTTTGAACGTCTTGGCACCTTTCATCCAGGAGAGGATGTCAAGGCCTTCCGCTATCTTCTTCCTTTCCTTTGGAATTTCTATCCCTCATCCTTCTCTATCGATCTTTCCTTCACACTTTCCCTTACTTACCACCGCAAGCGGCAGTTAATATATGGGATATCATCCCCTTTTGAAATGTATAAATAATTTTATTTTGAAGCAGTAAGAGAGACAGAGTGGGAAGTGGCACGCTCTTACGCCCGTCCTTTGGCACAAGGCAGGCGTGTCAACTCTTCCTGAAGGGGTCGCGCCCTTTGGGTTTTCTTTCCCCGCCCTTGGGCTGAGAGTTAGCTCTGACCGTCGTCTGTTGGCGGCGGAAGTTAGATAAAGAAGTAAATCATAAATACCTCACTCTGTTATCCTTTATTTTTTACGTATATTATTTACTTTTGCATTTAATCTTTTCTCATTTTTTTTTTTTTTTTACGAATCTCGAGGCACAAGACTCCTGCCCTTACGAATTTTAACGTTGCCTTTTTAATCACCGCGGTGCGGCCCGCCCTTTAGTATGAAGTAATATCCTTCGTTGTTGTTCTGTGTAGTTTCCTTTATTTTTATTTACATTTCTTTTTTTTTATTATCCATGTGGAGAATGTTATCCTTGTCCATTTTCCCCTTCATTTGTTTATCCTCCCATTCATAAGTCGAGTAGTCTATTTTTAGCTTACACCCGAGTTGTAAGCTGCAGACGTAAAAATTTAGCGTCATTTAAGTTGGCGAGTTAAAACCCGCGAATAATCTCTTTGCCTCACAGCTGTCAAGTTCTTGCCCCTTCAGATTAGCGTTCGTGGGAAATATTAGTTATGCTCGTCGAGCTTGTGAACAATTGGAGGTCGATTGAAAAGAAGAATTGAATTCTATTATTACAATTTTGGTAAAGGGGATATTATTTAATACCTACAGTGTATTGTCACGAATGCCGCCTCTTCAAGGCACAAGTAATAGCATGCCTGTAATTCCAGGATAGCATTAAGGAATCAGTGGGTTTACATTTGTTTCCTTTTAAATTCTGCCTTGTATGTTTTATTTTGTTGTTGTTATTTTGAAATTTTGAAGTGTTCTTTGTTTATTTTCTTTTGAGCGCCTTATTACCCCAGTAAAGTAAATCGAATAAAGAATGGGTAGAAACAGTACTTAGGAAGTATTTGAGCAATAATTAATTTGCAAGCAAGTTTACCCTTTTATTGTATATTCTAAATTGCACTCTGCTCCTAAAGTAAATCTTCAGTTTGTTATTGATTAGTGTGGCATCAGAGTTTTACAAATAAAGTAGAGTAAAGGTTGTAGCAAAGTAAAAGATAGAATAAAGTCGAACGTTTTCTTCGCTCATTTTTGCTTTTGTCAATATTCGCACCCGTTTATAGGTGTGAATATTATCTTGCCAGGGGAGCTGTAACGAGTAGCGCCAAAATAAGCTAGGAAACTCTTCTCCTTCCCTGCTTTGGGTTGGTTTGAACCTTTGAAGGTCGGGGAAATAAGGGCTCAGAGAAAATATAATAGTTTGGGGACAGTAAACTGGCTTTGCACTGTTTTCTTTGGTACAGGGAAAGAAAATCGTTTTCTATGATATCCGGGTCGGCGATCTGGGTCAGGACATCGCCCCCCCCCCTACCCCTGTCCAGAAGCAATAAAAGGTCAGGGCCAGGATAGCTCTCCCTCACACGCGCTAGCTAGTTTAAGCCAAGCAGTCCCGCCTCTCGGGCCGTTGCCCCTGCCCTCCTCTTCCGCTCGCCGCCACGTGGATCCCATCGCCGCCCTGTGTGCCCCGTGTTCCATTCCACGTGGCCTTAGAAGACTGCAAGGGGGATTGCAAGTCTCCCAAACGCGAGCTGACATTAAACGGCGGCCTTTTCATCATCCCAAGGGCGCCCCTTTTTTCGCCCCAATCTACGACTTGAAGAAATACCTTGGAGAGGGAGGCTACCATTTGTCCACGCTTCCACACGTGTTTCTCGGCAGAAGACGTCGTCATCCCTGCGCCCCTACAAATGTGGTAATGTACCCAAAACGAGTTGCTAGTCACGATTACTTAGCCCTTTTGCATTTATTAATCTCTGGGCCTATAACTTTGTGTTCCCTGATATTCCTTGGTTCAAGCCAGGCCCACGTGTTCACAGCTTCTTTCCTCTGAGTCACAAGTAACGCCTCGGGGAGTCCTTGGCGCCTTCAGTGCACCCCCGAGTAATTCAATCCCCAAATTCCAGCATTAGATGTGTAACGTGGGTCCAAATATCGTTTCAGAAAGACGCCTGTAGCAGAATTATCCTTGGTCCGTGTTCCTGGCATTCCCAAGCTCCCCCCCCCTTCGGGAGGACTTCTACGGCAGTAATTTACCGTATTTTCAGTTAATTTTCCTTTTGACCTTGTGTGCTATCAAATATAACTATTTTTATATCCACGTGTTTCACGCACTTCCCCTAGTGAAGAGCCCTCCGCTCCGTGTACTTCTTTTTTTTGTTTGTGTTTTATATGTCCTGGGTATCTTACAAGGCCATTTTCGAGTAAAAGTAATAATTGTGGAGTCATAAGATCCACCTGCACCAGGAAACATATAAATATATATATATATATATATATATATATATATATATATATATATATATATATATATATATATATATATATATATATATATACACATACACGTGTTTGTGTGTGTGCATAACTAAATCACGAAAATATGTAACGTGATGAATATATAAATAAAGAAAAAATCCACGAAGGAAAGAGAAACACCTGAATGCTGCGAGGCCTTTTGACTATCCTCCTTTACTTAACAGACTAAAAAACATAATAAGAAGTTTACAAAGATAGCTCATATAAATGAGAGATGGGATTACAAAGAAAATAAAAACTAACAAAAAATCCCCTTGATCAGGTCATAAAAATTTTCAGTAGCACAGTGAAAAAAATCCTTAAAGATAAAAAAGAACTAACAGGTCAGTTGCCAGTAAAATTTCCTTTATTACCTTACTTGTACGGATTAGTAAAAACGCTCAAAGAAAATTATCCTAAGCGGCCTATTATCAGTACTGTTGGCTCAATATCACATAAAATTTCGAGATATATTGCCAAGCTCTTGTCCCCGTTACTTGGAACTATCTCCGATTCTCACATATATAATTGTCTAGATTTATTTGATAAATTAAACAAAATCACTTTTTGCCCCACTGATAGATTCGTTAGTTTTGGTGTTTGTTCTCTTTTTACCAAAGTCCCTATTGATTCTATTTTAGAGTATCTTAGTAATGAACTAATCCATCATGAATTACCCCTACCTGTAAGTCATATTATTTCACTCACTAGGTTGTGCATTTGTGATTGTAAGTTTATATTCAATGGTTCATTTTACCAACAAATATTTGGTATGGCAATGGGCAACCCTTTATCCCCACTCCTCTCAAACTTGTATATGTAATTCTTTGAAAAACGATATTTACCTAATGTCATTTATAGTCCTTTAAAGTGGTATAGGTATGTTGACGATATTTTAGCTGTTTTGCCTGCTGGTGTTGATGTAAATTATTTACTCTCTAATTTGAATAACCAGGTCCCATCCAGTAAGTTTACTTTAGAATTAAAAAAAAAGACAATTGCCTCCCTTTCTTAGATGTTTTAATACACAGAGAACCATTTCAATACAAATTCAGTATTCATAGGAAACCTACCAACAACTTACCTTATGTCCATTTTTATTCAGGCCATCACCTTAATATCAAATATCCACTTTTTCTTCTATTTTTACGAGCTTTGCGCATTGCCAGTCCCCAGTATTTGGATCAAGAAATCGAGTAAAGAAAAATAGGGACAGATATTTGTTATAATAAAGCCCACAAAAAGTTTTATAGTGAACGTAACATGGAGAAAGAAACCCCTAAGAACATTCTTAGCTTGCGTTATTTGAGTGGTTTTGAAAACATAAAATCATTGTTAAAATCTTTTACTGTCAACCTCGTTTTTTCATATAATAACACATTAAAGTAGTAAAGGACGAAGTCGAAAGGCCTCGCAGCACTCCAGTTTTTCTCTTTCCTTCACGGATTTTGTATATATATGTATATATATATATATATATATATATATATATATATATATATATATATATATATATATATATATATATATATGTATGTGTGCAGGTATACATATATACTGTACATGCACATTTATAATGAAATGGAGTATTACTCTGAACTCTGAAATGGAATGTCAAGGTTACCCCGAAATTGTTCTATTTAGTTTTAAAAGTAGTAATATCATTCATTGTCTCTCTTTTATGAACGTTATTGGATTATAAAAGTTAGGGCTTTGAGGGGTTAAGAGATGAAAGCTTAAAATAGAAAAAGACTATGGTTGCCCTTTGTTCCTATGTGACTCAAAGCACAAAATCTTGGCTTGGACAATATAGGAATAGAGTTATGATCAGTTGTATAAAGTTAACAATAAAATAATTAAATACTGAATAAGAAGGATAAGTACTTACTAATTCATCAACCGTTTTCTTTTTTTTACTTGTATGTATTTTGTTCTGGAAATCTTAATAGAAACCTTTCAGGAATTTTTTATAAACACTCCCAAACCCTGAATTAAAAAAAAAAGGCATAAACCACACGCGATTATATGAAGGTTCTAAACATTGTCACTGGGAGAAAACTAAAACTAGCGTGCACAGCAAACGTGAAAACCTCATTTGATAGTTCAAGAATGTCACAGGTAGCTGAAGTGAAAATTCACCACCTCCTCCTTATTTTCCCCGAACGCTAAGGAGCGAAGTTCCCGTGTCCCCAAAACTAACACATTCGAAGAGCCAAGCTGCCTGGTTTGCTCAGCCATAATAATGCATTGACCAAAATCACCCGACTAATCCTCAGATGGCAGAGGGAAGTTTTCCAACTCCTCTGGCACATTTGCAAGTGTACAGGCAAGAGAGAACAGATAAGACAGTCTCCAACATTTTCTATTCATTACCAAGTACAGTATTAGTACTACGAGATTTGACTAGCCACTCCTATATTCATTTCATTGGTTAGGAGTGCACTCACAAATGACCCCTTTTTATAGACTGCAAGAGAGAGAGAGAGAGAGAGAGAGAGAGAGAGAGAGAGAGAGAGAGAGAGAGAGAGAGAGAGAGAGAGCTTCTGTTCTTTTGAATGATAGAGTATTCGTGTTTTAATGTATAGGGCCTCAAGGCATATGACTGGAAAAGATTCTACCCATTAGTCGGAAGAGAAATGAATAATTAACATACACAGATTAAATATATACATTTGAAGATTAACGCGAATGAATAATACCTTCAGGTAACAAAAGGAGACTTTTATGGTTGTTTAGAGTGCATACTAACAGCGTGTCAGATTATGGGTAGATCACATGACATAGTTAGTGCTAAGTAATTACAGAAAGTTTGAAGGTCATCGGTAGATAATTTCTCTGGTAAAAGCACATTGTATGGTTCTAAGTGTATGCTTCATAACCCTAAAATGTCACTAGCCCATCGTTTTCATGATATAAATAAAAAGACAATCAATTATATCATAAACTTTCAGGTTTATACAAAGAGTTGTGCGTGTACCCTCAAACCTAGTAACACTTGCAAGACAATTTTTCGTATGCCTCTTAAACTTTTGATTTCTTTCTCCTCTTAGGGTTTACTGTGAATATGATACGATATATATATATATATATATATATATATATATATATATATATATATATATATATATATATATATATATATATATATATATATATATATACACATATATACACACACATACATACAATTAATTACTGCATGAACATTTTAGTACCTTTTCTCACAAAACTGATGATCTGTCTATCTATCTGTCTATCTATCTCATTTTCTGATGATATGTTTAAGTCCTGGGTATGATAATGTAAGTAGCCTCATTCATTCGTTCAGTTCCTACATAGTAATTTTCACATCGATGATGATAAGGAATAATTTACGCAACATAGACCTAAGCCCTGGAATTGCTATCAGAAAGAAAAAGACCACACCAATAAGAAAAAAAAATAAGTAGTGAAGGAAATGTATCGAGTTGAAACAAATTCTTGATTCCCAGATAGAAAAATTAATAATAGAATGAGGAGTGAGCAAAATTTTATTTAAAATTTTTTTTTTAATAACAATCACCCAATAATTTTAGGGTTTAACAGGAAGGGTGACTAATCCTATTCCCGTGCTTCAGGGGAGAAAGATGATTTTATTTTTAATCTCTGTGAGGAGAAGAAATAATGTTTTGTCTTCATATTCATAGTTGTTTTATTATTTGAATATCTAAATCTCCTGCCTAATAACTTATACTGGCATCATGTCTATTCCTTAATGGTTTTCCTTTAGCCTGATTCTATAAACACTTTTGTATGCAAGTAAAACGGCCCTTTTCTTTGTGGTTCCTGACCTTATTTTTTCTTTCAAAATTTATCTTATTCTTTGTAGTTCAGATTTTATTACCAAGCAAAATATAGCCCTTTATTCAATTATAGTGTTTTTTATTGGCATCCGAATAAGATTATTCAAGCTCCTTTACGGAATTGTTATGTCATTTGTAATTTTACATTTTTATTGTCAATGGTATTGAATAAATAAATGTAAAATTTTATATCATGAGTTGTTTTTAGAGATGCGAAATGGTTAGATGACCACGTTTTATTACCTGAATTGAGCTATTTTTAACTAATTAGAAGTGAATATCCCGTTAGCTAGATAAACTGTACATTATTTCTTATTTGTGGAGTCTAGTAGTAGAAAAACTAAATAACGCAGCTGCAAACGAAAACGTGAGAAACGAAAGAAACGACAGATATTCTTAATAAAAAAATTAAAGCATAGGAGTCATACAATAAGCGACTTTTTAATTAGGATATTAATTTGTATATTATAAAATATGTTTATTTAAATACAATATACTGTCTTCTGTTACAGCTTTTAGGAAAAATGATTCGCAGGGAATAACGCCGTGAAATCATAATGGTAAATCGAAGAAATATTTAAGAGTTTATACTCATATATATATATATATATATATATATATATATATATATATATATATATATATATATATGTATATAAATTATATATATATATATATATATATATATATATAATATATATATATATATATATATATATATATATATATATATATATATATATATATATATATATATATATATATATATATATATATATATATATATATATATATATATATCGCCTCTTTATTGTCATATGTAAAGCATTATAAGTATACTGTCTATCTTACAATTTCTCTGAAAGTAATTTCCTCTGTTTCTTCAGTAATTAGCCCACAGTTTATGACCTGGTTTTAAATTCATCAGGAATCGTTCTATTTCTTCCATTTTCATAATTTTATGCTCTTTTTCTCGCCATAATATTTATTTCCCTCCTCCAGACTGCAGAGGACCTGGCTAATATCTTCTATTGTATTATATCATAATTTATTACTTCTAAAGTTTCCCTGTATTAAACAGTAAGTCAAAGCTTATTGTTTCTTTATGATCACGAGCACTCCATCAACCCAACTGCAATTAGCTCGAGGAGAGGAAGAATTTTCTTCATCTAATTAACTTAAACTTTGGAAGTGAAATGGAAATTCAAATGAATTTTTTTTTGTACTCCACTTAATCACTGGTAATATTTTTTACTGCCGTATACATTGTTGTTTGTGAGTTTTTCCCATATCTTCGTGATGTTTGTATATTTTACCTAAAAACGAAATGTTGGTGAGGATTGCGTTAGGGTATGAATTATATGCAAATGATACACGACACTCTGTAAACCAAAATCTATGAGCATTAGGAGATAGGAAAAAAGGTTTCAACTAGCTTAATAAAATAATTGGTCGCCGTTAAAAGTACGATACGAATAGTGTTTTTTTTTATTTTTTTTTATTTTCAATAGTAAGAGGATAAAAGGATGTACAATGATTCAGTGTTAAAGAAACATCTATATAGATGCTGATTTTTGCAATAAGTAATGTGTTTTGAGTGCATATTAACTGTGTTTTTTCAATAAGTGATGTGTTCTGAGTTCATATTAACTGTGTCTAATGGACCAAGCTGTAGTATTAATTTTCATGAATTGACGAAAGTGAGAATACAGTCAAATACTTTCCTGGACAAAAATCGTCTGTGATATCGTTAACAAAAACAAGTGGGAAACGATGTAGTAACATTTGTTATTTGTAAGGGCTGTTTCAAAAAATATTATTGTAGTGAGTCCGTCTAGAGAAGCTGGAAAACATTATGCTCTTTCAATATTTCCGCTGGAGTACCTGGCATTTGATGACCTTTCTTTTTATTAAACTATGCCTTTCCCTCTTTCTCTTTACCTCTCTCTCTATCTCTTAAGACGTGTGAGTGGAGTATGTTTATGTACTTTTGAGGGAAAGTATTTTCCCCTCAAACATTACCTCTTGGTTTATCTCAATGCTTATGTGATGATCTGTCCGTCTGTCTGTTCCTCAGTTGATTTTGTTTAGATGTTTTCAAGATCTCATTGTTTGTTTAACCTCTACATCTGTATTTATCTTTCCGTTTCAAATATATTTTCTGATTTCATACTTAAAAATCGCTTATTATTATTATACGCAGCATAATTTTACTTTATGTTTTACTCTGGGCATGGGAAAACTTTCCTTACAGAATGACTAAGATCCCCTTGATTTACACTTACCATTCAATATATATATACATATATATATATATATATATATATATATATATATATATATATATATATATATATATATATATATATATATTGCACACATATACACACACACAAACATCTATATATATATATATATATATATATATATATATATATATATATATATATATATATATATATATATATATATATATATATATATATATAGCGTTGTTCTATACAGAAACGGCATATTTACATTTGCGTGATATTAAAATCTCAGGTAATTTGTAATAAAATACCTACAGAAGACACACTACTGCGAAGCTTTAAAACAGCTGTTTGTATAAACCTGAAATGTTGACTGAAACTTTGGTATACGAACAGCATGAACGAGTAGACAACAAATGGCCTTAATCTGATTTTATCATGAAAAACTTTCTTATCTATAAAATTGTGACGTAAGAACGTGAGCAAGAATGTCAGTATCTGAATATACACTGTGGTAAACCCCGTCAATAATTGTCGGGATTTACGAAAATATGAATGATTATCTGAAGGTTTATATGAGTGTTTATGACGTACGACTGACGTAATAAACATAAACTGGATAATTTTTTGAAAATTATTTTACCATAATAACAAACAGCTTACCTGTGCGTAGTTTTAGTCCACCATCGTTGGCATAAAACTGTGATTTTTCTTCCCTCATATAACAACACCTTCGTAAATATTTGATCATATGTGCACCGAGGCAAATAAATGTGGTTATTGAGTAGCGTATGTCAATAAGCTTTTAGTTCGTTAGATACTGAGCGAAAATAATTGTTATTTATTAATTCCATGCAAAGCAACCAAATGAATATCTACTACTTTTTGCTTCAAAATGTTCAGAATTTCTTGGATGTTAAATAAGAAAATAACCGAACGTTATACTGAAGAATTACTCAGGCTTCAGTAGAATTGTTTTACGTAAGGGAAACGAAGTCTTTACCAGAATCTATTAAAAAATAAATTGAAAATTGGTTATATCACGTCGGCCATTGTATTACGGTTGGGAGAAGGGGAAAAGTTAAATAACCTATTGTCTAAAAGCTTTGTTGGCAGAGATATAAGCTGAATAGCGACTTAATTGTTTCCCCGGAAGGTCAAGTGAAGGATCAAAACAAAAGAGAAAAGTGGATTGTGGCCTGTCTGTATTTATTATTTTCACTATCCACAGAAAATATTTCAAGGAACAAATTATTTGACGTTGAAGTTTTCACTTCTCTAAAGAGAGAGAGAGAGAGAGAGAGAGAGAGAGAGAGAGAGAGAGAGAGAGAGAGAGAGAGAGAGAGAGAGAGAGAGAGAGAGAGAGAGACTGCTTAAAGTTTGTTGACTAAATTATCTAATCAGAGGCATTTGAAAGATGGTGTAATGAGCACCTAATCCCCCGTTCCATCTTTTCAATGCCAACTTTTTTTAAAAGGAAGAAACTGTCTGCTCAGATCAAAGAGTGTAGTCTTAATACTGACATGGGTAGTTCTTTGAACAGCCCTTACAGTACCCCCTACAAAGCTTTGCTATGATTATTCCTTTGTTCGCTAATTGGAGCTGTACACATTACTTTAGGTGAAGTTTTGCCATCCATCGTTAACAGTCATTACATTTCCAGATCGCTATATTGCACCAGGATGTAAAGACATTGCAGCACCAATTTACTCAAATTAACCGCTTTCATTCAAATTTCTGTGACCAGAGGGGCCAGTACTGGAAGAGTCAAATCCCCCCTGATATGGAAATCAAGGCATTTAGCAATTTCCATTTCCAACATCGCCTCGTTGTATTTTGTGATCATATGTATTTTACGAATTAATTCAAACCAGTTTCTTACCATCTCGTATTGCCTCAGGCAACCAAGTGATGAACCGTGAATGTGTACCTAGGAATGAGTTTTTTTTGTGTGTGTAATTTTAGGCAAAAAGACCTCACTTATGCCATATATCACTGGCTCTGGGATGTAATGGCCATATCAGGTACCTCAAGAAAGAGGTTCGAATTTCTTAAGATAGTACAGTTTTTTACACTGTTTTCTTAACAATATAGTGTGATATCATCCCTTTTCTCGATAAATAGCTGAGAAATAAGCTGTTTGTTTCCGCTATTACGAATTTCGGACGTAATGCATCTTCATTTACTTGAAACTACGACATTGTAGTAATAGCATGAATATTTCAATGTTTCAGGTACAGTTCAGGCACCTCATGCGAGAGGGAGAGAGTGAGAGAGGTCACGAACTATATATATATATATATATATATATATATATATATATATATATATATATATATATATATATATATATATATATAGAAATCATCAACACACAATCACGTGTGGAACAGAAATAAATTTCTGACTCACGTCGGGATCGAACCCAGGTCTCTCAGGTGGAAAGCAAGGGCGTTATCTACTGGGCCACACAAGTCTAAAAGAAGCTGGAACCTGAGAGCAACTGCTCCCAAGGAATTACCTGGGCAAGCTAACTGCTTGCATACCAACGAGTTTTCCCCAACTTCCCGACTCAGCAATGACCCAGTAGACAACATTTCATTCGAATTATCCCTTCTGAGTGAATAAGATAGAAATCATCAACACACAATCACGTGTGGAACAGAAATAAATTTCTGACTCACGTCGGGATCGAACCCAGGTCTCTCAGGTGGAAAGCAAGGGCGTTATCCACTGGGCCACACAAGTCTAAAAGAAGCTGGAACCTGAGAGCAACTGCTCCCAAGGAATTACCTGGGCAAGCTAACTGCTTGCATACCAGCGAGTTTTCCCCAACTTCCCGACTCAGCAATGACCCAATAGACAACATTTCATTCGAATTATCCCTTCTGAGTGAATAAGATAGAAATCATCAACACACAATCACGTGTGGAACAGAAATAAATTTCTGACTCACGTCGGGATCGAACCCAGGTCTCTCAGGTGGAAAGCTAAATTAAGTTACGTTAAACTGCTACTTTTTATATACCTTCTATTGCTTTTACAGGAATAGGTGCAACAGTATTTCAGTAACTTTTTTTTATCCGAATTTAACGGGGATGTACACATACAGTCACCAAGCGAACAAATACAGTGTCTCTTAATGTTCTGTTTGTTCAAATGCCGGCGGCCACTTAACAACGATCAAGCCATCACTTCTACATACTCGATAAGAATCGGTATTGAAATGATTTTGCTTTTTTCGGTGGGGTGAAAGGGGGCCCGACTCCGTTTCCCTTCTTTTTTCGTGAAATTTACATCAAATGGGTCATTGGTCATTTTATAGGAATCCCTCACAACCTTATGACATTTCAGAACCTTGATATCGGTCATCTTAGTTTAGTAAATCAGTTTAACCTTCACGAATTAATTCCCTTTTCATTGTCTCCTGAGTGAAATCTAATGCAGTGGACCTATATGGAGAGAGAGAGAGAGAGAGAGAGAGAGAGAGAGAGAGAGAGAGAGAGAGAGAGAGAGAGAGAGAGAGAGGATGGCTATAGTTTTTCTTCTTTGCGTATAAAACATTTACGTTTTCGTTGAGGTAATTGAGCATTAAGGAATTTCTGAGCCTTTGTTCCCTCAAAATCGATTTATTCGTGGTTCCTATTCCACGTTTTCTGTAACATGAACAAATTTCTCAAAAGTGAGATTTCGCCTGGAACAATAAAAGTTTTCAGCGTTTTGTCTAGTATTTAGATCTTGACTATGCTAGGACCTGTATGTACTTAACTGTCGAATCCTTGACTTGAAAGAAATCGTGAATATGGTACCGTTTTCTTTGCCAAAGGTGTATACCCGGTATACGTCTGTTTATTTTATCGCTGGTGTTTTGGTGATTTACTCTCCGTTTTGTGCTGTCTGTTTACCGTTATTCTGTCTTGTGCTATTCGCCGATGGTTGTAAGGTTAGTGCTATTTGATAGTGAAGCTATTTTTAGTTTAGCCAAAGTAATGTGGGTGCTCAACAATTTACACTACCAAAATCCTGGCATTTTACGTCGAAAGTAAGTTCTGTCAGGTCTTCGTTAGTACCTTTGCTTAGAAATTTTATGGCACGAAGACCAGGAGTTTTTACCATATTTCGTTAGTTCTGCACTTGCACTGATATTTTAAGAACTGCTTAATAAACTCCCGTTTCTGTGATGCACCCCCTGTAATAAATGCTCGGGTATAGTAGTTTTCTCTTTTACGCGTAAAGTTTTGGAGGTCCTTTGTGACAATAAATGAAGTATAATCTGATCATATGCGGAGTGAGTTTCACAGCAGATACTCACAGGCAATTAGTTAGGTAAATAGCATAGTTAAATTAATGTAAAATTTTATTTCAGGTGAGTGAATGACAACCATTGAAAACTACCCATGACTTGTTGAGGGTAAATCACTGAGTGAGGTAAGGTTTTTAGTTCGTTAAGACCCTGATTTTAATTGTTTTATTCAATATTGAACATATTTTCCTGCCTATGTTTCCTGAGAAAAGACAAGACGAAAATCACAGCTGCTTCGTACTAATAGCAGTTGAGTCTCGGATGAGCCTTACGTTCACAAACATTTTGATTAGTAATCACTATGCACTTGCTCAAGAGGTTCATAAACAAGCAGACAAATCCCAGCACTGACCCATTTACCTCTCGGGAGGTTCGTTTATGTGACGACGAATCCACATACACACTGACCTAACCTATGTTCCTTTGTCTTGTATTAAAACATTTTTAATTCCCATTTGCCATAATATATGCTTTCTGGAACTATCAACTTTCTCGTCTTTTGGGCACTTTCGTACTCCGTCGTCTAAAGTTTGCGCCTTCTGTCATATTAATTTTTAGAGTAAGGCAGCAATTATACAGTGTGACCCATTTTATCAATTTTCCTTCGTCTGCTTACCTAAAGATATTCGCCTTCCTCCAATTAGGCATTAATTAGCCATGGTGTGAGACCTCACTCGGCCGTATTTTTATAACAAACCAGTCTCTTATCAGCCTAATAACTATTAACATCTTTTTATGGCTTTCGGCAAATAATATTTGCAACGTCTATTTACAACATCTAGAATTAACTGTCTAGACTGGAGGGGAAAATAGTACCTTTTACTAAATACAGGATAAATCAGTTTAAATAGCAAACAGGTCCTGCGTAAAATTTCATAAGATCAACTTACCAGTAACTTATTTCTCTTGGCACCTTATATTTTACGATTTACATTTAAAAACGTTGACGGGAAGGAAAATAGAATGCATTTTATTTACGTTAGAACGGAATTTATTTAGTTTAGATTCGTCTAATTTTAAATTATTTTGCCTATAAATATTTTTGAAATATATTTGTTATATGTAATTTAAATTCATAGTATTTTGCCTAAAATGAATATTCTTAGGATATTTGTTAGATGTAATATAATCTTGAAGTTAAACCTTAAAACCCTTTCATATCTAACGGGGCCACCTTAATAATTGTTAGGGTGGCAGTGCTGCTCTAACAAACGTGGCCCAAGGTCTATACATGGCAGACATTCTGCCATGTATAGCACCGTTAAAAAAACAACCAAACTTACTCGTGTAACACCCGTTTCAGGTGTCAGTCCAGTAATTATGTTCTGTGATCCAGAATGAAGTGTAGAATGAGGATATGTCTGTGGTGCCCCCTAAGTCAAGGTTGGTTGTGGTCCTACGGCGGTCTTAGTGATATATAGTTTTTTTGTGATTCCTAAGGGATTTGGGATGAAGTCTTATGCTTGTGTCCCAAAGGAAACCAGATGTTAAGGTCTTACATTAATGATCCCTAAGCTCGTCTGAGGAAGTCTGTGCTCCTTTCGTCATTTTTCTTTAGGTTTGATCTCCAGGGAAGTCTGCGGCAACCAGCTGAGTCTGATTGCCTAGATTTTGTTATTATCATTATTTTTTTTCCTCTGACGTAAAATAGTGATCATTAAGAAAGTCTCCAGGTGAGGGAATTTTGTCTCTGATCCCAAAGGAAGTTTTATAGGAAATCCTTATGTCTGTGATCAAGGAATGTTGAGCCTAATAAGGGTTTAGTGCCGTCAGTGCACCTCACACGGAACACTGTAGGCATTTTGGTTTGAAGCTGCTGTTTATATGTACATTTTCTTTGCCTACAATTAGTTTAGAAATTTCGATTTTTAGTAAGTGATTTTCTGAGAATTATCGGTAAGAGCTGAACAAGTGATCTATGCATGTAAATATTCAAATTTTCTTTAATCTAAATTTCATGAACAACATCTTTAGATAAAACCATAGGCCAATATATTTGGTAAAGTTAAGGGCATAATTAGTTCTCTGTAAAGATTGCATGGCGTATGCAGGATTTATCAGCAGCTACTCAAGATAGTAGTGGAAATGGTTTGTTTACATTCATACTGGCTTAGGTAACCGGGTATTAAAAAATTTATACTGTGCTGCTGTTCATTCCTGTATTTAAAACGCATTTATAGCTATTCTTGCTCATATTTTTTGGCATGTGAGTTTTCTAATTATTATTAAAATGTCGTATTACCTTGATCCAGTAAAGTGAACTAGGAATGCAAGGTTTCTACCAGCGCCATGCCTATGAACTATTTCACTTTTGTGAGTAGTGTCGTGGTAATTTCATGGAAAGTTACAAATTCTACCAGATAGTTTTGGGGTTGAATGAGTTTCATACCGAGCACATGATATGATTGCGTATCTTGTTCGCAAAATCTGCAAATTGGTGGGGTTTTTTGTTATGTAATCTGGTTTTCCATTTGGAGTCGTCTCTGTTTGGTTTAGAATGTTTGCAGAGACAACTGTGTTCTGGAAAGCTTGGTAAAAATTAATACAGCCATTTCCATGCATTTTTTTTTAAGCAGAAATAGTATAGAGAATATTACCCACTCCCCCTCCCCCCCACCTCCACACACACACACACACACACACACACACACAGAGAGAGAGAGAGAGAGAGAGAGAGAGAGAGAGAGAGAGAGAGAGAGAGAGATAGAGAGAGAGAAAGCGCGCTCTGTGATACTGTGCTTGACGAATAGAGAAAGAAAGGGGCTTAGTTGTAGGCTACTGAACGAAAAAGTTTGTTTTCAATCCTTGATTTCTTTGTCAGAAAAGCGTAAATATCTTAGAAAAATGGAGAACGAACATTTCAGAAAAGAATTGTGGTACCAATGATTCCGTTCCGTCAGCCTTTGAAGGTCAACTGTACAAAAATAACATTTTTCCTTCGAGGTCCTTTCTTGTGACTCGAGCTAGAGCAGGGCAGCGTTTTTCCCGTGGAAAAAATGCGGATTGTTTTATGGTAGAAAAGGGGAACTAGGTCATTTCTGGCAGTGCTTTGAGGTGTTCGACGAAAGGTGGACACTTACCGTTATTTTTTTCTTTTCTTAGTTGTACTTTGGAGAATACAGTAACTACACCCAAGGGTAACTTGCTAATAGGTTACTCATAAATAAAGTAAATGGTCACCATGAGAAAAAAAAAGATAGTGAACTTGCGATGGAACTGACACGATTCAAAACTGAGGAAATAGAAAGGGAGCCAGACAAATTGCATGACTTCAATATTCGGTAGTAGAACAGTAAACCTCGCAAACGAATGACCGACCAGAAAGACCAGTACAGCACACAACTAACGTTCTAACCTTCCTTGTTTTTTTTTTTTTTTTTTTTTTTTGCTTCTATAGTAAACAGATATACTATATAGTTTTTCATATGAAAGTACCTCTTACCTCGAACAATAAGATACCGATAGGTTTGATGGGTAAAAATTTGAAGTTTTAAGAGTTTCAGGTTGGGCGGTTAACTTGTTAATGGGTTGATTCACTTACAGTAGATGAGTTTTATATTTTGAAACTTTATTATGACCATTATTTTTTTTTTGTAGAATATTCTTCGGTTGATAAATTAAGAAAATTATTCTTCCTTTTAGTTTTCTGTAAAATAAAACTGAGATGGCTTTGTCTGCCCGTCCGCACTTTTTCTGTCCGCCCTCAGATCTGAAAAACCACTGAGGCTAGAGGGCTGCAAATTGGTATGTTGATCGTCCACCCTCCAATCATCAAACATGCCAAATTACAGCCCTCTAGCCACAGTAGTTTTTTTAAAATTTTCTTTAAGGTTAAAGTTAGTCATGATCGTGCGTCTGGCACCGCTATAGGTGCCAACAATACAGGCCAATACCGGGCTGTGGCTGAAAGTTTCATGGGCCGCGGTTGAGAGTTTCATGGGCCGTGGCTGAGAATTTCATACAGCACTATAAGCTGTACAGAAAACTCGATGCGCCGAAGAAACTTCGGCGCATTTTTTACTTGTTTCCTCTCCATCCGAATCAGATGTCAGGGGAGAACTGGAAATCGGACTTTAGAGCTTTGGGTTAGTGTTTGCTCTATCAGCTTTAACGAATACCTATCCGGTCTGCATTCCCTTAAAAAGAAAAAAAAAAATAGTGGAAACAACTAAAAGGGTATTGCAGAGGACAACGACCCAATTAGTAGCTTGGGCTGGGAAACGGACGGAAAAAAGAGGTGGGAGGAAGAGAAACACTTCCTTCTGACTTCTCGCTTCAAGGTCGATGAGACCCAAGACCAAAAGCTTTCGTCGAGAGCGCGGACGTAAATTGGAAATGAAAGCCGAAAGTGAAAAGGACAAAAGGGAGAAAAGGAAGGGTATTTTAACATCAACGAATACGTTAGACAACGTTCTTGAAAGAGAGGAGGCAAACAAGCCGTAAACTTGGAAAGATGAAATGGAAGGTAAAAATTTAACGGATCTGAAATCAAACTGCTCTTTGTAAGAAGGGATAACAAAAATAAACACATTGATATCGACTAGAACCTCAAAATTTTTAAGCAAGAATTGGAATGGCGGACAAATATAATGCGAAAAAATCAGAGGAAAAATTTCTATTTTGTTTTAATATTAAAAAAAGTTAATTAAACTAAGTTTAAAAGGTGAAAGATGCATTTAGATTTATTAGATACTCGGGTGCCTTAAAGATACCTAAAAGCAGTTCTACCTTCCCCTTCCACAGAAGCCGTTTTTTGGCAATACTCGGTTCCATGATGAAACAACCGCCATTCTGCCGGAAGGCGCCTTTACCCAGGGCCTAAGATATTATTCGTCTATAAGATACACGACTTTCCTTCTAAAACGCCTTTCGTTTAAGACCATTTTCATCTATGTTCGTGATCATGATTATCATTATTATTTGCAGCATCAACGGCTGCGTTATAATTAGTATCAGCATAAGTAGCATCACTGTAAAAAGTAGTTGTAGTAGTAGTAATAGTTAGTCATAGTGTCAGAATGATATGATGTAAAACACGGGCAGAATACTGTATGTCAGAAACTTATAGCGAGAAATTATGATGAGCAGTAGGAGAATATAAGTGTTAGGAGGCCTTAAGAGTTAAGAGTTAGATATTAGGTAGACATCAAAATAAAAGCCACGTGGTAGCAGGCCCAGCTCACAATTACTGTAGATAACCTAAATAGTCAACCAAATACCTAGTTGAATCCTGATCGCAGGGGGTCGCAACTTTGGGAGGAGGAGAGAGAGAGAGAGAGAGAGAGCGAGAGAGAGAGAGAGAGAGAGAGAGAGAGAGAGAGAGAGAGAGAGAGAGAGAAAACCATTACTCACAAACATGAAGACCTCGATGAGGCAGTCTTCACTTTCCTTTTGAATGTAGGTCGTTTTCATAAGATATAAACCAAATATTTCTTTTTAGTTTTCTGTAAAAGAAGACAGTTGAGGTGGCTATTTGTCTGTCCGTCCGCACTTTTTCTGTCCGCCCTCAGATATTAAAAACTACTGTGGCTAGAGGGCTGCAAATTGGTATGTTGATTATGCACCCTCCAATCATCAAACGTCCCAAATTGCAGCCTTCTAGCATCAGTAGTTTTTGTTTTAAGGTTAAATTTAGCCATGATCGTTCGTCTGGTACCGGTGCCAACAACACAGGCCACCACCGGGCCGTGGCTGAAAGTTTTATGGGTCGCGGCTGAGCGCTTCATACAGCATTATACAGTGTACAGAAAACTCGATTGCGCCGAAGACACTTCGGCACATTTTTTATTTGTTTTAATTGTGGTGGGTATTTAAACGGGTGCTCAAATGAGTTTATACCGCGAAACTTGTGACATAAGCACAAGGTTACCATAAAAAGATGAATGTATTTTTTTTTATATTAAAAGTTAATTTTTTTAGTGCTTCCATTAGTCAAGGAATCAGATTACACAAGATCAATTTTCCCTAGATTATTTTGGTGACCGGTCGCTTATCAAAAAGGGTGTGCGTATGTGTGTTTGAATGATAACAATAGTACATTCTGTATTTACAAGTATTATGAAAATGTATTGATCAAGGTAACTGTTTACTTCCTTTGAAAGATGGCAAAGGATGAAACAAGTTATATTCATCATTACTGGCAAACATCTATTTACAATGCTCAAAATTTTTGGCTGTCCTCGTTTTTCAGTGGTTAAGACCGTGGTCAGAATTAAACTCTTTCACGATTATATACTGTTTACTGCTGTTAGTCGGTTAACCAAGAATTGTGTTTTAGATTGATACATTTTTATCATCTTTATGTTTAGCAGGAATTCATCTGTTTCTGGGTTAGTTACAAAAATTCAGGGGCGAGAGTAATGCTTAGCGGACTGGCAGTTGTTGTGGTGGGGGTGGGGGTGGGAATAAACGTACTTTGCGAGTACTAGCAAAAGAGAGAGATAGAGAGAGAGAGAGAGAGAGAGAGAGAGAGAGAGAGAGAGAGAGAGAGAGAGAGAGAGAGAGAGAGAAGGGAGGAAAATTTCACATTTGTCCGCCCCTCTCTCTCTGTCTCTCTCTCAAATAAGTGATTCTGTTATAATGATATATATATATATATATATATGTATATATATATATATATATATATATATATATATATATATATATATGTATATATATACATATATATATATATATATATATATATATATATATATATATATATATATATATATATATATACAGTATATGTATGTATATACACACACACACACACACACACACACACACGCACACACACAGATATCTATATATATATATATATATATATATATATATATATATATATATATATATATATATATATATATATATAATGTATGTATGTATGTATATTGTGTGTTTATCATTTTGCACGAGGTGATTGATGGAGATTTAAAAAAAGAAACTAAAGATTATCAGTAATCCTTATTAAAGTCCTCAGTCTCAGCCTGGTTAATCCAGTGCCTAGGTTGATCCAAGATAACTGCTACCCCTCCCTCAAGATCGGCTTCAAATATAATGACCATTAATCTTAGATAATTTTTTTGCAAAAGTAGGTTTGCTTTGTAATTTTTTTTTATCGTCTGCATGTAGCTTGCTAAGGAAGGCCTTAGGGTGAGGGAAACATATCTTGGTGTGGAACTGCATAGTCATGAAAGAATTTAATTTTGACCACGGTCTTAGCCATTAAAAAAATGATGACTGTCAAAAATACTGAGCACTGCAAAAAGATGTTTGCCAGTATTGGTGAATATAACTTGCCTCAATTTTTGCAATCTTTTAAAGGAAGTAAAGAATTATCTTGATTAATAAATTTTCGTAATACTTTTAAATAAAAATGTTCTAATTTTATCATTCAAACACACATACGCGCGCACACGCATGCATAAACACTCACACACACCCGGAAATGAAATGGATATGTGAAAAACATGCAAGACATTTTCACCGAACACGCTCTCAATTCTGTGAGGAGACATTCCAAGACTATTTGAATTTCCTATTTGCAGTGCGATTTCATTTCCTTTTTCGAGCAAAGAGATTGACCTGTCTGGAGGGGAAACGTTGGATGGATCGTTTTCAGAGCAGAAGTTTTGTTAATAATGATAGAAATTTTCGAACGTCTTTAAAGCAGTGGAGTCTCTAAGAAGAACATTTCGATTTCTCTCTCTCTCTCTCTCTCTCTCTCTCTCTCTCTCTCTCTCTCTCTCTCTCTCTCTCTCTCTCTCTCTCTCTCATCTTCTTACTTTTCTACAATTGAATCACAAATAAAAAACTGATTTCTGCTATTTACTCCAGTTACCTTCTCTATTATGCTGAACCACGCACAGTTGACCTCACTAAACTTCCAGTGAAAGTTTTCCTGGCCTTATACAGATAACATTATAAACGTCAGTCAGCTGACAGAAATTACTCTATTTTAGGAAAAGCTTTATATCATGTTATGTGTAGCTACCTTTCAGAAGCCATTGCCACCAATTTTAGTTTTCGTTTACTAAATAGCTAAAGACATCATACCTATTTCACTTCAGTAGTGAGAGAGAATTCAGTGGATGCATGTTGAATGGTAACAGCTTGATACATGACTGGTACGAATCCAGGTAAAAAAGTCGCAGATAAAAAAGTCACAGAAAAAAAAGTCACAGGAAAAAAAGCCAGGAAAAAATAACATTAATCATTTCTAGATGGTGACAACCAAAGGGTTTTAACCCGGTACGTATCCACTATTGCGGCGTGTTTAGTACAAGCCCATTGGGGATTACCGTAAAAACATAAACAAAACATCGTAAATATCGTTAATGACCCCTAAGAAATATTAGTCCTAGATAACGACCTCCGAAAACCCTTGGGGGCACTATCTAGGAAAGATCCAAAATAATTTCTGTTTTATTACTTTAATTGCTTTAATTGCCACCATTAACTAATGTGACTTTTTTCCTGTGACTTTTTCCTAGCTAAAATTATGACTATTTTCTGTGACTTTTTTCCCGTAACTTTATTACCGGCCACCGACTGCTACTGCTCAGTATAAAGGACTCGTTACATCACTTTGGTGTGAGTTCAAGAGTTCTCGAATATTAGGAATATCATTAATGACCATATGGAGAAACCTGGAGATTTTCTGAAAGAAATAAAATGCATGGAGAAGGTTTCCACGCCTTCGAGATTGGAGTATTACCTTAACAAGGTTTTTTTCTGCGCTGATTTTTTTTTATTATTTGCGATGATCGTGGAAAGCAATGGCACTTGTATTTGGATAGGTGAATAAGACCAACAACACAATAACATGGATCATCTGTAATGATATCCAGGAATGTGACTAAGTTATGCTCAGATAAAAAAAAAAAAAATGGTGACGACACTATTGGCAAGTTTTGGTAAGGTTATTGGTAGCAGTGATAATGAAGTGATACTGGATTTGATGTGAAGTACCGGACTGAATTAGAAATAGACCTTGTGTTGAGTTAACTGAAATGACCCGTATCACAGAAGCTGAAATGGCCTGCATCGTCATATACTGTCTTGTATGGGATGATATCCGAGATCCCGCCTAACTTACATATAAATAATATGGACTAACGTTTAACAATAGTTGAAACTGCGACACTGTAGGTACAGTCACTCAAAAATATTCTGCAGCCTACTTCAAAAGCTTTCGGGCAACAGCTCATAATAGTGACATCTGGCGCTATTTGACAACTCTGTTGTAAGCGCATAGAACAACCACAGACACGACTGGTGCGTCAGAGAAACTACCTCCCGTTTCCCTTGAAACGAATTTTATTTCTCTCTATTATTATTATTATACCTTTATTTCTCTCTTCATCATTACTATAACCCCTTTATTTAATCACTTATTCTCTCTCTCTCTCTCCGCCACTAAGTAATCCATTGGGTGTTACCAGATTAAGGAATGAATGTATGACTAATTTGAGTTTATTTGATTCTTTAACCCTACCATCATGAGCGAAATTTTTCACAACGTTTCGTTATTTTTCGTAATACGGATTTTTCATTCGCCAATTCTTTTATGTATTGTTAACCGTATGATTAATAACCAAAAATCGAATAAGAAAAGCACACTTCCTTGTATATATCAAATGAATAAATTGATGTTAGGTGAACGAAAACTCCTGGAACATGTTGCAGAGCATTTTTGAGTGACTGTACCAGCTTTATGATTATAGTGTAATCGTATAGTATCAGCTACTCGTTTCAATAATAGATGGATTTTACTTTGCATATGCTTGCACTGTATCATTCACTTTCTTCGCTTTGAGTCTTGTATGATAAGGAAGATTATGTATTTTCCCCTTATCATTTGCTTATATTGATGTCTTGGCTGTAGCTCCTAGGACAAGAAGACCAAACTGTGATTGGTTCAATCACAGACACCATAATTTCCACATGGTACGGACAACTAATTTTTAGGTATTTATTCTCAGTATTCATACCAACTTTTATAATAGTTTTCTATGACTCTGCTTGTGAAAGTTGATCATGGTAGCTCTACAGACATGATGACTAAACTCTTCGAAGTGGGACTTCACTGACATTCTTATCTAGATCAAGATAGTGAGAAATCTGTGATTGCTTAACTGAGCGTGCGTCCAGTATATCCCCAGCAACAAATTCCTTCGTTTCTGTGCGATCAAAGATGAAATATTTTATCTAGTTCACTTTGCAACTGTTGAGTCTTTTTTGATAGCTTCATATAGCTGAGACACACAAGCTCTGAAGAGAATGATACATGAATGAGGTTTGCAGATTGCTATGTTCCTTATCATGAGGATGAAAACCATCCAGACGATCTGTTCTTTGTGGAACAGCGGGTATAACTGGGAGATAAGCTAATATTTGAAGTTTTTTATATATATATAAATAGAGGGTTTGTTCAACTAGGGTCCTTTGGTCCCACCAATATAATAATCATGAAGCAATGTAATTTTATTGAAAGCTTTGGTACAGATGAGATAGACATTGTTGATTTCACTACATGTTTCGTTACCACGAATTACTGACTGTTTTCTTGATCAATTGAAACTTGGTACTGTACATTTACATCTTTAGAGTTTAAGTTCTTCCTAAAGTAAAGTGCACTCGATATTAAGCAGTATTTCTAGCTCAATTTTCGGAATTACATACATACATACATACATATATATATATATATATATATATATATATATATATATATATATATATATATATATATATATATATATATATATATATATATATATATGTGTGTGTGTGTGTGTGTATGTATATGTGTATGTATATATATATATTACATATATATATATATATATATATATATATATATATATATATATATATATATATATATATGCGTGTGTGTGTGCGTGCGCGCGTGTGTGTGTACTGTGTATATACTAGGTCCGTTATGGTTACGTAATTCTTTGTACATTCACAAATATCAGTTCATAAAATCCCCATATCTGACACACTTTTGGGTTGTTCAGAAGTGACAGGACCAATCCATTTGGCTATAATCTTATATTTCACTTGACAGCTGGATAGATAAGTTTCTATCACTATTGTACCCAACCGAAAGGGCCATGGTTCGAATTCAGGCATGGGCAGATCCGGCTATCATATATTATTCCCCTCCATTGCCAGATATTCTCAATGTAAAGCGAAATAGGCTTTATGTGTGTGTGCGTGTGTGTGTGTCCTTCCGTGTGTATGCGAGTTTAGCTCACATACATATGCAGCCTGTATGTTTCTTTTTTTTTTTTTTTGTTCCTCTTGATTTAATGTTTTCCTTCGCAAAGGATCCACCATAATTTATTTATCTTCCTACTCCTTCTCCTGAGACATTCTCCGAGGGCAGAGAATTCTCAGTGCATTAAACTTGTGGTCGGGGAGAAACCTTTTTGTGTTTAAGTGTATTGTCGGCTTCAGCTATAAATGTCTCCTCTAGTTTTTCCAATTTAGGGGAATGCATTTCGTTCTGCCTCCCAGGTTAATGCGTCTAACCGAATTCATGTAGGTAGAAAAGAACTTGGTAAATTTAGTTCTACCTCGAGGTTTCGAAGGTGATGTTCAAGAATAACAAAGATTTCACACGAAAAGGGATGTTGGATATATATAATTTTTTATCAGATGTTTCTGTAAATCCCTAGGTTCTTTCAAAAACTGGTTTTGTAGTGTTATTCCACCACGAGTAGGAAAGAAAAGCCTAAATATTTAGTATGCACACTTTGAATTTTATATCATTCTCTTACCATGCCTATAATCTTATAACCTCAAGTAAGGATACTTTAAGTTCTTATTGGATTTATTTCTTTGTTAGCAGGATTATGCAGGGAGCTAAACATAAATTATTAAGAGAAAGCTACCAAAAGGCGGCCTCGTAACTGCAACAACTGGTTAGGTTTTGGGGAAGGTAGGAAGGTAACGTGAGTAGTTAAGGTCCTCTTTAGAGGTGGATTGCTTTACCGCATAGCTACAGGAAACTTGAGCCCTACGCACCATTTGATAATCAAATTTACGAATTACTGTGGGACTGACATCGCGCGATTAGAATGTGGGAGAGATAAGAATATAACTTTCTGGAAAAGTGATCATTTCGGGAGCACTGCTCAGTGTTAGCGGAGGTTTATGGTCTCAAATTGTTCTTGTTTTGCTTCAATCGTTCATGAATGATCAGTGTCAATGACAGGTAAGAAAGAAACTTAGTGATCTCATGGATGATACAAAATAATTTTATTCACAACTATTTCAGATAATTATCTGCAGATTTTCTTTTGCGCTGTCTCATCTTTTGTTCACGTAGTTGTCATGTTCTCATACCTCAAGACTAAAATGAACGCGTGAAGTCAAATTGTCCTTGAAGCAGATAAATTCTTATTTTAATTATTTTCGTTTACATTCACTTACGAACTATTTATCGATTCAAAGAAGCCTAAGAAGTTCCTCATGGCGCGCCATTATTAATGAATCTGGTTTTGTTGCTGAATCTCTTATGAACGGTTTAATTTTACGTTTAGTTAACATTCCTGTCGCCGTTTCCTTCAGTTTAACATGTGTTTGTATAATACATGACCATATATGAAATGAATCATGGACAAAGTTAATTTATTCTTAGATGGTGGCTGTTTTTATCTTAATACAAATTTAATTAGATTTGCAGTTTACGACCTTTAAAGTTTTATGAATGTTAGCTTTGGATAAGTAGTGAGTTATCAAACAGAATCAAACGAGGCCATTTTAAAAACTGCATTCATGCCTTTTTTTACTGCTTAGGCAGTTTATTTTTCAGAATATTTATGAATGACCTTCATATTTACGCATTGACTATTTTATTACATGAAGTATGTGAAAATGTTCATCAGGTTCCTGACAAGTTTACTGTGGCATTAAAATGATTACGTAGTTGTTAACGAAAATAATGAAAATAAGAATTTATATACTTCAAGGTATATTTGACATTCACGCGTTCATTTTAGTTTTGAGGTATAATACCTGAGAAAATGACAATTACGTGAACAAAAGGTGAGACAACGTAAAAGAAAAACTGGAAATAATTATCTAAAATAGTTTTGAATAAATTATTTTGTATCATCCATAACATCACTAGGTTCTGTCTTAACGATACGAGCCCCTTTTATCTGGAACTTTTATTCTTTTTATCAGAGCTTTAACTTCCATAGGTATTCACGGGAATACACAAATTTGAAAGAATTGTACATTTTTCAAATTAGACAACGGATTTAGTTTTGTTCCCTGAAGGATTTATTAAACCTGATTTTACTTTTACGTGTTCTGAACAATCTGTCCACGACTATCTTCTCGCCAGAAAAAAAAAGAATTAATAGATTTATTGAAAATCACTGGGGCAAGATAGGAAAGTTAGCAAAAGAATATTGCTTAGAAATGGATTCCAAGAATCTATTTCATATTTCATCTCTGGTGCAGCATCACATATGAGAGAGGTCATCTCATCCTCCTGCTAAACTTTCTTCTGCGAGTTTCTCTGCCATGATGGATGATGTCTTTCAGAGAGAGAGAGAGAGAGAGAGAGAGAGAGAGAGAGAGAGAGAGAGAGAGAGAGAGAGAGAGAGAGAGAGAGAGAGAGAGAGAGATGTACCTCTCTCTCCAGAATGTTCTCGAAGGATATCGGAATGTATATGTGATCCATTACAGATTTTTTATTGACCCGCAGGAAGACTTTGTGGGCCACAAATTCTTAAAGATCGTAAGTTTTCGTATTGTAATAATTGTTTTTCCATTCACTTTTCCATACTTTTGCTTCCTCTGTTCGGTAACTTTCAAACATAGTGTTGAAAAAAACCATATATATTATATATATAATATATATATATATATATATATATATATATATATATATATATATATATATATATATATATAATATTATATAGTATATATATATATATATATATATATATATATGGTTGGTTCGGATTCTCACGCCTGTTGTCGGAAACATATCCCAATCGCATAAATTACGACTTTAAAATGGTCAGTTTTGATGTAACTTCTTTATTTACCAATGTCCCAGTTGACGATTTATTGGCCTTTTTAGCTGACGATTTAACAAGGCATGATTTACCTTTAGCTTCTGACAAAATTTTAGAATGATAAAATTATGTGTTAAGGATTGCAAGTTCGTTTTTAACGGGAATTATTACCTTCAAAATTGGGATGACTATGGAAATCCCCTTTCCCCAGTTCTTAGCAACCTATATATGGAGTTTTTGAAGTAAAAATATTGCCTGCTATTTTGCCTAAGGGGGTTCTTTGGTTTCGATACGTTGATGACATATTCTGTGTTTGGCCCATGTGCGAAAATTTGAACAGTTTTTTGGACAAGGTAAATCATTTGGTACCTTCTATTAAATTCACCGTTGAAGAGGAAAATAATTGTTCATTACCATTTTTAGATGTTTTGGTTCATAGAAGGGATAGAAGTTTTGTGTTTGATGTTTACAGGAAACCTACCAACGTCTGTTCTTATGTCCACTATTATTCAGATCACCACGTTAATGTAAAACTCTCAGTTTTTTGTAGAATGTTTTTAAGGGCATTAAGGATATGCAGCCCGGAATTCTTGGACTCGGAATTTTGTAAAATTTACGACGTAGGAATTATGTTAAAATACCCAAAGTTTTTAATCGACAAATCTTTACAGAAAGCTAGAAACATTTTTTATTCCAATAACAATAGGGAGCCTTTGGTGAGAGAAAATATTTTGACACTTCCATATAACGTAAATCTTTGTTTCATTAAAAAATTACTGAAAATTTTCAAGATAACTGTTGTTTACAAGAATTCAGGGACACTTCAGAATATCATTGTTCGTAACTCCCCAAAACAAATTAATGGCTGTATTTACACGATTCCTTGTGCTGGATGTAGTAATAAATACCTTGGTCAAACTGGTAAAGAACTAGATTATCGTCTAAAACAGCATCGTTACGCAGTTCGAACAGGCCAATTGACAAGTGCTTTATTTGTACATATCAAGTGCTTTATTTGTACATATGAATGATTTTAACCATTGTATAGACTGGAAAAATTCATCTGAGATAATTTTTTTGTAACCACATTGTTAAGAGAAATATAATTGAATCTGCCTTTTTTAAGCATTTTAACAACCAACTTATGAATATTAGTTCGGGTCTTTTTAAATTAGATAGTTACCTTGTTCATAAAATTGTAGGGAAGTACAATGTTACCTTTTAGCAATAGTTTTAGTTCTTAAGTATTTTTAAAGTATTTTTTGTTTAGTATGTGACAATTTGACTTCAAACTAGTGATTGCATTCAGTAATGATGTTTAGCCTGTTAGTGGCTTTGATCTTTGTTTTGTGAAGTTTTCTTGTTTATGTCTCTATTTATTTATTTTACTTTGTACCCCGAAGAAGTGTACGCAATACACGAAAGCGCTTGGTACCTGGTCATTAATTTTCACCTTTCATGTGGTCGTCTACATATATATATATATATATATATATATATATATATATATATATATATATATATATATATATATATATATATATATATATATATATATATATATATATATATAAAAATATATATATATATGTGTGTGTGTGTGTGTGCGTATATACACATACATACATACATACACACATATCTCTTTAGATATCATATATATATATATATATATATATATATATATATACATATATACTATATATATGTATATATATATATATATATATATATATATATATATATATACATACATATATATATATATATATATATATATATATATATATATATATATATATATATATATATATATATATATATATATATATATACTTACTGTATGTTACATACAAACTTTCCATCATGAATGGTGAAAGACAGTTTTAAGAAGAGTTCGACTGTGTTGTGTATCTTTGGAAAACGAGAAAGTTTGGTAGTGGTAGGTAATGTGAATGCAAAAGCGACAGGGACAGGTTGCTTAAGTTTTACTTATTTACACTGTGTCACGTTATAGAAGTAAAATTCTTAGTATTTTCAAGTTTCCCATACCCATTTTCCTTCACAGCAGTTTTCTTCTGGGAAGAAAAACTACTTGTTATGCGCAGTGTTACGTTATCAGTGTCTCCCTGGTCATATCCTTATATGACAAGGAGACAAAGAACGATGTTGTGCGGGCTAAGGATTGGACATAAAAAACTCATTCATTCATGGGTTCTTGATGTCCGGCGAAAATCCTCATTTGGGCGATGTCTGTATTGTGCCCTTGACTGTGAGACATTTGCTGGTCGAATGTCCCAGTCTTGGGAATCTAAGGCATAGGTTCCTCTCTTGGGGACGTGACAGAGATGACATTTCATCTTTGCAACGATTTTCGGGGAGGACTGTAATTTGGAGGAGCTATTTGTTTGTTAGGGAGGCGGTCCTCCTAAAAAAAAACGTTAGATCACACACAGTGTTTATATGTATGTATATTATACAAGTTTTACAGATATGATTATAAATATATATATATATATATATATATATATATATATATATATATATATATACACTTCTTATGAGACTTCTTTTAAACTTATTTATTTATCTTTTTAATTTCCTATTTAATTTTATACGGCGTCAATAACCTAGATGTTGTGACTCCAGTTTTAATAGCCACAAATCAATCAATCTGCTTCTTTTGTGACCAGGACTAGAGTCACTCATTATGATCAACTTATCTCTTTCAGCTAATTCCTTCAGACCTTACCTTCTCCGGAAAAAGAATATAATTCCACAACATATTCACGATGTAAATAACCGATATATCTTATAAACTTATTTGTACATTTCCGTGTGCATTGAGCATTTTCCCCAGTACTGACTATATTGGAACAGGAAACAAGCAAAGAGAGAGAGAGAGAGAGAGAGAGAGAGAGAGAGAGAGAGAGAGAGAGAGAGAGAGAGGTGCCCTTTGAGATGGCAATGTTAATGGGTAACGCTGAAGTATTGCAGAAAAAAGAAACGGCTCTATTTATGGGACAATTCTCCTATTTGTTTTTCAACTGCCTAATGTTTAAGCAATTTTCTTATTTTTATTCGGTACATAGACCTTACTAGTTAGTATAATCCTACCTCTGTGAAAGACTAACGGCTCTCTCTCTCTCTCTCTCTCTCTCTCTCTCTCTCTCTCTCTCTCTCTCTCTCTCTCTCAAAGGAATTCTCTGAGTGAATATCCAAAAGAAATATTTTATTGGTAAGGCATTGCCTTGAATCTTTCAGCATAGCAACATCCATGTTGCAGATGTGACGCATGTACCAAAAAAGTTAAAGTTTCATGGGAGCATCTTGCTACACAGCTCATTCATCTTCCACACTTGAGGTTTTTCTTTAAAGGAAAATGCTTAAAACTGTACGCATTAAGGTAATATTTCACAGCCAATTTACGTTATCAGTTATTATGGCCTTCGAATGAACCAGTTACCTTGAAAGATACATTATGATATAAGAAATTATATTTTTTCATGCAACAGGCATGGTTGCAAACAACGTACACATGCATGCTAAGACATGCCCTGAGCGAGATGCATTAATACTTAAATCGAGGCGAAAAGAAAGTACAAAAATTTTTTTAAAAGGCTAACGACGTTTTATTTATACTGAAGTTCATCAAAGTTATGTGATTCCTTTATACCTAATGCAGTATTAACTCCAGAAGCTTAAACTTCATGAACGCGTTAGGTTTAGGATGTCCTGATAAAGAATGCATATTCTTACTTTTTTAATACTTAACCGCTCCTATCTCTCCCTGAAATTAATTCTTGCTTTCACATTCCATCAGTAAATAAATGTGCGATGTTCAGGCTTCTTTGTTTATTTCGAAAACTACATTTGGAGATTAATTAAGAAAGATTGTTTTCATGGTGTCTGTCAGTATGGTGAACAGTATGATAACCCCAGTAATAAAAGCGAAAATAATGAGCCATCACCCCGGTAACATTAAAACAGCACATCAAACCACAAGCATAAGTGTGACCATTTACGCGAATTTGCGATTATTGGTTTCTCTATTAAACTCCATATTCCACTTAGTTTATATAGGTAATGAAACTATCAAAAGTAGTGCCCTTCTCTCACCTTAAAATTTAGGAATTAGTGATACCTCTTAGTCTTAATATAATTTTCAGTAGGTAATAAATACTTTCATGTATAATTTACATTTTAAATGCCGTAATGCAATATTCGACTTATACTGTATTTGGTTCGGTAGCTAATGACACAGGGAGTAGTATCGCCAGTTACACAGTTAACCAGTCAGTCAGTCATAATCATAGGTTCGAAAGAAAGTTAACCTTTTTATGAAACACAAGTAATCCTCACACACCTGTCATTCCGGATATATGATGCTTTCATGGAATGAGGAAACTTCTTCCTCATTCTATGAAAGCATCAGATATCCCGACTTCCTCCGCTACTGAAACAAACTTCTATCCTCCCAGTCTTTTCCCTCCTAATGTATCTAAGGTTTGTTCTCATAATCAGTTATTCAAATGTTCCTGATCCTCCTACTTTGTCTTAGCTCAGTCCAGATTTGGGAGAACATACTACAAGAAATAATGCGTAGCTGTTTTGAGTCGCCTTCGTCACTTCCTTATCGATCCCTGAATGCAACATTGCTCTCATATGTGCTGCTCTGGACCCTTTTAGTTTTCTGTAAAAGAAAACTATTGAGATGGCTTTGTCTGTCGGTCCGCACTTTTTCTGTTCGCACTTTTTCTTTCCGTCCTCAGATCTTAAAATCTACTGAGGCTAGAGGGCTGCAAATTAGTATGTTGATCATCCACCCTCCAATCATCAAACATACCAAATTGCAGCCCTCTAGCCTCAGTAGTTTTCATTTTATTTAAGGTTAAGGTTAGCCATGATCGTGCGTCTGGCATCGCTATTGGAAAGGCCATCACTGGGCCGTGGCTGAAATTTTCACGGGCCGTGGCTCATACAGCATTATACGCTGTACAGAAAACTCGATCGCTCCGAAGAAACTTCGGAGCATTTTTTCTTGTTTTGTCTCTCTCTTCAGTAGGAGTGAAACCAAGGTAGTTCATTTGCCCAGTGGCTTCATTATATCTGTGCCTCTATCTTCTGAAGGTGAATTTTTTGTTATTTTTTTACAGGTACTATTTTGATCACCATTCCATTGATCTTAAGAGGAGAGTTCTCCCCTGCACAGAGACATGGTAACTCCTTCCAAGACTTCTTTTCCTACCTTTACCTTTTAAGATCAATAATCCTCAGATCGTTCGGTTCAGTGACTGTACCTTGCCCTTCTCCGACAAGATTTAGGATTGTCTGACCTTCTTTTCAACTGACTCAATCATTTCCTGCTTCAAGAAAACGAACGATGACATCCTTAGTGCTTTCAGAATTACCACTAAAATATTGTAGAGTAAAAGATTGTGTCCATGAATGAATAAACACATCTCGTAGTAGAGACAGATAGACAGACAGACAGACAGACAGACAGACAGACTGAGTCCATAATAATTCAACAAAAAGAATATAAACTCAGGGAGTATACCGGGCCTTGGGATCCCATGAATAACTTATGTTTACGTAAAGTATGAAATAAACTATACATTTTACGCCATTTCTCTCTCTCCGGGAGCCAATAGTCATGACTCAAAGTATAACATCATCTTCCTTTGAAACTGTACACTACACCCAACTACTTTTCCTTTGTTTTCTTAGGAATTGTGTAAAAAAACTTTTAAAATACTTGAACCATGTAAAGCGTTTAAACTTATACCAGAAACCTAATTTCAGTCCCGTCTCCTATGTAAATGGCTTTATAAATAAAGAAGGCAAATGCGCAGTTAAAGTTGAAATTCCTTTGCAAACATCACGGTGTTTGTATGAAAAACAAAATATAAAATTTTGTAATCAGAACCGAATATATAATTTTACGGCCGAGTTATATAGTTTTCCAAACGTATTTTTTTTTTGTTAAGTCTTCGGTACAAAACACACTAACAAATATATCTGCGTGGTATTTATCTTGTCAAGACAATCGTCGAAACTCATTTCATTACCAAAATAGTAGTTTTATCCTTTTTTTTACAATTTCCAGTTAGTGCTGGGTGAAAACCTCTGTACGCAAGAAACACTGATCACCACTTTATTCCCGCATGTTTTCAGGCATGCATTTTTCCTACTCTTTAAGAATTCCGTGTTGTAATGCAAAGCTCCTGATGAGAGTTTGATAGACTTTTAGTAACTTTTAGCTATGCATTCTTTTCGTATTTTCTACCAATAGGCATTCATTCTCTAACTGTAAACACAGGACTATCGGATCAAGTTTTGACAGCACTGCGTTATATCACGCAAGAGGGAAGCCTATCCCATCTCTTTCTAACAATAGAAGGGAACCAATGTCCCCGTCGTGAAAGAAGTGCTCATTACGACTCCTGGTGGAGGGAATTTCTCCCAGTAATCCATCCATCTTCATTACCACTTGCTCCCAAGGCAACCACCAGCACTTTCTTATCACTCTTCCCAAAATATAGCCTGATTGGCTTTCAGAGACTTTCTTCATGTATACTGCCTCGCGACGTATAATGTTTACAGTGTTCGTTCTTTCTATAGGAATCGTTCATACTTTCCTTTCAGAAAGTTAGCTTTTACACTCAGTTGCCACCTCTTTAAGGAATTTTATTTCCTTCGTTTTTTTATGCAAATAACTTCGATTAAAGCTAATGTAACCTCCTGTGACAGTCGTCCATGAGTCGACGGCCAATATTGTTTATTGGATCTTAGTGGCGGTTAGAGTATGAGGGGCAAACAAACTTTAAGTATCCACTTTTTTTTTTATGTAATCATTAATGAGTCATCACTCCACCATTATGATTCTCGGTCAGTTCGTTTTCCCTCACAATTGGAATTTACCTTTGACAACTCCCATTTATCTTTTATAATCAGTTTCCTATAATTCACCTCTCCTCCTCCTCCTCCTCCTCCTCCTCAAGCAGCCTTTCTACGGCGGTCTACTCAATGAATAGGTCATCAAGAATCGCCATCCCGATGGAGCTGTCTATCCAAAGTCTAAAAATACGTATCTTACATGATTAGCAGATATAGTCAGCCAGGTAGAGGAACAGAAAAACTGTGCCATAATTACGACAGCAAGGTATGGCAAGTGAACTTCTTCCTCTCTTATTCAAATTTCCACATTCTCCTACTTTCCGTCTCCCCGTTCTTAACTCTGTCACACATGTTACCGGGTTTTGCCTTTGTCTCCTTCACCGATAAGTAAGACACAGCACAACTTTCCCTTGACGTACAACGAGAATGCCAGTAGCCATGATTACGGTATATGAAAAAAAAAAATAGCATAACTTCTAGAGTAACCCAATAGCCTCTATACATACGAAAGCATATAGATGAAGTAAAACCGTCATGGGTGTGAGTGATACTAGGGTGGTGGCAGTGGGATGTTGGGTGGACGGGGGGGGGGGGGGCGATTCTAGGGGTCGGTTCCGGTAACTGTTTTAAAAACCAGACTCTCCTCTGTACTTCTGTGACCATCCACACCATGATTTAGAACGACAGTATTTATTTGAAAAATATAAAAATGCTCCTATGAAAAGTTGCATTGTTTCTGAAAATAAAGACAAATGGGATTTATATACAATACAGAGTCGGTTCCGAAGCAGTTATCAACATGATCGATAGTTATAATTTCAGTTGATAAGTTAATTCCAGTTACATCATAGTCTAATGAATATGAATTATATGTTAATGAGCAGTAGTCTGTTATTGAATTATCAAACAAACTGCCCACTGCATTATCGTATTAAACATGACCTCACAGTTCATCGTCCATGTGTATATATTTGTGTGCGTGTTTGTGTGTTTATATATATATATATATATATATATATATATATATATATATATATATATATATTATATATATATATATATATATATATATATATATATATATATATATATATATATATATATATATTATATATATATTGTGTGTGTGTGTGTGTTTAAAGCCGTGGATGGCTGGTAAATATCTAATTCTCTGTACTTCGGCAATGACTTACACACAAGGGGAATTGTATACTATGACCCGTCTATTCCCAGCATGGGATACCTGGCTAGAAATTGGGTGGTCCTCGCGTACACTGCATACGTCAAGTAGACGAGGAAAATAGTTTTTAAGGGCAAGTCCTTCAAAACTGCTCCTGCCCTCACTGGGATTGGAACCCAAGCCTTTTAGGAGGTTAGTTACGTTAGGTGTTCAGCCAGTAACTTAACAATGTATTTCGAATATAATCAATATCCGTAAAATTCAGGTTCTGTACTAAGAACCGTAATCACCCTATTTCTAGGTCCAAAATTACTTGGTTTATTATTATTATTATTATTATTATTATTATTATTATTATTATTATTATTATTATTATTATTTTATTATTATTATTATTTCTTTTTCTTTACATTTAGTTGTTTCCTCCAACACAAGTAACTTGAGATAAACTCCTTGACGCTCATTACCGAAGGAAAGTAAGTCTTTTGACGCTCAATGGCGCTGTCAGTCCCTATTGCAAACCATATTCCCAGCCTTTTAATAAATTATTTTTCTTACTCCGAACAAACTACGTAAGCTTTTGCCTCAACTGGCCCAACCTTATTTCTTGCATTCTCATTTAATATCCATAATATCCTTCTAGTACAGAGAGTTGGCTCAACACTCACTCTATACATTCTGCAATTCTTTTCCCCATCAATTGCATTTTTTCCTATCTCCTATGGTTCACCGAGTTTATTACTTTCCTTTTAACTGTATCCACCACCATCCGTTATTTTAT
>JANJGK010000005.1:29001554-29004054 GCA_039081455.1 Macrobrachium rosenbergii | reverse complement strand
TCCCTCAGCGGTTTTAAGAAGTGGCTGCTGGGTCAGAGGAGAGCAGGAGGTCGGGAGGCTGGTCTAATTTCTGTCTGTCCTCCTGGTTCTGCTGTTCCCTGCCGAGTTCTGCTATAGATACGAGGTGGTAAACAATGTTTTCAAGGAATTCCATAGGAGACTTTTTACTTTTTTTTTCTAAATGAATAAATGGACTATTGTAGTTTCTTGTATGAAAAGATGAACTTGAGGATATCTTGTTGTAAAAATTCTGATGTGATCCTTTTTTCTATTTCCTATTTAAGTCATTCGTTTTTGTAGATATCTAAGAAAATTAGTTATTAGAGAAGATGGATAGATAGAAAGTCAGGTTCGTCCTCTTCACTGCATCTTGGAAGGAATTCTAATCATGGAACTCATTTATCGTGAAAGGAATCCGACTTTAAAGCATCAAATTCTTGTCATGCGCCAAATGAATTCTCCCCTCTCAGAAAAAGAGAGAGAGAAAAAAGTAAAGTCTTTGGAGGGTTCATTAGTTTATGGAGAAAAGTATGACCCAAAATTACTTGACTTCTTCGTGTTGGCTGCATGAATGATGTCAATCGGTTACAATTAAAATAGTGATGATGAATTTTCGTTTCTTGAACTAGATTTTCTGATGAAGTGACTATTACAGTTATTAACTAAAAGAAGTAAAAGACGAAAGGAATTCTGTGATGTTTTATCTTACAAAATTTCAGCTTAATATACAGTATATGCTTTTGTTTAACAGGATATGAAATTCCATATTCAGAATTTCGTGAGAAGAGAGTAGCTCTGTTCTATGGAAACAGCTATAATAATAATAATAATAATAATAATAATAATAATAATAATAATAAAAAAAAAAAATAATAATAATAATAATAATAATAATAATAATAATAATAATAATCCTCAGTCACAATCTGGTTAGACATATCACACCTTAGATTTTACATTTGCACCACATTGTTTTCCAGGAGGAGGAGGAGCAGGAGGAGACGAAGGAAGAAGAGAAAATAGAGAAAGCGTAAGAAAAGGAGTAGGGAGGGGCAACTCCGAGAATCAAGTGTCACTTTCATATATTCGACTTCTTTCGTTGTTGTCTGATGAATATTTGTGGAGGCAATGACACAGTATTACCAGGAGTTAATTGGAAGCAGATTCATTCTCGAGTGTTTGGTTCTTCCTTCTTTGCCTTTTTCTTACTGTTTGTTTACTGAGTCTCGCTGTTTGTTATCCTTCGTTCACTACTTATAACTGAAAATAAGCAAAAGATTGGTATACATACATATAAACTTACACCCGATGTAAAGTGCATTTAGTATTAGATGCTACTGTAGTATTTGGGCTTTATATTTGTGATTATAAAAAATGTTACAGCTGCCAAGTTTTATTGTTTAAAATTACACGTTTTTGAGATGCACTGCAAACTTACATATCGGGACATGGATTATCGATGGTCTAAATGCTTTGTAGCTTTCGATATTTTTGACTCCCAGTGGCAGCATATTCATACATCGGGCAAGCGACCAGGGTTCGTGAGTCTTAAGAATTCGTATGAATACTGGTAGGCAAAGATTTAGTTTGTTATTATTATATGTATAAGTGTATATATGTGCACTACATACATACATATATTTGTACACATAACATACAAATGAATACACACACACACACACGCACCACACAGACACACCCATCCACATCCACACACACACACACACACACATAAATATATATATATATATATATATATATATATATATATATATATATATATAGTATGTATATATGTATATATATATGTGTGTGTATATATATGTATATATACATACATATATATAATATATATATATATATATATATATATATATATATATATATATATATATATATATATATATATATATATATATATATTGTTATGGTGGCCTCCTGCTCACTATAAATTATCAAAATTACTATGATCCCTGTAAATTTTCAGAGCCTTAGACCAGCCATAGGGTATCCCCTTTTACACACATCTCGTGTAAAAATAAAATTAATATACAGTATATACCAGATCCAGGTTGTATGAATACCCTGATTTCCTATGAAAAAGGATTTATTCTTTCCTTAAACTCTTCTTATAGGCAGATTTCCAAAAGAACCAATGGCTTCAAAAAGGGCTGTTAAACCCACGAAGTCAGGATCCTCAGCAAAACACTGTACACTCAAAGAGGAATAAGAAAAACCCGAACTTTACTAAAATAACAATATTTATTATTGAAATAAAGAAAGCCGTAAATGATGGTTGGGGCTAGAAACCGCATTCAAGTACAAAAACAAAAACGCAAGCATTCCCCATTCGCCTACGCTAACATGTATACCGACAGGAGGAGGGAAAGACACAGAGGGAGAAAGAAAAAAAAAACAACAAACTCACGATGGCGAAAAAAACACAAACATACGACAGTAGAAGGCAAAGATAGAAAAAAAAACTTAATTCTAATTATAA
>JANJGK010000005.1:28994054-28999054 GCA_039081455.1 Macrobrachium rosenbergii | reverse complement strand
ACAAATTGGATCATTATAACGCCATTCAGTATTCAGCGTAATTCTCAAACACTACTGCGACAATAGGATGAAAACGGCATTGCCTTGCAGATAGGATCATTTTTCAGTAACTGTTGTTCGTTGATCAATGCTCACCTATATCAGATAATGGCACATGCAAACAATCATATATATATAATCACTTATAGTCATTTACATATATATATATATATATATATATATATATATATATATATATATATATATATATATATAGCTGATAGATAAATAGTTAGATAGATATTGTAACTACTTCTTCAATAGTAGTCTAATTTACACCTAATGAAAGGAACTTCTTTAATCATTTCTAGGAAGTTCCGATATAAAAAATATCAGGCAACAGAGAAGTTCCGTTGTCACGTGGCAAGAGAACGCGAAGAATTAGAGACTATGATCAAGAGGCCTCATTATGCTTATAACAATGGTTCTCAGCTGTTGGTCCGCGAACCACTTGCGGTTCACGGTGACTTCTGGGTGGTCCACTGGAAGTTCACTATATTTGGTAATAAAATGGTGATTGGTACATATATTTTTCAATCTTATTATATGGTTCCAATTTAGGAAATATAACGATAATCAAACGGGTTGTACAGGTTGTAGCGCAAGGCCCTCGTGATCCGGAATATGTATTCAGGCCCTGGTGAAGTTGCGAACGCTTGATGCCTCCTGAATCATTTCCAGTAATCATTTCTAGAAATATATTGCCACACCTAACAACGAAAGTTTGTATCATTTTCCCGAAATTCGGTTTTTAATTATTGTCTAAGGAAAGCATTTCAAAACCAAAATATTTAATGTCTATTTTTTATTTAACGTTACTAAAACATGGAGTGGTCCATGATATCTTTTTGTATTGGGCTGGTGGTATGACCTGAAACTATTACAAACATTAGAAAAACTTTTTTTTTTTTTTAGTTTATTGCTGTATATTTATACTTTGATCAGTTTGTGAAAGTATCTATTTCTGCTTGTTTACGAAATAAGTGTTGAGCTGTTATCAACTTTGTCTAGAGTTTATAACAATTTTAAATTCATTTTTATCATAAAATATAATGGAAGATCCGATATTTAGCGAGAATTCGCAATTCGTAACTTACCCGTTAACCAGTGAGTTACTTAATCGGAATAGAAAATATATAATAACAAAATCAGAGTGGATCTTGTTTGTCCTCCCTCAGGTGACAGTAGGGAAGACATGAAACAGCACCCACCGCCTGCAAACCGGTTTGTCCGCCCCGGGAGGGGACGGGGTAGGTAGGGGAACGGGAGGGTAGGGGAGACATCCACATCTTGGAGGTAAAATAAAATTAAAAAAAAAAGAGTCACTGGCCCAGCCGACCTTAAGCCCAACATAGTACAAAGGGATTGATAATTGACATCATAATATAATTGAGTCCTATGAACGTAAAGGTTTGCTTCAAGCGTATTTGGAATTGTTAGTGCTTACCTTGAATCCATAGGGCATTATTTTATTGGACAGATATCCTTCTAATTACCGCTTGATATCATATGCTTATCTTATATGCAGTTCTTTGAGATTCTCGAGGTTTAATGAGCACGTTTTAGTTTTCTGTAAAAGAAATCTATTGAGATGGCTATTTGTCTGTCCGTCCGCCCTTTTTCTCTCCGCCGTCAGATCTTAAAAACCACTGAGGCTAGAGGGCTGCAGATTGGTATGTTGATCATCCACCCTCCAATCATCAAGCATACCAAATTACAGCCCTCTAGCCACCACCGGGCCCATGGCTGAAAGTTTCATGGGCCGCGGCTGAGAGTTTCATGGGCCGAGACTGTGAGTTTCATACAGCATTATACGCTGTACAGGAAACTCGATTGCGCCGAAGAAACTTCGGCTCATTTTTTACTTGTTTATTTTGCAGTAAAAGGAAATTTTCATATCAAATACTGAAGGAAAGTATTCACCTCGAATATCCATATGATTTCAACTATAAATGCTACTTCAGCTATAGATGCTAGTCTCTCTCTCTCTCTCTCTCTCTCTCTCTCTCTCTCTCTCTCTCTCTCTGACTGTTTCATCGTAAAATTACATTCATAATTTTTCTGTTTCCTATTCACCTGTTTTACTCCGCAAATTCATACCTGTTTTAATGCTGAAATATTTCATCGTCAGTATTTAATTGTCTTTGCTAATCTTTTCGTTCTCCCCTTGTTTTATTAAATGTTTTTTGTCTCCATTAAATGCACCCCGCCACCAGTTGTCATTACCTTTCGATTAAATGGAAAAATGTCTCAAGATGTGTCAGCAAGAAACCTTTGTTCCATTCTCTCTGTTATTTTCTGTCAAATTTTATTTTAATCTGCTTTCAATTTACTTGCTCATTGTCTTAAAACAATGAAGGGAAATTAGAGGAAGTCTCTTCGTCCCAATATATCAACTTTTTACGGGGTATCTCATTCCACGGATGTTACCAACGAAGCAATAATTTCCATTCTCCAGCTGATTAGAGTTTACATTCTCTCTCTCTCTCTCTCTCTCTCTCTCTCTCTCTCTCTCTCTCTCTCTCTCTCTCTCTCTCTCTCTCTCTCTCTCTCTCGACCATTTCTGCCCTCCAATACGGGTCGTAATTCTAACTCGATTTGAAGCACCGTATCCGATTTAAAAGCCAAATCTCACCTCATTGGTTTTTCATATCTAATACCAAATCCATAAATCCCCTAACCCCCTACCCCAAGAGAGGATAAATTATTTATATAAAATTAATTAATCTATACAAAATCTTTATGTATCTTCCTATCGTCTAATTCCAAGCATAAATGATAAATATATCTTTATGATCTTAGTAAATTCTCGCTTCTTGTGACATGACATACTTCGTCTGAGGAACCTCTGTAGTTTCCGTTGATATGCAAACAAATCATCAAGCGCGACAAAAAAAATTCATATGTAAATTAGCAACAACAACTAACACGTACACATACACTGACATGCACACAAAGATATATACATATGAACATCTGTGTGTTCTGTTCGAGCACACGAACGAGAAAATTCAGTTTCCTACAGTGAATAAAACATGAAATCAGGTTCCTGGTAAGTGATGTATGGAGCCATTCGCTTGGGCATTACGATTAAGTTATTCATTTCCTTTTGTCGATAACGGTTCTGACAGACAGATTTGCATTTTTCGATTGTTACCTCAACCATTTTAACGTTAAACTATTGTACTGGCTCGGAACTCAGTTATTTTTGTTGAGAGTAAAATTATATTGCTTTATTTTCAAAATAAAATAGTTTCTCCCATTTCATATTTAGTATTTTTGGAAAAAAGAGGATTAGCATTACCATTACTTCTACTGCCCTTGTCAATTTTATAAATATTTATGTCTGTCATTATTATGGTACAGCTTATTAGAATATACAATTCGTACACTTGAAATTGGTGGTTTATTTGGTTTCCCTAATAGGACATAATCATACCGCATTACCCCGACAGGTATCCATATTTCAATTTTGGTCTGTACGTTGACGTTGAAAGTAAAACCTGTTAAGTGTTGGAGGATTACGCCAGAATTTTATTATGTTTTTTAAAGCAGACCAAAGTTGATGATTTCGTCTTTTTCCGAAAAAAAAAAAAAAAACGAGAAGTACCCCTATTAGCTTCGTCCTCATAGGTTTTAATTGGTCATGGCTCTGGAAATGCTTGTAGAGGAACCCTGTAACTTTTTTATTTTATGTCTCCGTCCCTGTAATATGCCATTTACCGCAAGAGGCACTTGAAGAAGTGAACAATCTCCCGTTCCTTTGCAAAGCAGGTTGACTGCTCAAAGAACGTTGTTCTAACATTGCTAATACTTACAATACTGTGATCTTTATCATGTTTATGTAGTATATATATAGAATAGTAAACTACCTGTTGCACACACGCACCTAGGAAATCCCGTCCTACCCTTCGAGTAGTTTGCATGAACTGTGCTCTCCTCATTCATATAAAAACGTGGGCTTTTTAACTCTTCAATTGGTAGGGGTCATGGACGTGAAAACTAAGGTCTCATCTTTGCAAGTCTTCATTTATAAGACTTGAATGCTTGTTTTCCTGTAGGATTTCATATTATCTCATCATATTTCCATGAATGAGGTTATGAAAGCTTTCTATTTTAACCACAGCAGTGATTTTATCGAGGTTGCAACTCATGGAGTACTTCGTTTGACCTTCATGAGATTAATTCCTTCCTCGTTTTATTTTACCTCCAGAGATCACCTGCCGGTCTCTGGACTCTGATATTCTGTTAACTAGGTATCCACAGAGAATGGAGGAATTTGAATGGAAGGCTAAGTATTGCAAAAGTGTATTTAGCATAGTTCAATTATAATGTAGCAATTATAGCTTAACCCATATTGTTTGAACGTGTTGAAAGGATGGAAAGTGGTGAGCTATGGATAGGTCGATAAACAATTGGCTTCATTCGTTGCTTGGTTTCAGTTACAATACTTGTCTCGGAAATTACTATAACAGAAGCTGATTTCTCCATGCTTCACCACTTACTGAGAATAATTGGAATCTCTTCATCCTTTTCTAGGCTTTCTATCCCTTCATTCTTCCAACACCTCTGAACTTTATATTCTTTTTTTAAACCTATCATTCGTTCTTTCCAAATAACTGACCCATCCTCTCCCCTGAGCCAACCCTCTTCTGGGTATCTCCTTCCCAACCTTTTTTTTTTTTTTATGTATCACAAATTATACATAAACAGTTCATCTTGACAGACTCCAACTCATTTCTTTCCTTTGCATTCAACATCCACAGAGCAGAGCTAGTTAAACAGGCGCTTTATACATTCCAACCTTGGGTCCCATAGACACTAAGTTTCCTCCCAGTCTTTTGCACACGTCGTCATACCTTCTTTGCTTCATGTACTCCGCTAGTATCTCCTTCTCTCCTGCCACATCCTTCTTAACGATTTACTCACAAATACTGATAAGAAAATGCTGCTTCTATTCT
>JANJGK010000005.1:28959054-28991554 GCA_039081455.1 Macrobrachium rosenbergii | reverse complement strand
GCGTCTGAAGGGGATACCCCATCGGATCCTTGCTTTGTCTGACCTCTGAGTACCGTCTCTGTCTCTGTCTGTCTGTATTTCTGTCTTGGGAAGTCTCTTCTGGAAGCTTATATACCCCATGTATAGGTGGCGCTAATGACGACAATCCTTATTTCCATATAAGGAGTTTTTTTATTTTCTGTACAATAATTGGTTCCTAATAACCGCCCACTTCCAGTCATGCCATAGACAAGTCCAGCTCAAATTTTCTGATGCAATTGTGGACCGAATATTGCGCCATGTTACAAAGGCATGGCATGAGATATCATGTGGGGTCGTTTCCACAAGAAAGAGTTTTCACCAACTCGCTGAATGCCCAGGATGCGTTGACAACAGGAACTGACTGGTGAGCAAACACAGGAAGCAGTCACGAAGCAGTCACGTCTTGGAAAAGAGGTATTTTTCAACATATTTCACCATCATTGCATCTACTCATGACAAGTTCCCTCAAAAGACAAAAATAAAATATACATAGTTTATTTTTTTAAAAAAGTAAAAGAGACGAAACTACTTCAAACTTGTCATCTGAACTGAGGAACAACCCTGCACTTTGCTACGACTTAGCTTCAGCAAAACACGCTCACTCAACACTTCAGTCACACACCACACTCGTGCTACAGCCCCCCCAAAAAAACAACGGCTCTTACTCAACTTGCTTAGAACGAAAGAAAAGACGAACTACTCTCTCATTCTGAAAAATCTCTAGAGAAGCTGTCAGCAATCACACTACTCTTTTTCCTAAACTTGTAATTCTTAAGCATATCGGAGTTTCTCTCGAAACTAACTTCTCTCTGTTTCACAGTTACTACAGGCACTGGGTGTTCATTACATTTCTTCAACAAGCTTACATGCAACCACTTAGCTCTACACCTGCCCATATCAACCAAGTAATTTAAACTTCCCGTTTTTTCTAAGACAGAAAAAGGACCTTCGAACTTATAAGATAATGAGGGACCTTCTTTCTGAATTAACACCAAAACTTTATCTCCCACACGGAAATCTCTCTCTTTTGCCCTGAGATCACACTTCCTTTTAGCTTCCCTTTGACTGTTGCTCTCGTTTTCTATTGCCATCTGTCAAGCTTCCCTTAGATTCTGCTTGTAATTCTCTATAATTTGTGTGTAGTCCTCTTTACGTCCTTCAAGCATTAATTTACACTTCAAAATTTCTAAGGGTCCTTTAGCAGTGTGACCAAACACTAACTCGAAAGGACTAAATCCCGTTGAGTCATTTGGTGCGAACCGTAAGGCTAACAAGACAAATGGTAATTTTTCTTCCCAGTCATGTTCAAAATTGTTACACAATTTTCATAAGGAACTCTTAACGTTTGGTGGAAATGTTCAACAATACCTTGTGACTAGGGGTGATAAAAATACTTGGACACAAAGTTACTGCCATTATCGCTTTGTATAACGTGAGGCAGACCAAACTTAGAAAAATAACTCAACAAGCGTTTAACTACGGTTTTTGCATTACCGTTTTAGGATTACCTCTGGATAACGGGTTAGTCTGTCAATGATTGTTAACAGAGAGATATTCCCTCCCTTACCTCAAGGCAAAGGTCCAACCATATCAATAACAACATTCTCAAAGGGTTCACCTACCGATGGAATGTTACACAAAGGAGCCCTGGGGATTACCTGGTTAGGTTTACCGGCCATTTGACATTCATGACAACTTAGAACATATTTTTCCACGTCACTTCTCATCTTGGGCCAAAAGTACGTCGTACTTATACACTTAAACATTTTATTTACCCCCAAATGTCCTTGATCATCATGTGCTAATTTCAAAATTAATTTGCGAAGCTTCTTAGGGATTACTAATTGTTCGTCAATCTCCTCTTTACTAACTGACTTAGGACAAACATAACGACACAAAACTTTTTCTTTTAGACAGAAGGTTTCCTTACAAACACTATTGAGCTCATCATCCAGCTCACATTCAAAGACTCAGGTTAGTGTGTCATCCTCTCTCTGCAACTTGACTAGTTCATCCTTATTCAAAATGTTAGTGCCTAACCCATCGCAGCAACTATCACTTGAAACCACCACATCGACTACGTCTACATCATTACTTTCGACAGCTACATCATCAGCTTGGCTAACACTGTCAACACCGATAGAGTCGGTCTTCTCAGCCACACTCATGCTATGATCAATTATACCACCTCTACCAAACTCGTTCAAATTTACGAACTCCTTGTTCAAATCCACGAACAAACCATGACCGTAATCTACATCTGTATCTAAACCTGACCTAGTTACTACCAATTCAGGACTTGGCATCCCACTCGAAATAGGATTCACACACTTGGATGTCGCTAAGTCATTACCGACAGTTACGTCAACACCATCAATGGGCAAATTGTCTACAACTGCGAATTTTACTTCCCCCGACACTCCCCAACTTTCTAAGTTCACCTCCAACAAAGGACAAACAACACAATTGTTCGGAAACCCACCTAACATAACTTGTTCTTTCGTACTAATTACTGCGACAAACAACACTAGTGTTCGGAAATCCACCTAACATAACTTGTTCTTTCTTACTAATTACTTCCCTCGTTAGCACAGTCTCTCCTAATAACTGTCCACTTCTGGTCACGCCATAGACAAGTCCAGATAAAATTTTCTGATTCAATGTGGATTGAATATTGTGCCATGTTACAAAGGCATGGCATGAGATAGCACATGGGGCCTTTTCCACAAGAAAGGGTTTTCATTGACTCGCTAATTCTCCAGGACACAACAAGAACTGACTGGTGATCAAACACAGGAAGCAGTCAGGTCTTGGAAAAGGGATATTTTTCAACATATTTCACCGTTATTGTATCTACCCATGACAATATATATGTATGTATATATATATATATATATATATATATATATATATATATATATATATATATATATATATATATATATATATATATATATATATATATATATGACTTTTTATCACATCACCGTGATTCATATACAATCAGTAAGCTACAAACGTCCTTTAATATCCAATTCGCTCTACCTCGGAAATAATATATTTTCATATATGTTACCGAAGGGGAATTTTTTTTTAGTTGATTATAAGTTCGTCGTCTCGTGGGCTCGAACCAGCAAAGGACAAGAACTCAGGACTACAGTCGACGCATTTAACCCACGCGGCCAGCAAGTGAGTTTTAATATGTAATAAGTGGATATCGTCCCCCTTATACAAATCGCCTGTCGAACTTAGGCCGCGTGGGTTAAATGCGTCCACTGTAGTCCTGAGTTCTTGTCCTTCACTGGTTCGAGCCCACGAGACGACGAACTTATTATCAACTAAAAAAAAAAAAATTCCCCTTCGGTAACATATATGAAAATATATTATTTCCGAGGTAGAGCGAATTGGATATTAATGGACGTTTGTAGCTTACTGATTATATATTTTTACGTTTTTCCGTGGTTTTAGTTTGAAATATGCTCTGTGAGACAGGTAGCAACAATTTAAGGTGATTTTGCCTTGTGATTCTGACTTCGTGGGTACGGGAAAACGTAAAAAAAAAGAGGAAAACAAAGGAGAATTTCATATGAGCATAGGGCTCTGGTTACTGAGGGAAATATTACGTAAAAGACGTGGGCACATTTAAAGTAGTGTATTTACATAAATGACCTTAGTACGGGAAAGAGGAACTCAAGTAGATTGAATGAAACTGGGGAATTCCAGACACAGTCCGAGAAGCTTCCACGATGGGATCCCTCTGAAAAGAGAGATATGCACATTATACGCCAGTAATGAAAATAGACAAAAGAATAATGAATTCGAAGCTGCACTGAGGGTGCCAAAGGAGTAATAAAGAATTAATACTGCCGATGCAAGAGGCGCACGGACATTAGACAAGGGAGATTTCTGGCTTTCTCTTTAAGAAAATATTACGAGACAAAAGCGTGACTGAAATGGGGCTCTTCCAGGGCACTTTACCTTAGCAGATTTTCCGAGGGCGTGTAGAAGGCGGTCCGTGGATGACTTGCGATTTCCGAGGACGAGTTTCTTCCACGTGGTGAGATGCAAGGGCTTCCGTAAAGGGGCAAGGCGATGGGGACTCCTCGAAACTCCAAGCAATGGCGTGTGGGCTCGAGGAATACGGTTGAAGGGCACGAGGAGAAGTATACTTTGGGAAGGGCCACGTGGTTAGGATGCAAGGGCATCGGTGGGGCCAGGTGTTGAGGACGTCTTCACAAGTTCACTCCATATCTTCCAGCCCGCGTGTGTGTCGAGACCTCGTGGGCTTTTGCCTTTTATCCCCTCCTATGGGGCAGGGGTGCGCCCAACACAGATGCTTTGACTCATTGCACCTGCTGCCCGCAGGGGAGGTTTTGGCCTGTAGGAGATACACCCAAGCCAGATTACTTTTGCCTCGAAGGAAAGATCTTTATCAAAAATGGGAGCGCCTTTAATCTTTTAAACCCCTGTTTTTAAGTTGATAGACAGATGGTCTATCGATCGGCCGGCTGGCAGTAAATGAAACACGACAGAACAACAAAGGAGGGGGGGGGAGGCAATTTGCTAGCGAATTCTTGCTAATCATAATACCTCCCCATACAAGATGATGTACATACCTCCTTCGGGTGTGTACATCGATATTCAAGAATGAGCGGCAAATGCTTTACGTTACTCTACATTCTGCCTTGCAATGAACTTTACTCCTAAGGGTTTTATGAAGCTGTGACGTTACTTTTAATAACACATTGGGACAATTTTCGTTAACAGAACGCAAAGTGATTTAAACACTTGCAAAAGAATAATTACTTTAGATTTGGTTACCCACTGGTAACTTTATAATGTGACTCGAACAATTGTGAATTAATTAAGATTATAGGACCACGTATATGAGGCTATGGCCAACAAATGAAAAGAAAGGTTATTGTTCAAGAATTAAAATACACGGTTACTTAATTTTAGATAAAATGCATGCGGTTAGTACAATCTGCCTTGAAGAGGCTGTGTAAATGAAAAACAGCGTTTATTTTTGTAAATGACATCCCCTTTTACCATATTGTAATGACTATACAAATTCGCATTGATAATTTATCTTCGTTTTAACGTGCTTTGCTCAGCTATCGTCCAACGCGAGCTGAGGGATGACCCACACACCGGGAATTTGACAGTCGTGTGCGGGCGAGAGTATTCGCGAGGTTTTAATTCGCTAACCTTAAACTACGCTAATTTTATGCGTCCACTGCCTACTCAATGTTATGACGGGGCGAGCAGACAAAAGATGTGAGGTAGGACAAACAGCAATCTTGGAAGGAATGGAAGGGGGGAAAAGGGATAATAATAACAAAAGGAAAATTACCAAGACGTTACGAATGAAACTTGACCGCATATGAAAGGCGGGACACGTCCCTCAGAGCTTACAAAAGGGGCATTTAAATCACAAGGACAAGAGTTTATGACTCGCGATTCATTAAAATTAAAGATAAATAAATGACTAAAAGAAAGTAAATGATATTGGCAGAAGAACTAAGGGAAAAAGAGTGAGGGTTTTATTGTGTTAGGCGGGAGTTTATCGTCTTTCGCCTATAAATTACGGCCCGGACTATCACTTCAGTCCCAGGGCGAGGAAAGTGCACCCGAAGGGCGCGACTCCTTCAGGAGGGGCTGACACGCACGCCCGGTGCCAAGGTATGGGCGCAAGGGCGTGCCACTTCTCACTCTGTTATTCTTAATGATTTATACATTGTGTGGGGAATGGTATCCCGTATTTAATTGCCTCTTGTGGGGATATTTAAGGGAAGATTAGTAGAGGATGGTAAGAGATAGCAGTTCCTGAGGAACGGAAGAAGATAGAGGAGGGTCTGACATCCCCTTCTGGATTAGGGGTGCCAAGACCTTCGAAAAATGAAATGGCGGCACAGGTGCCATGGGAGCTCTAGAGCTCTTTGTAAATTACCTGGAATATCCCACGCCCGTGGTAATTTCGCCTCGAGTCCTTCTTAATGGGACAGTCGTCCTCGGCCGGGGAAGCGGAGGGCCCGCGACCGGAGGGCGGCACGGAGTACCACCTGGGCCTGCTGATGCTACAGCTGACGCAGGAGGGTTCCGTGCGGGTTCTACCATGATCCGTCGCGGCTCTTGTAGTTCATCGGCCAGGTGAGATATGGCAGAATCCTGACTTGCAATTGCGTCGGCGACGGGCTGAGGCAGAGAGGAGGCGGTCGGGGGTGGCGTGAGCGGCTCGCAGGTGTTGTTGACTAGCTCAGGCACGGGTTGCGAGGCCGCACCTGCAGGTGAGCTTCCGTGGTGGTCGGGAGGAACCGTCTCTCTGACCGACGCTGGTAGCGGTGCCAGGCCGGGGGAAGAGAGGGGGGTCCTGAGTTGGATCCCGTGAATGGAGATCGGCGTAGCGCTCTGGCGCTGGCACTAGGGCAGAGTCAGGCGCTATCAGAGGTTTCTTGGGCTCGTCGGTCAGGACGGACGAAGCTTGGCCCTGCTCGGGGCATGCAAGTGGCACCGGCAGGAATTTGGCATCTCCTGAAGGGAAATCTGATTGGGGCCCTGGCACTGGCACTGAGGCAGGGCCGGGCACTGGAATTGGATCGGGAACCGATCGAGGGGGCCACTGTACATTGTACTCAGGTGGCACTGGTGGGGACTGCACGTCCTTCTGGTACCCAGGGGGCGCCAGTCTTGGCTGCGGGAGAAGCGGGGGAGGATTACTCGCGCCCGCGGAATGATTCGGGGAATGTGGACCCCTAGATTGTCGTGATTTCGGCGGGGACTGAAAGTCCTGTCCCAGGATGACGTCATAGCCTCCGGGAAGATGGCTTGCTACTGCAAGATTGCACATTTTGGATTGGTGAGGTCTTGTGACTCTCAATTGGACCGTAGGGAGTATCATTTTAAATTGATTTATTCCCTCGATCGTGACGAGTTTTCGTCTATTGACGATAGCTCCGTAGGGAACTCTGTCCCTTCGGATGAGGGAGATTTGCGCGCCCGAGTCCTCGAAAGCAGTGACTCGGCGCGCGGGCTCGCTACCTCGTGGAGGGGCCACGTATACAGGCCCCTCGGCGGGAGGGCCTAATGACTTGGGATCTGTGACGGCCAAGGCGACGGTGGGAGTAGTTGATTTATTATTGCGTGGGCATTTCGCCCATGCGGGAGAATGGCCATAGACCTTGCACGCCGTGCAAAAGGTCTGGCTAAAGTCTTTCCGCGCTGCCCCTGTGGAGGGCGCAGGCGAGTTATTTGTCGGTTTTCCGGGAGAGAGAGGAGCCGGTTTCTTGTTCCGGCACTGTTCGGAGGAATGCCCCGTTTTCTTGCAATAATGGCAAGTTAGGGGCTTGCCCGAGTTCCCATTTTTGTGGGAATTTGAGCCTCCGAGGAGGGACGGAGGATTTATTTTCCGCCCCATGGATCCTTCTTGAGGGTGGTGAGTTTCCCACATATCTGCTATTCGGCAACACTCGGTGAGTGTTGCTGGGGCTTTTTCCACTATATGAGTGGCGAGGGCAGGAGGGGCGTAGCGCAGGAAATGCTCGAATTTAAACCGCTCGAGTACCTCGGCGGTGTTAGTGGCTCCTTCGGAATCGAGCCATTTTGTCAACGCCCGCTCCGAATGATACGCCCAATCGGACCAAGTCTGGCCTGCTTCTCTGGGCTGCTCTCTCCAACGTCTCCTCCACCGCTCGGGGGTAATCTCGTACGCCTTCGTAACTGCTTGGCGTACGGCTTCCCAGTTTCCCCGATCGTCTGCGGGAAGGGCGTGGTAGGCAACGAGGGCCTTTCCGCCCAGGAATTTAGTGAGAACAAGGGAGATTTCTGCGGGGGAGAGATTGCAGCACTCCAGGACTCGTTCGGCCCTTTCAAGCCATACTTCGGGTTCGGACTCGGTCCATTTTGGCATGAACGAGTGAGCTTGGCTGAGGGCACTCATCCCCGCGGCAGGGGGCGGGGGGGTGACGTGCTGTCGTTCTAGCACCTGGAGCTCATGGGCGCGTTCTCTCTCTCTCTCCTCACGTTCTCTCTCCCTCTCTGCACGTTCTTTTTCCTCCCGTTGTTCTTGGGCAACTCGTTCTCTCTCTCTCTCCGCCTTGGCATCGTCCACTCGTTCTTGAACCCATGCTCTCAGATCTTGCCCCGATAGTCCCATGTCCTTCCCAGCGGACATGTAGAATTTGAAATCCTCGTTTTGTTGGGCTCTGGTATTAGCCATCTTGAAATAATGGGTGTGTGATATGTCTGAGAAGACTTTTTGTTAAAATTGGATGTGTCTTGGAAAGATGTGGTTGTTCTTGGCGAACGAATTCTAATATGCGTCTCGGAAGACGTAGTTGGATTGTGTCACGCTCGGACTTGGCCGGCTGTAGCGTGAAGTTAAGGAGTTGTTCTAACGAACTAGAATGATCAGTCCCGTAGGGGCTTAGATGTGTGTGAACTACACTGTATAATGTCTCAAAAGGACTTAATTTTGGGTTCCCGCAGGACTGAGAAATTCTCGCCACGTGCGACGTAGAATTTTTGTATGAGTCTCTAAGGACTGGAATTTGGAGAAATTCTTGCCACGTGCGACGTAGAATTTTAGGAGTCTCTGAGGACTGGAGTTTGGAGGAATTCTCGCCACGTGCGACGTAGAATTTTAGGAGTCTCTGAGGACTGGAATTTGGAGAAATTCTCGCCACGTGCGACGTAGAATTTTAGGAGTCTCTAAGGACTGGAATTTGTAGAAATTCTCGCCACGTACGACGTAGAATTTTAGGAGTCTCTGAGGACTGGAATTTGGAGAAATTCTCGCCACGTGCGACGTAGAATTTTAGGAGTCTCTGAGGACTGGAATTTGGAGAAATTCTCGCCACGTGCGACGTAGAATTTTAGGAGTCACTTAGGACTTGGAATTTGTGGAATTTGGAGGAATTCTCGCCACGTGCGACGTAGAATTTTAGGAGTCACTTAGGACTTGGAATTACGATTCGTCCCTTAGGACTTAGAAATTACTAACGGGAAACCCAAAGAAAAATGTATGCTGGGAAATGAATGGGGAAAAAGAAAAAAAAAATGCTACACACGCGGGCATGGGCGGGGGTGGGGGATGCAGGTCGTTTGGCCAACACCGGAGGTATTTTTAGATTCTGGGTGAATGAACCCGTATATTTATATACCGTCTGGGATTCCGGGGAATTTCCCAGTCGTCTGAGAGGATAACAGTACAACGGCCTAGTAATTTCCCTATAAGCGGAGTTTAAATTTCGCTTTCCTAACACCTAACTCGAATTCTAACTACACTGAGAGAATTTTCAGCAATGCAAGCTGACTTCGTCGTGTCCCACGTGGGAATTTTATTCGCGCCTAAATAACAGTTCGCTAATTCGAAAATGCGAAGTAAAATTTATCACAGAGGAATTTCTTTCGCACTATTCCTCGAAGCAAGAATATGGCAAGGATTTTAACACAGAGGAATTTCGCACTATTCCTCGAAGCAAAGGATGGTTAGCACTGGTTATTTCCTAACTACCTATCCTGAAAGGCATGCATTAACGAATCTAATACGGCGGTTCTTTTCTCTCAGTGAATACATGCGTCCCTATTTCTAATTCCTAGGAACAGTCACGATTGTAAAAAGGTTTTGCTAAGATAAACACATTACTTACGTGGAATTTTCTGGATCTGTGTGCTGGTTTTACACATAAGGTTCGTGATTGTCTCGTACCCAGCTTAGCTTTGCTAATAGCTGATCTGGCAAGTTGCAAATGCAATAAAGCAACGCTAGGGGAACTGCAACTGCAAAACGAGATCTATGGCCAGGTCGCCATTTTTACGTTTTTCCGTGGTTTTAGTTTGAAATATGCTCTGTGAGACAGGTAGCAACAATTTAAGGTGATTTTGCCTTGTGATTCTGACTTCGTGGGTACGGGAAAACGTAAAAAAAAAGAGGAAAACAAAGGAGAATTTCATATGAGCATAGGGCTCTGGTTACTGAGGGAAATATTACGTAAAAGACGTGGGCACATTTAAAGTAGTGTATTTACATAAATGACCTTAGTACGGGAAAGAGGAACTCAAGTAGATTGAATGAAACTGGGGAATTCCAGACACAGTCCGAGAAGCTTCCACGATGGGATCCCTCTGAAAAGAGAGATATGCACATTATACGCCAGTAATGAAAATAGACAAAAGAATAATGAATTCGAAGCTGCACTGAGGGTGCCAAAGGAGTAATAAAGAATTAATACTGCCGATGCAAGAGGCGCACGGACATTAGACAAGGGAGATTTCTGGCTTTCTCTTTAAGAAAATATTACGAGACAAAAGCGTGACTGAAATGGGGCTCTTCCAGGGCACTTTACCTTAGCAGATTTTCCGAGGGCGTGTAGAAGGCGGTCCGTGGATGACTTGCGATTTCCGAGGACGAGTTTCTTCCACGTGGTGAGATGCAAGGGCTTCCGTAAAGGGGCAAGGCGATGGGGACTCCTCGAAACTCCAAGCAATGGCGTGTGGGCTCGAGGAATACGGTTGAAGGGCACGAGGAGAAGTATACTTTGGGAAGGGCCACGTGGTTAGGATGCAAGGGCATCGGTGGGGCCAGGTGTTGAGGACGTCTTCACAAGTTCACTCCATATCTTCCAGCCCGCGTGTGTGTCGAGACCTCGTGGGCTTTTGCCTTTTATCCCCTCCTATGGGGCAGGGGTGCGCCCAACACAGATGCTTTGACTCATTGCACCTGCTGCCCGCAGGGGAGGTTTTGGCCTGTAGGAGATACACCCAAGCCAGATTACTTTTGCCTCGAAGGAAAGATCTTTATCAAAAATGGGAGCGCCTTTAATCTTTTAAACCCCTGTTTTTAAGTCGATAGACAGATGGTCTATCGATCGGCTGGCTGGCAGTAAATGAAACACGACAGAACAACAAAGGAGGGGGGGGGAGGCAATTTGCTAGCGAATTCTTGCTAATCATAATAATATATATATATATATATATATATATATATATATATATATATATATATATATATATATATATATATATATATATATATATATATATATATATATATATATATATATGAGACGAAGTAATCAGGTGTTAAAAGTAGTAATTCTCTTGACCATTTACTCGGCCTTTGAATTTGACATTTTCCAAATATTTTCTTTTCTTTTTCCAACTGTCATTTGTATTCACTTTCTTATTATTTTGTTTTATTTTTATTCTGTACTTCAGAAGATTGATTTGTTGGCTGGTGTCATTTTTTTTATTAATTGTCTTTCTTTTCTATTTATTTTCTCGCTTCATGGCTATTTCGCATTTATTACGTCAGTATTTTCATTATCTGTTTTTCTTTATTTTCGTGTGGTGCTTGTCTGTCTAAGAAAAGGATCCTCACAGCTTAAAGGAATATTTTCATTTTTTTCTACATTTTTAATCTATATATATTAAGGCTTCATTTGATTTTTTAGGAAGGTTTTATTTCCCTTTTCTGCGGAATAGACATATGCTCTTTCCATTTCCCTTCACATTTTCCAACACTAATTGTCAGTTACCTGCGACGCAGAAATTTCATCTTCTGCCCTTTTGACAAAAGAATTTTGTTTTCTTTGAGATTCTCTCATCCGTTAACCAAGAAAATTACTCTCGATGTGACGGAGGGATTCGGACTCTCAGATAATCGATTCCACATCTTTAAGAAATATATATTTCCTGTGGAAAGAGGGCTTGTAAACGTGTTTTAGTTTCTCTTTGTTTAATTGTTGTTATAAATGGCATATGGCAAGGTTCAGGGCATTTTCTTGTAATTTTGACGACTGCTTGGAGGTTATTGGTTTTAGAATATTTCATCGTAGACATTATTTGCCTATTTAACTTTAGCGGCTGTTAGTGCGCCATAATTCCGTGGAACACTGCAAATTGCTGTTTTAAGAAATCCCCCTTTTTAAAGCTACATTGCTTTGGATGGTGTTACTCTTACTCCTTTTCGGGTTTTGACCGGTTTTAAGGACTGGGTTTTTGACACTGAAAACTCATTGGAACCGATAAGGGCTGGTTAAGGATGTGAGACGAAACATCAAAGAGAGAAAAAATAGACTCCAGTCCTGCAAAAACACTGAATGTAATCGAGTCGATATTTTAAATATGTCTGATTTCTATTGGTTCAATAGTTCCCATTTATTAATACGTAGGTGGATAAAAATCTGTCTCTAGCATAGTCAGAGCTTCTTTCATGACTAAATATCTGTTATTATAATTATAATTATTATTATTATTATTATTATTATTATTATTATTATTATTATTATTATTATTATTATTATTACTATTATTATTATTATTATTATTATTATTATTATTATTATTATTATTATTATTATGCAAAAACAGTAAAATAATAGTAATGTTTTGCGATATTTTCATTATTCTACTTTCAGAATGCAAAATACTAATATTATGACTAACCAAATGCAATTAAGATATACTTTGATAAAATAATAAAGTATAGGTTGCTTTTTTGACAGTGAGCTTTGAACAAACTCCTTGTGTTGTGTTTCTGTACTCAAGTCTTGTGTGAAAATTCGTTGACTCAACAGGAAATTGAATATAGACTCAATCCTTTTTTTGTTTTTGTTTACGAATATCCTTAAAACAGCAGTGACAAAACTCAATATAAATTTAGCTTAATTAATGAAAACTGAAATAAATTCCTCCCTCTTCATGATAAAACTGAAAACTGCGGTTCAGTGAGACTGCCTTATTTGCTTACGTTATGATTATGCTATCTTGAAAATAGGAAATAGCTAAATTTAAGGTCATAGTAGATCTAATGTGTAACGATTCCCGTGGAACAATTATAGAATGATAATTTACAGATCATTAGCAACTCCTCGAATAAATAAATTGGTTGATTCACCGAATGAGCAGATTTGACACTTACGGCTCATCGATAATTGTATTTGATCGTCTATGTCATAATTGCTGTTAAAGGTGATTCCATCTTTTTTTTCTGTGTACTTATCTTGTTATACATTTTTCATAGGATTAAGCTGATAAATGGCGACTCAAGACGAGCGGTTAAATGATAGACGAAGAGTTGAGAATCACTATTTAAATTCACCAACCACCGATTAGCGATCAGTGTTGGCGTAGAGGCGAGGAAAGGATAAAGGAGAGAGAATGGAAAGGAGCTAAAAAGGCAGGGAATGACAGTAAGGGAGGGGGATGGGATGCGCAGGGGTGAGTAATTTGGCGTTTACGGCTAAGGTGGGTGCGGAAGGTGAATAACTCTTAGTAGCAATAATCTTTCAGTAGCTAATACTAAGAGGTTTTCGTGTACGTACCTTCAATACATATTTCACGAGATACGATATACAGCATTAATTCTGTTTTAATCTTTTTCTTCACAGAAATACAATCTCTCTCTCTCTCTCTCTCTCTCTCTCTCTCTCTCTCTCTCTCTCTCTCTCTCTCTTTCTGTGTGTGTGTGTGTATGTGTGTGTCTAATTATGAAACCCTGTGCCAAGAAATAGAGCTCATTCTCAAGTGTACGTCTCGGTTCATGGTTTCCCTTGACAGTAGATAAGGAATTGCTGTATAGGTGTGAGGTAATTTGTCCAGCAAATGCTGAAACTGAATGGGAAACAGTTTATACATTCCACAGAAGATAGCGTCTAACTAGGATTAGAAATACTATATTATGACTTTACAAATGCTACTTTTTGGGTTGTAAACATGAATAAAGAAATATGCATATATACGTGAAAATTGTACAGAGACCTAAGATTTGGGAGTTAAAGAGCAGGTTACAGAAACTTTTCTTATCATTTGATATCAAAGGAAGAAAAACGAATTTAATTCTTGAGAAAATCAATAGACATTTCTTTTATGTTCGTTTGCTCAAGTCTCGGGTTTTCTTTCGTTGAACTTTTCCCTTACAGAGCAAGAGTGAGTTTGAGTTTCTGCTCAAAAATAAAGTAAGGACTTTCTTACCTATTTATTGCAACTGATATGCGTACGAAGTTTTACTTTCTTACCCACAAAGTTCACTTAATTAAATGGTATAAAATAGAATATGTCAACAGCTTTCCCATGCTATAAGGAGCGATATAATGGCATACATTATAGAACAAGAAAAGAGAAGTATTACTGAATGAGTAATTTCACTTCAGCTTCATAGACCGCTTTTCAACTTGTAGGGATGTCTCTCGTTTTACGTTGGTTCCTTATACAAATACTATCCTTTCATCTAATCGTCGATCCCCTGTCAGCACAATCCCATTGGCAGTTCAGAGTGAATCTTTTTCTTCATTTGCACACCACTGGTGGGTGTGTTGGTGCCAGGCTACCTCCAAGGGGGCCACTCGGCGGCGGGTACAATTGGGCGCTTGTGTGTGTGTGTATATATATATATATATATATATATATATATATATATATATATATATATATATATATATTATATATATATACACAGTATATATATTTATATTACTAAAAGGACCTCATTCAAACTGGATGATATCTAATGGAGTATTTATTTAGAAAAAGTTACAAGCTTTCTTGGACAAACAGTCCACATTATCAAGTATCCGTACAATGAGGTCCTTTTAGTAATTCTACTAATGCACAGAACAATTGCGTATGTGATAAAGTTAATATATATATATATATATATATATATATATATATATACACATATATATATACATATATATATATATATATATATATATATATATATATATATATATATATATATATATATATATATATATATATATATATATATATATATATATATATATATATATATATATATATATATATATATGAGAGTTTGTGTCTAGCGCAAGTGTGTGAAGGAGTATAAAGATATGTGTCCGAAACTAAATTACAATATCTTCTCTGTCTCAGTCTTCTATTACCACAAAGCCTCCCAGCATATCCTCAAAATCCGGAGACCGAGATGTTTCTGTCCCAAGAGGCAGCCATCTAGTCGCTGAAGTTTAACCGACCGGATGGGGGAACATCGGCAAACTCATCCTGTGTTGACGTCCAAGTTTAAGAAACTTTCCCCTCGAGATCAATTGCACCTAACCGGCTACACTCACACACACATACACACGCGCATACACACACATAGCGAGAGAGAGAGAGAGAGAGAGAGAGAGAGAGAGAGAGAGAGAGAGAGAGAGAGAGAGAGAGAGAGAGAAAATTAAAAGGTAATGCGAAAGATAAAAGCGTGAGAAACATGTAAGCAATATGCTCAGGCGCAATCGGAAATTAAAATGGAAAACATAAAAGACCTTTATCATGGTTTTCCCATGAAGTCTCTGAAAATGAAATAAATCACACATGGCAAGGCCAAAATTCATATTTCCAGCCTTTTACATGGTAGGTCATTCATTTGGTTTGCAATGGTTGGCATTCAACGTAAAACAGATAGACATTATTATATACAGATAGACATTATTATATACGTCACGATTTTTGTGCTATAAGCATTAAGAAAAAGGCACACAAGTCGAATTTCGTCAAGATGAAAAACTTTTCTGGAACGATTTTTTTTTGTCATAACTCTAAAATGGAAAAAATAGATGTCGAGACAACTGAAAACAAATTTGTGATGGTATTTTTCTAGAAAAAAAATTAGGTCTGACCTGATTCTGTAAACGTTTTAGCATTCAAACAAGTAGATTTTCATTCCTAAATCATATCCCGTTATTAGAGAAGTAGAGACAATCAGACTCGTATCAGGAGAACGAATATTTATGAGAAATCCGACTTCAATAAACAAGTAAAAAATGTGCCGGAGTGTCTTTGACACTATCAAGTTTTGTGTACAGCGTATAATGCTATATTATCCGCGGCCCATGAAAATTTCAGCCACGGTCCAGTGGTGGCCTGTCCTATAGCGTTGCAAGACGCATGATCATGGCTAACTTTAACCTTTGTCATGAAGTGTGCCAAGTATCTGGTTATTACACATCTAGTCACAAAATCCAAAAATTTACCTCACTTCAGCCAGATACCTGAACTCTCGTAACAATAAAATTACAACTGAGCTCTCTAAAGGTAACAGTGATCCCTTAAGACTTACTTATTATTTGAAAAATCAAACTAAGTTTATCAAGATATGTGTGAGGTGTTAACAATTAAACAAGAAATATACTAGAGAAAAAGGGCATCACTCCATCAAGCAACTATAATTGTTTCCCTGGTCTTAATTCACTTCAGCAAAACTAAAGGGAACAAAACATGTTTATCACTTTGCCTTATGCACACACAATTAATTCTATTCACTGGTGGTCAAAAAATGAAATACTGTTTAAAAATTTTAAATACAAAAATTTATTTTTAACTTCAAAATTTAAAATTCGAAATTCGAATTCGCAATCTGAAAAATTTACCATTACTTGAAAGCAACAAAAGATTTAATTAATTCTTAAACAAAATTAATTCACACATCTTTAATTTATCAAGAAATTATGTTAACCAAGCAAAATTTAAACTATCAAGAATTACTCAATATTTGAAAAGGAAATCTTAATAAATGAAAAATCAGGTCAAGTATGCAATATTAAAGTATCACAAATATGTAAAATGCTAAGTAAATAAATGTTAAATCACCAACATAAAAATTGGGCAAAATTAAGAAATTGCAAACATAGGAACACACAAAAATGCACAAAAGATTTATCAACACAAGAACACACAAAAAAAATGCACAAAAGATTTAGCAATAATAATTTCACTAAGGCAAAATCTCCCTAATATACCTTATTATACCATGGTAATAATAAGTAAAATCCACTTTACCTTACACAAGCTTGTGAAAACCTTTGTAAAATTCACAAAAACACACTTTTTATGAGGCGCCATTACACTTCTAATACACTTTTCTTATGACCAGATCTCTATAGGGAATATTATTACTAGTGACCACAAATATTTATGTTGAAATCACTCTCTTTTGAAGAAAGAGAGGGTAAGAGAGAGAGAGAACCCAGCCAGCTCCAACAGGGTCTCTGTGAGGAATGACAAGGTCAGAGTCTGAGATTCAATTTGAAAAGAAACCTATGATATATCAAAAGCGTTTTGGGTGCTTGACACAGAACATGACGCAATCGATCGGGAATTTTACCAAGACAAAAGGGGGTTTTCCCTGGCTGAAGGGGTAACAACAGGGATTTTTCCCCTGTGACAAAAGGGTCATCTAAACCTGTCAGCACATATCTCTTTTAATGACAGAGGAGTTCCTGACTGAACACTTGTTCAAACAACAGCTTACCAGTGTTATCTAAACCTGTCATCCCATATCTCTTTTGATGAAAGTTTAAGTGGATAAGGAAATGAACCTTCGCAAAATGGGGTTGCCCTTACTGGACACCTGTTCAAACATCACCCTAACAGCAAAAATGTATTTTTAAACTTTAAACCACGCAGTCAAGTTAACTCTTTTGAGATCTGATACTTGGTATTTCAACACTCATTATTATTACACACAACACATGACAAATATAAGAGAAAAAATATTAAAATTGCAGAAAACATACATATTACAAAGCAACATCATTAGACCTCAAATAAAATAAAAACTACAGAGGCTAGAGAGCTGCAATTTGGTATGGTTGATGATCGGAGGGTGGATAATCAACATACCAGTTTGCGGCCCTCTAGCCTCAGTAGTTTTTAAGCTATAAAGCAGACACAGAATGTGCAGACAGACAGACAAAGCCATCTCAATAGTTTTCTTTTAGAGAAAACTAAAAAACTGATTTGATATGAAGTCATCTCACACCCAGGAATCTCTGTCAGAATAAAGACTTACCGCACAAAGGGGTGAAAAGTTTTGTCATTAACAAGCAACTGTTGCCTAACCCTGAATGAAATTAGGCTCACGTTTTGTAGACAAGAAAGGATTTTAGACAAGACTGGAATCAGTTGAGAGCGGAATCCATATCTGGGCATTAGGAGGGTTATAAATCTGTTACACATTGGAAAGTCTAGGACACTGCTTCATTGATCTTTGTGAGCGTAGTAACTTTTAATAAATGACATATACCGATGACACTGCAGTGTTCCATGCCAAGTAAATGTAAAAAGAAAGCTTTCAATGATTGTATGAAATTAATGAGGATGAGCTAGGATATTTTTTTTCAGGGTATTTATAGCCAGTATACGGTTCTTCCTAATTAACCCAGCACAGGACTTTGATATAGAGGTTTACCCGTCTTAATAAACAGAATTCATTTTTATGTCTGAAACGTCAAATTGGGCAGTTTCAACTTGGGATCGAATGTTTACTTTTGAAAAGAAGGCAAAGGACATCAAGAAGGAAATGAAAGTGAAAATGCCAGAGAACAGGATATCTCCAGCATGTGGAATCTCTTATGTTAGATTTTGGCCTTTTCATGTGTATGTGGCTGAAATGCTTTTGTTTACTTAAAAGCCTTCATTAAGGTCATGTAAGTATGAAAATGCCAAAACCTAAAGTAAGTGATTCCAAGTGCTAGAGATTTCCTGTTCTCTGGCATTTTCACTTTCATTTCCTTCTTGATTTCATTTGCCATCTGTTCTAAAGTAAACTTATTCTCTCAAGTTGAAACTAACCAGATTCATGTTTCAGACATAAAAAATCTATATCTGCATGTATCTAAGTTGTGTTGTTGCTAATGAGGAACAACTGTATACTTGCAATATATATCGGGCAAAAAATTTCCATCAAAATTTAGCCATTGAAGTTTGGTACAATACACATGTATCTCCTGCGGAAGTCGTGAGCTTATAGGCAGTTATCTGAATTTGTACACATACGCAACCAAGTTCCATCGAGTTAAGAAAGAGCCTCCAGTCAGATAAGCTAATTCATGTTCGGTGACCTAGAAAATAGGCATCTGCCGAGGGTAGGGGCCCCAATGCCGGGGCCGTATGGTGACCGTGCCCAAGGTGTGTCATCTTCCAGGTGTCTTGACCATCTGCTTGCATCTCCCAAGGTGTCCTGTGGAAAGACGATTCAGTGCGATCACTCTGCCTCATAGAATGGTTGTTTTAAGCAGCTTAGTTCATTTAAGCTGCTTAAGGGAGTGGCACTCAACCTCTTATCCTTGCCCCTTTTGATTATGCTACCCAAATGTCTGTCCCAGGTAAAGGAAAGGGACAGATCAGAACACTGATAAATTTTATGTGTTGGTATTTGGGTCAACTTGGGTCGGCCATGCAGCGACAATCCTACTCTCAGCATTCTAAAGGGTTGGCTTATAGCAACTTCTTGCTAATTATAATATATATATATATATATATATATATATATATATATATATATATATATATATATATATATATATATATATATATATATATATATATATATATATATATATATATATATATATATATATATATATATATATATATATATATATATATATATATATATATATATATATACACACACACACAACAGGGTGTTTCGAAATTAGAGCCCCCCCTCCCCCCCTCTACAGAATAAGTCAAAATTGATATGGACAAAAACAAAAGTAATTCAGAACAGGTATTTATTTAAGTTTCTCTCTGAGTATTTAACATTTTGTGTGGCCTCCATCTGCCTGTACCACAGCCTGCATTCTTGAGGGGTATGATTTTAGCAAATCGCCAGCATTCTTGGCCTCTCTGAAGGTTATAGCCCGGATTCGGTCAATCCATCTGATTTCCTCTGAGTCGTTAGCCATGGTTGTATCTAACTCCGTCACTCAGTCTGAAAATACAAGAAATGTAAAATGAAAAATAGCTTTATAGAAATTTAAAATAATGTACTTGGAGATAGGCTATAGCAGAAAACTTCATAACTTTCCATTTGTTCTGTGGAGGGGGGGCCTCTAATTTCGAAACACCCAATATATATATATATATATATATATATATATATATATATATATATATATATATATATATATATATAATATATATATATATATATATATATATATATATATATATATATATATATATATATATATATATACATATATACATATATATATTTTCATGATGTTGCCTTGTAATACGTATATCCTCCTATAATTTTGACATATTTACTTTTTTCATGTGTTATGTTTAATGATAATGGTTGTCAAAGTGTCATATTTAGTTTGGCTTCAGATCTCAAAAGAACTTGATTAAGTAACTTGATAGCGTAATTTAGAATTGTTAATACAGTTTTAATAGTAACGTAATTTAGAACGAATATCTTTCTTGGTAAAAGCGTAGCTTATAAACACGTGTGTGTGTCCACCAGGGCTTGTTTCATTTCAGTTGTCATCAGTTCAGATAAGAGTGAGCGCTTTGTTTTAGGCTAGCGATGACAGGTTTGCAAAACAAACGCCGATTCGTCCCATACGGGCTCAAGACGAGTGATTTCATGTTGTTACATGCGTTGTTTGAGTCACGTACGCCACTTGGAGAGAAAGAATACGTGTCCTGATCAATTACGTCATGTTTTGTAAGATTGCATTCAAAACGTTTTGCTGGGATGACGTAACTTCCTTCTAGAAGCTTCTTTAGTATCTCGCACCCAAAACGCTTTAATGACGTCACCTCCCTGCTTCTAGAACTTTTGTATCTCGTACCCAAAATGCTTTAATGACATCATGTAATTGTTTCACGTGTTTCTGGAATCCAAAAATCTATTTCATTCTGATTTCTGAGACCAGTCGAGTTGGTTCTCCTCTCTCTCTCTCTCTCTCTCTCATTCCTAATTAGGAAGAGATTACTTTTAACGTAATTTTTTGTGGTCACTTTTAACATTAACTTTTGAGATCTGAATTTAGCAAAGTTATTTAGTTCGTAACGGCGCCTGGTAAAAAAGTGTGTATTGTGTAACGCAGCTGCAGCAAGTGATTTACAGAGGTTTTTCACAAGTTGTGTAAGGTAACGTGAAATTTTACTTATTGATACCATGGTATGATAAGTTAGGAAGTTGTGGTATGATAAGTTAGGAAATTTTGAACAAGTGAAATCATTATTGATAAATCTCACGTGTATTTTTGTGTGTTTTTCTATTTACAGTTTCTTTATATTTTCACATTTTTTATGTTTGTGATGTAACATTTATTTACATAGCATTGTAAATATTTCTTGGTAATTTAACATTGCATACTTAATTTAACATTGCATACTTGATTTCATTTATTGAGATTTTCTTTTTAAATCTTGAGTAATTCTTGATAGTTTAAATTTTGCTTGATTAATTTAAATTCCTGATAAAGTTTTTGTGAATTAGTTTTGTTTCATAATTTAATTCAAGAATTCATTGAGTTTTGTGTTATTTTCAACTAATAGTAAATTTTTCAGATTGTGAATTCTAATTAATTGTGAATTCTAGTTATAAACTTTGAATCTGAAAATAAATTTTTGTATTTAACATTTTTAGAAAAACCGTGTTTCATTTATTGATCACCAGTGAATAGGATTGATTGTGTGTGCATAAGGCAAAGTGATAAACATGTTTTGTTCTTTTAGTTTTGCTAAAGTGAATTAAGACTAGGGAAACAGAGTTTTTTGATGGAGTGATGCCCTTTTACTCTAGAAGATTTCTAGTTTAAATTTTGATACCTCACACATGTTCTGATAGACTTAGTTTGATTTTTCAAGTAATTAAGTTTTTTCTTAAGGGATCACTGTTACCTTTAGAGTACTCAGTCGTAACAATTAATGTTATGAGAGTTCAGGTATCTGGCTGAAGTGAGGTATATTTTTTAATCTTGAGATTAGTTGTGTAATAACCAGGTACTTGATATGCATCGTGACAATATATATATATATATATATATATATAATATATATATATATAATATATATATATATATATATATATATATATATATATATATATATATATATATATATATATATATATATATATTTATTATGTCTGTAAGTTTTTTAATTCTCCTAAGTTACAGGGATAAGGAACGAGATTTTTTATATGGTGTTAACTCATCTTACACACGAGAGATTGCATAAAGCAGTTTCAAATTATAAATAACTGAGGTAAATATAGAGAATTTCTGTCGTTCTGGCAATTGATTGCTCACCATACCCTTTCGCTACACGATTACAAAAACTTTACGTCCCTCAGAATCATATTAGAGACCGGACATGTCTCTTCCCTTCATCATGCTCAATGAACTTTTTTCTCCATGGTCCTTTCCATCTTCAGCTAGTCCATAAACTCCTTGTAATCTCTTTACTTCGGTGGCCTAAACGGCCACTTCCCTCAGCTTTTATTTGGGTTTCTTGCTCTTAAAACCTCGGGAGAATTGATTGTTGACAACAAAAACATTTAGGACCCATTAACAAGGTAGTGAAACAAGACGTGCGGGGTCTGGAAGAGCGAGAGTATTTCCCGACCGGGGATCTAAAACCAGAATAGATCTATGCGTTGGTGAAAAATAAAGGCACATTATAAAAAAGCAGTTGTTACAAACCTTCTCAGGACAAAAGGTTTTGCACAAACATATACTCCTCTCTCTCTCTCTCTCTCTCTCTCTCTCTCTCTCTCTCTCTCATAATGGGTCAGAAATTCAATTCTAGAACTTTCCAGAACTTTTATCCGGCTTCACAACCAAATTGCCTTGTGCTTTGGTTAACATTAATTATGGAGTTTTCGTTAATCGAGTTTGGCGGGTCGTAGCCGGGTATTTTATTATTGTCTTCTACTTTCGGTACTTCAGAATTTCTGTACCTAACTAGCATTTATAGTAAGGCAACGCATCAGGTAGATGAACTTCACGTATGTATAACTACTGTTTTTAGTATCGTTATCAGACAAATATATTTTAAACGAAACTTTCCATTTTGATGAAAAGCTTCTATCCGAGGAAAAGTTTGCCACTTAATTTTCTTAGACATAAGACAGATTCGTCTGTCTTTGTTGTGACTGTGGCCTACAAAAAGTTCACTAGAAATGTGTTTGTACTACAGAAGATTAACCTCAGATTTGGGAGGTGAGTCGTTAAAAGCTTTGGCAAATCTAGCTTACGGAATTTTACTCACTCAGCAGCCATTCCAAGATAGCTCTGGAAATAATTGACTTTTTCACCGTTAAATTGATCCAAACATAGAATCGGTTTGAAAACGAGTAAAGGGATCGTGTTTCAGAGAGTCATGATGAATACAGTAGGATTATAGAATGATCCTTACGGATATCACTGTATATAGTTGTTTAGATACAGTTCAATTAAGAATTTTGATTATTTTTTGTTATTTTTATTTATTTATTTTTGCTGGATTTCTTTGGTCAGCCTCTACTGCACTATACGCTGGAAAGACAAAGAAACCAATTTGCAATTATGAATTAAGTTACTTAAAATTATTTGTCGCATCATTTTTGAAAATCCGCAATCCTAAATCATCAGTTGCGATCAGGAAATACACCAACCCTCAAAATATTAGAACAAAACATTCTCTCTCTCTCTCTCTCTCTCTCTCTCTCTCTCTCTCTCTCTCTCTCTCTCTCTAGATCGACCTTCACTTTCGTAACCCACAATGATTTCTTAAAGTGATTAGAATATGTTTTTTGCATTCACCGTAACGCTAACACCTCTGTGTTGTCCTGCTCATTTGTCTGACCCTTGTCTTATCTTTATTTTTAGAAACAGTCCCTCACTGACCAGCGCATTTGGTGATAATAACCGTATTTCCTCATCATATTGCGTTAAATCTCAGTGGATCAGGAGACGAGAAAAGGTTATCGTAACCTAACCCATTCATCTGACCCATTACAAACTGGAAAGAAACATGGCCTTCGGCAAGAGATATTCATTTAAATATATAAGCTTTCAGAAATATTGCTGCGAATTTGTGAACTTTTGGATTTGTGGTCAATAATTACCATAGCTAAACTGAAACGTTCATTATACATATGATGCATACAGAAAAGGCAGCAGGTCTACTGACATGCAATCTCAAGGAGACTATTGTTCATTGCAAAACAATGACGTAACCGCTCGCTGGATGTGTCATAGCAGACGGAAACCTTTCGCGCTGCTTTGTTATCACCCTCCACCACATTCAGAATTGTGAAGCCTTATTGTTGTCAGTCCTCACTCCACTGAGTGAAACTGTTACATAAGGTACTCTCTCTCTCTCTCTCTCTCTCTCTCTCTCTCTCTCTCTCTCTCTCTCTCTCTCTCTCTCAGTACCAAAATGGTTCATCATTCTTTTATAAATAGCATTTTCTGTTTTAGGTTTTTGCCTCAAACAGAAAAAGCTTTAAACTCTCATAAACACATACACATACGCACGTACAAAGACATAAATTATATATATATACGAGTATATATATATATATATATATATATATATATATATATATATATATATATATGTGTGTGTGTGTGTGTGTGTGTATACTGTATATATTAATATATATATATATATATATATATATATATATATATATATATATATATATAAGAATTTTTATTGATTTTTTTTATTTGTATGGTTAACTCAGTCTGAATGGTCCATGCTTTTAAGATAGTGCGTTGTAGTTGAAAGGGTTTCTGTAATCTGATAATGCTTATGGAAGTGACAGGTGATATACTGTAGATTAATGTATACATGATATTTTTGAAGGAGGAAATATGACCGAGGTGACTCGTCATAACCAAGTATATCGGTAAGGTTACATGAGAGGGTTTTGTTGGGAAGGTTTAACCGATAACAGAAAGACCGATACTGAAAAGAAAACCTGGATTTAGACAAATGAGACAATGTGTGGATCGTGTGCTCCTCATATTACAGCTGCTGGGGGAAGTCTGAATTTAGTTGGAAAAATATTGTAACAGAGACGCTTTCCAGAGGATTTTAAGTTTGCTTGCGGGAAGGGACTTGAAACTTTTTTTATCAAAATTAATACTTTGTTAAAATATATAAAAGGAGAGGGACTATTATAGAGTACCTTAAAAAAAGCTATTACCTCTATGTCTTTGTATCTGTTTTCTCTCTCTCTCTCTCTCTCTCTCTCTCTCTCTCTCTCTCTCTCTCTCTCTCTCTCTCTCTCTCTCTCTCTCTCTCTCACACACTCATTTTATGGAAGGAGATGAATTACAAGGGACTAAAGTTGGTACAATGGGAAAACCTCAGTTTCACTAAGAATTATTAGTTAGAGAGCCTGGATGGCAAACTTCAAGAAGGGAAGTGGGAACAAAGGCAAAGTAAAACTCTTAAAGGGTGGTTACAGCTAGGGATAATATTACACCTCAAACACTCTTTAGTAAACCTACAATGAACCATGCGACTTGCACTAACGGCAGTAGTCCCCTACAAGGATGGAAGCAGTGATGCTAGAACTTAGCGAATAGATAGAGAGAAATGAAATGCAGGTCCTCGATGTTTATAAATAGAAGTCAATACTGACTGGTGACGAAGGAGAGAACCAGTAGTCTTATGAGAGATTTCTAAAATATTTGTAAGAGGGTAAAGTTCAAAGTGAATATATAAAAGACTAACGTAAAGAGGGCAAATGGAAACCATTAAAATACATAAATGATTGTTAGCATAGGTGGTGAAAAAGTAGAATTGGTTAATTTGCTTCTGAAATTTAGAGTAATAGTGACAGATATAGTATCATGGGAAATTAGGTGAGATATATTATGAAAGTGTCATGAGGAAGGAGAAGGGATCCCAAGAAGTGGACGAGTTTTTAGAGCAGAATGACCTTAATTCCTTAATCGTGTGTTTTGCATACTAGATAGTGGTGAGGGGCGCAACATGTGTCAGGACACAGCTGATGAGTTTTTGGTTAAGGTATTCGAAGAAGTGGCATTCCCAACCCAATGAAAGTCGGTTGTATGTCTTGCTGGGGCTTACAGAAAAGAATTATGCATGCTTTTATTTATGAAAGTTGAGATGACTGGAAAACCATGAAATCAGCAGATAGATTTAAAGATATGTTCCCATTTCAAACACATGGAAATGAGGTATGAGGCTCGAGGTTGCAAGATCTGTCTGTTGCCTGTGGGAAATATCACTTTTCCGAATACCAGCCACAACCAACCCAGCTGAAGTTTGCATAGTTAATAAAAGAGCTTCATTGCCATTGATTTATTATGATTATTATCTGATTGTTTTTTTTGTCTATTACAATCATCCTATTCGACTGGATGGGTTTATTTTATAGCGTGGGGTTCCCGGTTCCATCCTTCCTCCTTAGGAGTCCATCACTTTTCTCACTATTTGCGCTGTTTATAGTAGCACAATTTTCTGCATTATTATTATTATTATTATTATTTTTATTATTATTATTCACAGTAAAGTACCTCATAAATTATTCCCCCCCCCCTCCATTTATGTTAAGATGTTCACTTTTCCTTTCAATAGTAGGACTTATATATGTGTTTCCTTGAAAATTAATTAATTCTTCGGTTACAATAACATCCTGAGCAGTATTATAATTGGTATCACTTTGCTATGACTGATGAATTGTCTTCAATTTGGTATTGCCGTAAATGTTAATGTTTTTTTTTAATTCAGGAAAAAATTATAAAAAATACTTTAAGTGCAAAATAACGTCTCAGAAAGGTAAAATGTATTCCAAATCTGCTATTCTACTATTGAAACAGTTTTCCATTTTATAATTAACAAAAAAATCAAATATAAAACTTTCCCAAGCTGAAAGTGAGTCCATGGTAATCTTGGTCAGAAAATTGCCAACTCTTCTTTAGGAAAAGGCTGCACATCCAAAGCAACAACAGTGATAATAATTCATCTGCACTACATCATATTTTCCTTCCGCTGTGGAAGCATCGCCGCCTCCTTTTCCAAGACAGGAAGAAGGAACGCTGGCTGAGCACAGCATCATTTCACGGAAGACTACGTCAATTGATTAGGAATGCTGGCAATTCGCGGCAGAAGGACAGCAATGGTCGAGGATCGATACACGACGGAATATGCATCGTCTTCTGAGAAAGGAATTTTACCAGCATTCTTAAGATGATTTGCAGCCCCATGCTGTTCTGGTCTTGGTTTTTTAGGAGTTTCTGATGGTTAATAAGGTTTATTTGGAGTCAGTGTCATTTCTGTGGGAAGGGGGGTAGCGGGTGAATTAGGTTTTAAGGTGTCCTGGTTCTTTTTTTTTCTGCAGTTAGACTAAACATAGTCAAGTTTTGCTTCCAAATGTACATAGGTGCATAGCGAAGGACGCTTGCACGATGCTCCTCCCACTCAGAGCTTTATGTTGCAAGAGGTCTCTGTGGCTCACCGCTTTCTGTAGGTGCAGCAAGTTTCTTATATATAAGGTACTGCTTTCTCAGGTTTACAAGTATTTTAATAAAATATGAATAGTAATCAGGGCGAAAGATAGGTAGTTCTCTGTATTTTCCTAAAGTGTTTACCCTGAATGTCTACGAACAATCGGAAAAGCTATTAAAGTGCAAAGAGAATGCAAATGAATTTTGCATTTATACATACTGGATGAATTAAAAGGTCGGCATGTTGGGGAGATCTACCTTTTCTATTTCACCACTAAGAAATGGGCAGCTGTAAGGAAGCACAGAAGGAACAGCGCGCATCAACATAACAGCATTAATGGAATGATTTTGGGCAACAGGTGTTTTTGCTTCTGCCGGATAGGTGACACAACACGCATCAGTACTTGTCCAGTCAACAGTATTTTACTGGCTGATATTTTGAGGAGAGATAAGCGATCTGCAGATTGATGCCAGGAGTCCTGACACCAAAACAATAAATGGCCGGGGTGGTAAATACCAAGTCACTTTTGACTCGCTTGCGTGGTGATGCGAGCCAGCCCAGCAATAAACCTTGGTTCACCACCTCGCCAGAAAAATTCAGCAAGTGTCTGTTAGAAAGGTGCTGTCCTTATTTTGGGACTATTGGGAAAAAGGCAGACCATCAAGGAGAAGTATTGCATATTGGAAATAGGACAGATGATGAAAGCAGTGAAAGTAATAACCTGGGAAGAGCTATTATGAATGGGAGTTCTGCTACTTCAGAATAGTAGCCGTGGATGAAATGACCAACTGTGACTTATTGATGAGTGTTGTATTTTTTTTCACTTCTGTTTCTGCAGCTCAGATTGTAAATGATTTTTTTCGTAGTAACAAGGAGCAGTATTTAGAGCCGCAGAAGCAGTCTATTTCTGCAACGGTATACAGTAAAGATACTTGCAGTAGAGTCAGCGAAACACATGTACTCAAGTCAGGTAGGGACTGAAAGGTATAAGGTGAACTTATGCATTTCGGAATAGAATTATTTCTAAAAGACAGTGCTCAATGAATGAAGCAAAAAGGAAAATACAACTAATTACTTGTACGAATATGATATAGAATAATGGGATGTGAAGACCATGAAGAAAGTAACATGGCACATATGCAGAATAGAAATAATAGATACCTTTCAAAATGTTATATATAAAATTAGAGACAAGTCGAAATGGTTTTCTGTTAAAAGTTGGATTCAAAGGAACTCAATGAATAGGAATATTCCGATAAATATACCGCAGTTTGTAATATGGGACCGATTAAGACCGCAGTTTGTAATATGGGACCGATTAAGACCGCAGTTTGTAATATGGGACCGATTAAGAACACTACCAAAGGGCTTCCACTAATTGTTGTAGAATTCTGACCAGGAGCGAAATGAATAGAATCAGAATGGTGAATTCGCTTTTAAATATAAACAATAAAAGGGGAAACATTGAGCCAAATATAGTAAGTAATCGTGTTTACAATATGACACTTTAAATAATACTGCAAAAAATAAAAAAATAAAAAAATTGGGAAAATTCTTACTGATTAAAGCAGCAACATCACAGAAAGAAAGTTTTCAAAAGAAAAAAATAGTTAGATTAATACCGTGAAATGTAAGAATCGCTGGAAAGGTACCAAATAAGAGAAACGCTTGTGCCATTTCCAAAACCGAATCTCCATAGATATATATCTATTATTTGGATAGGCAAAGCTAAGATTGCATCATTTATTCACGTTTTCCCTTATAGTTTTACCTGAATAGGAAATTATGTTTTTGGTGTAGGCCTATTATTTGATAATGTTAAATTCTTTTTGTAATGACCTAAGAATATGCAATTATCTTGTTTTTGCTTTTGCACTCGTTATGGATTTTTTCTTTATTTCTGGTGTTATTATTCTCACTGTTCCTGCAATATAACTGAAAAGCTGAACAACCAACCTATTGTCAACAAACGAACATTCTACTGTTCCGAGTTCCCAATACGTTATATTTTTCGTTAACATTTCTGAACTAGTTTTCTCGTTGCTTTTATACATCTGACATTTCTATTCGATATCTCCTTTGGAATAAAGAACATATTGTACAATATCACATTGTTAGCGCCTGACATAAATACACGCTTTAGCTAAACATGTTGACCTGAAATGTTCGTACTTTCATCTAGTTTTGTTTTCTTTGCTCGTTCCATTTTTCCTTGCACAAAGAAAATGGTATCTCGATACTTTTGTGGTGTTAAATGGGTCACATGAGTCATATTTGCTCCCTCAGATTTTACATGTTCACTGTATTTATGTCATGTTTATCATGGGGTATATAAGATATACTTGTTAATAACAATCTCTTAGTTCTAAACAATGGAGAAATGTGGGAATTTTGCGAAATAAAATCTAGATATTGAACTGCAGTCTTATGGAAGAAAAATTTTATATATATATATATATATATATATATATATATACTGTATATATATATATATATATATATATATATATATATATATATATAACAGTAGGGTAAAAGGTGGCATTTGGTGTCCTGAACATTTGGCGTCCTGAACATTTGGCATCCTCAAAAAAGGGTGTCATTTTGTGTCCTCTATTATTATCATTATTATTATTATTTGAAGGGAGTAGACCCTCTTTTAAACAGGTCTTATTAAAAAGGATGCTGTATTATGCGAATTTATCTTATATAGTGTCTTTTCTATCCTCCTTATGATTCGTTTTTCAGGCTCAGCGATGTTAGTCAGTAACTGGCCGATATTCATGTTGGAAAAGGACAGTGTGCAGAATATTGGAAGTCTTTTATTAAAATATCCAATCAGAAATCGTTCGTCTGGATTTAGGTTCTATTGTAGGTACCGTCGACATGTTTCGACCAGCTCGTTGGTCATCCTCTGGACGTGGTTGCAGAAGGTCTGAAGAAACGAGGCGCTCGGGTTGGTATTTATAGAGGGGGGTCTTGATCGGTGCTGAATTATGATTGGCTGCCCGGGGCATGTACCCTCGGGCGGAGACTCTCATCCAAGTCGAAGTTCTGTTTTCGTCTTGCGTGCGAGCGGCATTGTAGTGGTGAATATAAATATAAAGAAGACGAACGCGCCCTCAAAAACATCATCGAAAATAATGTCAGCCTGTTGACTCCAACAAGAATATACATCTGGTTATTTATTATAAGAGCAAAAAGACGAGCAGCCTGGTTATGCGTAACAATCCAGGCCCCCCCCTCAGCAGGACCCCTTGAAGAAAACCAACGTGGTATACCGGTACTCATGCCCCGTCCGAGGATGCCTCAGTTCTTACATCGGTATGACCACCATGTGTTTCTCCAAGAGGATTTCCTGCCACGCCCAAGAGGGGGCTATCTTTAACCCTTTGATTTCGGTTGTAACGTATACGACGCATTTAATAAACTGGCCCGGAACACTGTTGTGTCGTATACGAGCACCGGTAATTTCCTTTTATGTGAAGGACTGATGATTGAAATACTGGCCTCTTTTTCTTGATATGGTAACAGTCTGTCAGTTGCCATACGGTGAATTCATGTAAATTCACGTGTTTCCCTAAAATTCATTAGTCTTCATCAAGATGTCACAGGAGGACGGGTCAAGGGTACGACATCCTCGAGTTGACCGCCGGCAGATCGAGAGAAGAGCTCTCGACGAGGATAACTATTTTATAGACCTTCTCGACTCATTTTCTGGATATGAAAATGAATCGGATTTAGAAGGAAATGAAATGGATAATTATGGTCCTGGTACAAGAGACAGTGATGAAATATCAACCGACAGTGAAAATGACGAAAATCTGCCACCTACAAATGAAAGCCAAGGTGTCAAAAGAAGGCGGAGACAGCGAAGTGACCCAGGTGATGAGTGGGAGTGGGCTGCCAGCAATTTCCAGCCCAGAGATTTCATATTTGACAGCAGTGGCAGTGGCATTACGTCGAAATGTAATGTGAATGAAAATTCAAAGGAAGTAGACTATTTTTTTGAATTTTTCGACAACGAATTTATGGGGCTGATTGCTGAAGAGACAAACCGTTATCAGAGATTCCTTGTTGATACGCTAGGAGATGCAGTGCCAAAGTATTTGCGAAAATTTGCTCAGGTTACTGTGGAGGAAATGATACGGTTCCTTTGTGTGATTATGATCATGTCGCATATAAGTAAACATCGCATCGTAGATTACTGGACTACGCTTGAGACATTCGAGACAAAAGGAGTGAGAAGGCTGATGGCAAGGGACAGATTTCTTCAAATTCTACGGGTTCTACATTTCGTTGATAATTCACAGGAAACAAGCCCAGATAATAAACTAAAAAAAATTAAACCCGTGCTCGACAGTGTGCGTAGAAAATTCCGGGAAAAATTTCAACCTTTCCAGGATTTATGCATAGATGAAAGTTTAATGTTATGGAAGGGAAGGCTAAGTTTCAAGCAGTACATTCCAGATAAAAGAAGTCGATTTGGAGTGAAAATATTTGAACTTTGTGATGCCAAAACGGATTATATTGTCGATTTTATAATCTATACTGGAAAAGATACAGAGATATTGGTAGATGAGGATCTAGGGGTATCTGGTTCTGTGGTAAAAACATTTATGGCCTCGCATCTCGGAAAACATCACATCCTGTATTTCGATAATTGGTATTGCAGCCCAAAACTGCTCAAGTATTTGGGCGACAACGAAACAGGAGCATGTGGAACAGTCCGGAAAAATAGGAAATTTATGCCTAAATTTCCTGATGTGAACAAATCTGAGATTTCGTCTCAAAACTGCAATGGAATATTAGGTTTAAAATGGCAGGATAACAGGACAGTGTATATGTTATCTTCAGTACATGAAAATATAATGGTAGACTGTGAAAAAAGGTGTCGACCAGGGGAATTTGTGCAAAAACCTGCATGCGTTGTTGACTATAATAAGAAAATGCGGATTGTGGACAAGAACGACATGCTTATTAGTTCTGTGAAGTGTATCCGTAAAACCACGAGATGGTACATAAAACTATTTTTCCGTCTGCTTGATATGATACTAGTAAACTGTCATCACTTGCATGGATTTGTTACTGGCAAGAAAGGGTCATATTTACAGTTTTCTAAGTCAGTCGTTCTGCAGTTGATTGAAAGGTACCCTCCAGCACCTAACAAGATAATTACCCGCACCGTAATAACGCAGCCAAGGCGGCTAACAGAAAGACACTTTCCTGATCCAGTTCCCTC
>JANJGK010000005.1:28918459-28958954 GCA_039081455.1 Macrobrachium rosenbergii | reverse complement strand
CTGACCGGACGCGTCAAAAACAAACATTATTTATAACAGACACGAGTTTTGTGACAATGGTTCAAGTTACGAGGCGCTTTTGTCATCTCTGCATTCTGCTGCTGCTGCTACTTGGGCCATTCCTGTTTCCCTGGGATGGATGAAAACATCGCCTTTCAGTGTTCAAACTGTCACTTTTGTCTACCCCACTGCAGAAGAGGAAGAAGAACAAGAAGAAGAATTAGAAGAGAGGTCTCATGCTCAAGTAGATGACACTCAATGTCACTACTGGGGAGGCAAAGCTCATGAAAAACTCAACTAAATAATTGTTGCCAAGTTCTATTGGATGCATAATCTCTCTCTCTCTCTCTCTCTCTCTCTCTCTCTCTCTCTCTCTCTCTCTCTCTCTCTCTGCTGGATGGCAGTGAATCATTTTGCTCAAACCTGTGTGTGTGTATGTGTGTGTGTGTGTGTGTGTGTGTGTGTGTCAGGGGAAGGAGCCGGTGAGGGAGGGGGGAGTGCCTGTAGTGACAGGTAGCGCTTTGGAACTCTCGCCCCCAACCCCCATCATGCAGCTAATATGCTCTCTATCTCGATGAAAATTCCGATTCTCTATTTGTTACAGGAAAAACTGAAGAGCACCGTACATAAGGAACGGCATGAACTATAAATGTCCCGCATCTTTAAAATGAAAGCGTGAACTATAAGTTTCCATCAACTGGGCATCACTGAAGACAAAACGGAATGAAGATAAAACCGAAACTGACGATGATGGAAGAAGAAAAAGGGAAACCAGCAAATATCATTCGATACCAAGAGACCAGTGAGGGGAGGGAGGGAGGGAGGGAGGCCACCACAAACACCAATCTACGTTCAAGCTTACACTACCCAGGCATGAGAGGTTTCGAACTGCAAAATCTTGCATTGAAGGTCAGCAAAATATTAATCAGAATCTGACCTGGAACAACCTTTTCTTGCGAGAGCAATCACCCAGGAACAAAACAAGCACGATTTTGCGGATGGCTATAGTTCAAATGTACAAGCGAATCGGGTGAATCTAGAGCAAAATAAATAAGATGTAGAATCGTACAGGTCTTAATAGAATCTCAGATTAAATTACACCACGAAACGACCAAAGCAGTAGCAGTCTTGCACACTTATGTATAGCTGGCATAATCAGAGTATCTATCAGGCAAGATGGCAATTTTTAAGGTCTGGACAACTATGCTCCACCATCCTTTACCAAGAACTTGCGAATGTCCTTTTGACTACAGTCCTCCTCACAATCATTCGGCTGTAGGCGGACCATCAGCTGGTAAGAAGCACCCAGACAGAAAGACTGTCTCGAGTAGAATTCGATTGATATCAGCGACCAGTATCAGGGCAAAAAACACATTGTAATTGTGTTACAGCGAATATTCAAAATTGTTTAAAACCTAAGAATAAGGACGAGTATCGAAAAGAAGGAATTCTATCTTCATTCACATTAAGCAAATGAATATTCGTACAGGAGTTTAAAATATCATCTTATGTCACCTCGCCAACACCAATACATGAAATAGAATCTCAAAAAAAGATTGTTGAAGTAATTAACAACAATCAAAAGACTGCTGAGGACCCTCAGGTAAATAAGTGTCTAAAAACAAAGTTCCCGAGGTGCAGGAGGCCATCCATCACCTGCAGAAGATATCAAACGCCATGCCTGAAAACGAGAAGCCAAAAAACAGTTTAAGATGGAATGAGCTGCTACAAATGATGGTACATACAACTACATTACTTCCTGTCTTTTACTTCTCTTTGAACTAAACTATGCAACTGCTTCCACATTGCCTTTCTTATTTCCACAACTAAATCCAGAGATGATACTGAAGCCCTGTCCCACGATTTCTCTTGATCAATTTCACACAAACTTCGTCCAGTGGACAAATGATCAGTCTCTCACATTGGAAGATGAATTGTAATACACGATATCCCTTTCAACGCCATTGTTACGTCTCTGTTGCTTGGGCAGAGTACAGAGGTCCTCAGCAAGCTGGTACTGTACTGTACCACTACTTCTGTTACTCCGTGCAATTTCCCGAGTTGAAGGTCACCCAATCAAACGCTGAACACTTCATGGCTTACTCAGTGGCCCAGATAATTCGTTCCTGCCACTTGGATATTATGGACACAGGAAACTTCAGCCCAATCTCAAGAGTATTATCCTGAGCAGAAAGGATTCTCTATTCGTCTAATCCCCCTCAGTTTCTAACCAGACATGAAGCAAGTATGGCAGGATGCGGATGAAGACCAGTAGGAACGGTCGAAAATAATGGAAATAGCGTATGAATAAAGATATAGACCAGATGGCAAGTCTGGAAGAAGGTACTCTTAGGGGAGAGAGAGAGAGAGAGAGAGAGAGAGAGAGAGAGAGAGAGAGAGAGAGAGAGAGAGAGAGAGAGAGAGAGGAGAGAGAGAGAGAGAGTCTGAAGGATTATGATAGATCTAATCATCGCTTACCAAACTTGCAGTTTATCAAACATCGACGACTATAAAACCTATGTGATCAATGAAGTTAACACCAAAAATTGGATTTAATGGCTACCTACTCACTATATAGACTTGTTCACCTAATAAGGGCAAAATTATCAACGAAATATTTGAAATGAACTTTCCCATTCGAAGAGCAGCCCAGGTACACAAAGCATTTAACAGGGAATGCAATCCATACATTAACAGGTATACTATATATGCGAAATGTCTAAGCCTCTAATGTTCCCTGAGAGAGAGAATCACTTCCTTCGGTAAACTAATTTTGGAACTAGGTAGGGGGACTGGTTCACAGGTTCAGTTGGTGTATAATGGCTGTTTATCGGCAGTTCTCTATTCTCAGTCGAACTTCTATCATTCAAAAGTAACTTATAATTCTAAGCTGCGTATTTTATTCAGTTCTTGAAATAAAACGCCAACTCGATTCATTCATAGATTACCGTACAGTCACTTTATGTATTCTGGCAGTGAGACAGGCAGAAAACTACTTTTCTCTCCTTACTGTTGAAGCCTCCATCTCGTTTACTGCAATTGTTCAAATATGTCTAACCTTTTAACCTTAACACAATACAATGTTATTAGGTCAAGCAAGCAAATAAACCACCTGTCAATCGATTAATTGGCTGATTCAGTGTTCTCTGGCATCGGGACAACTAAGGTCATTCACGCCTTTATCATTTGTTGAGAATGACGAATGTTTGTATAATACCTATGGAAATAAGGACTAGATTACATATATAAAAATTCAATCTATAGCTTTGCAAAAGACCTGCTTCTGATACAAATCTAAAAATGCCACTGGCATCGTACGCAAGTTCTTCCCCTAAGAGAACTTTGGCTAGAATGTACCGGGCCATTCTCGTCTCGGGCCTCTGAGAGGTTTCTCCCGTGGTCCCCCCCTACGACTGGGGATTCAATCACCAAATGTTTGAATTTCCTAGAAATTTCAGTGCCCTGTGCCACTTTGAATGGTGTAGTACGACAATGCTACGGAGCCTTTACTCACCAAAAGCGTACTTGGTCGAAAGTCCCCTGGGAAATCTCGAGATAATGACCCTTTTGGTTATATCGGTTCTTAGTGGTTGACAACTGACTCATTCGAAGCAAAACTAAGTGACAAATGACGAAAGAAAAAAGCTGAAATATTAATTTTGTTATTATTACTATGCTTGGCGTCATTTCTAATATACTGTGCGATTATGAGATCTGTCTCGTGCTACTTAAAATAAATTCAAATGTGCTTCGAGATTCGATCTAATTTTCTGACAAGATAAAAAATAAACAAAATGCAGTGTTATCATCTTAGAACACAGAATTTAGGCCAAAGGCCATTCAGCGCTGTAAAGGAAACTGGGTGTAAAAAGTTGTTAATTAAAGTCGTAACAGAAGAAAACCCTCAAAGCAGTTGAAGCAGCTCTATGAATCGATTGTTAGGAGAAGGAGGGTTGAGGAAAGTAAGATGGAAGAAAGAGAACATGAACGGAGGTACATTAGTGGAATGAAAGGGGGTTGCAGCTAGAGGGCGAAGGCACCCTGCAAAAAACCAAGAGTAATGCCTACAGCGCACCGCGTGAGGTGCACTGACGACACTACTCCCTTACGGAGAACAAGACGCCGTGTACTGAAAACATTGCAAAAAAAAAAAAAAAAAAAGCAAAAATCCGGGTGTCATTTCTAGGAAGATGATGATCTCACTGTCTCTTGCACAGTTATACATAATTATCCCTAAATTCACTGAATAGAATGAATTTTTTAAACACTATGTGTATGATCATCATACACAGTAGATTGTCAGTTTTAAAAAATCACCAAGATTTTTAAAATACTCGGATAGTTATCAGGACAGTGCGTGCTACCTAATATAGGTCTCTCTCTCTCTCTCTCTCTCTCTCTCTCTCTCTCTCTCTCTCTCATATATTAAGTTTACGTGAATGTACGATGTTTTCAACGGGCTATCGTTTAAGTCAAAACTTCGAATATTTCACTTTCACTAAACCATGTTTTTGATGATTATAAATGATGATGAATTCGATGATTTAATAGTGAGATGATTTTGAATAGCTCGTTACTTATTATTTCAAAATCTTCATAATTTTCGAAAGCATTCCTTTCAAGGTCACTTCAACATTTCAATTCGTCGTAGTTTAGTAAGTTCCAAGATAATTCAAGAAACAGCTCAGATAAATGGTGACTGGACTAATTCTTGAATATTCCAGCTGGAATTCAGATTTTGAGATATTTCACGTTTTTAAACCCCGATACTCCCCGGGTCAACTCTAATTCCAATGCCACCTGGAACTCCCAAATAGAAAACACTAATTTTATACCAGCCCTTTGGCTGACAGGCACTAAGAGATTTCAAATCATATACCTATCCTTGATTTTCGTTCCACAGGTGAATAGACACCTACAGGCTGCTCGTATAAGCAAGAGCCTGTGCTGGTATAAGGTCGGTTTAATGTAACTACAGTAGCAAAATGGTAGCCTACCCGGAGACGACAATGATTATCAAATGCCTATGATTATTTATTCCACTGACCCTCTGCTGGAAACCTCCCTTACCTCACAAGGTCCAGGTGCCCGAATCTATCCGCCCGGTTTTCCTCCTGCAGAAGGCCCAAAGGAAGCAGCACCTTTAGCCCTCAGAAAAAGTTTCTCTGAAGGGCCAACACAAACTCCTTCCTTTGGGTATATGACAAACCGTTCGGGTGACCAAAAAAATCTACGAAAAACACAAATAATGTTGACTTGTGGCACAATATTCAGCGGACGAGGAGAAACGTGCTCGACTGATCTCAGTCCATTCGACAGTCTGAAATTGAAAAACTCCAGAACAGCTTTCAGCTAATCACGAGAGCCCATGCATCATCAACTCCCTTCACAAGCGAAGAGGGTTGAAAACCGACTCCTGATTGGCTGAGAGGACAAAACAAACGAATCTGGTAATGCGCCGACATTTTCAAGAAGGCGATAAGAAGTTGCTGTAAAGGTTTTTATTAACTGTCTTACGATTTAAGTAATGTTTGAGCTCTAATAAATTATTGTGATTCATATTTCTGCCGAAAGACACTTACAGTATATTGTTCATATTTTCATTTTATGAACATTCATGTGCCAAACATTCTAACGGTCGAGAAGTCAAAAGGCTCTCTCTCCCTCTCTCTCTCTCTCTCTTGTAACAGTTCACTATAATAAAAAAAAATGTATTTAATGGATTAGCCTATATGTATACAGTTTACCAGAGAGAGAGAGAGAGAGAGAGAGAGAGAGAGAGAGAGAGAGAGAGAGAGAGTCTCTCTCTCCTATGTAGCAATTCATTATAAAAGAAACAAGTTCCTATTTTATTGCCCTTATTTATTTCAACATTTCGAGAGAGAGAGAGAGAGAGAGAGAGAGAGAGAGAGAGAGAAGAGAGAGAGAGAGAGAGAGAGAGAGAGAGAGTTTATTATACTAAAAAATTTATTTAAAGCATTAGCCCATATACATACAGTTTACGAGAGAGAGAGAGAGAGAGAGAGAGAGAGAGAGAGAGAGAGAGAGAGAGAGAGAGAGAGAGAGAGAAAGGCAGTTCTTTTTAAAGACCCCACCACCAATCCTTCATACTGACCCGGCACTTAGAAAAAACCCAAACATTCATTTGTATTTATTGCAATGAATAAAATATACGTAATTTTTTCCCACCACTTTGGGAAATTTGTCACAAGAGCGGTTGGAAATGTTTAATTAACTAGTTAAGGTTGGAAGTTAAGAAGCTGCTTCTAAATACAAAAAAAAAAAAAAAAAACAAGCAATCACTTTCATCCGGGTAGGCCTACTCATGGCGATGATAGGTCTATTCTCAGCAATGCCCAGAGCTGCTGGAAAACTTAGGGCAACAGCAACGCCGATAGCAACACCAGCAACATACATAGTAAGTCTCGAAGTAAAAGAGACAGTATGAGACCAATGTTTCAGTTACACATTCATTCGTTTACCCTTTTACAATTATGAAAATGAGATACGAATTTTACAAATATTTCATATGATGATCGTAGTTGAGGCAAGTTATAGGTTGTATTTGTGTGCGCATACGCGCGTATGTGAGTGTACCATACGGGCATGACCCTGATGTTGCCACACACCACCAATAATAACTTCATTTAGTTTAACTATTACTGTATAATGAAATTCATGAGTGTTTTTTCTCACCATTTTTAACAAACGAACGTAAATTTCTACGTTTATTTGAACCTCGTAAACGATCAACTTTTCATTATTAAAATAACTGTAAGGTTACATTTGCAAAAGCGATTCATTCGTCCATAGCGTCAAATGGACTTGAAGACGAAAGTTTTACCTGATTTCGTCTTCACCTCAGAATTCTCGGATATATATATATATATATATATATATATATATATATATATATATATATATATATATATAAATATATATATATATATATATATATATATAATATATATGTAAAGGAGGAATGGTAGCCATTTATGGAGAGTTGAAGTCAGGGAAGACTTCATGCGAACGCTGACAATGACGTCACAAAGTGATAAGTTGATGGCATGCAACCCCAGACGCCAATAGACCTACCTCACATAATTAAGATTAATAATAAGATGATGATATATTAGGAGACGGTAGATTAATGCAATATACTTATAAACCAACAGACAGGAGGCAAGTATAACGAAAACAAGGGATTTACGAACTACTCTTATGTACAGAGTAAACTTCTTTGCCCTGGCCACCAGACAAGATGGATACAAGCAATGACTGGCTCTCTCTCTCTCTCTCTCTCTCTCTCTCTCTCTCTCTCTCTCTAGCTATACTGTACTGGCGCCATCCATACATACAGTATACAGTTTTCAGTGAATGACCTAGAAGCCACTGACAACCTTCGGCCTTTTGATACCTGTGGAAATACTTCTCAGTCCCTTTGGAGAATTTTCCAGGAAAGGTGTTTTGATTCATCCAGCATGGATGCCGGTGGCATGCAGTCTCACTAATAATTGAACTATTTGCCACACACGCATTGACAACCTCGTCATTGCAAGGACAATGCCCCCTTCATTCACCAATGCAAGACAAAACCATTATATACACCAAGGGCTGTCGGGGTACCTCAGGGGTCTTCTCTACGGCCCCTACTTTTGTCATGCGCACAGACATATTTATACAGCATTTCGCAGAAGGCGCTGGACACGTCGTATGCTCGGATGAGGAGGGTAAAAAGGAGTATCAAAGCGAGCAAAAGACTAATACTACACCCAGGGAGTAAAAGGTAACCAAATAAAAATCGTGAGATTTATCTAAACTAAAACTGCACTCTTCAATATCTTAAATTTTCCCGGTTCCAGAATATCCACAACACAAACGATCAATGAAAGTAAAGCTCGCACGAAATTTCACTACACACAATAGATGAAATTAGAACTTCCGCTTTACTAAAGAGAGCACAACAGACTGTAGAAATGGTATATAGTACCAAACGAGGAATATTCAGGGGTTGGCCAATAAAATCATGCATGAAATGACAACATTACAACACATGACAAAACACAAAATAATGGCGAATTCCCATAAAACTAAGACCAGTTCCTTTGCCGCAAAATTAAGGAAACCTTTCTCTCTCTCTCTCTCTCTCTCTCTCTCTCTCTCTCTCTCCTCTCTCTCTCTCTCTCTCTCTCTCTCTCTCTCTCTCTCTCTCTCAGAGCACGAGACCACAAAGATATCGCCAAATTGCTTCAGATACAGATGAGTGGACCCACCCAGTCAGACACAAAACACATCCCTCCAACTTCAGCGACATCTGAAGCTTCTTCTTGCGAGATGAAGAACGCAGCCTCGTCATCTACATTTTGCGAGACGAATAGATTCAAGGCAGCCAGAGGAAAATATAAAAGGTCTTTGTAACAGCGGAAGGGTGGACGGACGTTAGTAGATAATATAGACAGTGTAAAGAGTACATGCAAGTATATATGTATAGATGTAATGTGCGGTACAAATGACAAAAGGCCGAGGGAGAGTGAAACGGAACGGAACACCGAGAATTGAAGGTATATAACCGATATGTCGAAGTATGATATTGCACACGTAGAAACACCAGAATAGGACTAGGGATTTATGTAGAGGTCTGTAGGACAGGGGGATATAGAATATGGCAAATCACAAGAGGATACTTGACCATATGAAACCTTCACGTCAATCATTACAAAACAGCAGAACGAGTACGATACATTTGTAGACTGTCAGAACTGGAGTCAGTGAATGTTTTTTCTAAGTCAGTCACTCACTGACTAGGGACTACTTTCCCTTGTTCCCCCTTTCAGTACAATAACACGAATTATGTGTCTTTCAGGTAGAAAACGGTGAGTAGGGACACAAATACCAGAATTACAAAGGCTCAAGAAGAAGAAGAAGAAGAGGAAGAAGAAGAAGAAGGAGAAGAAGAAGAAGGAGTGACCAAGAAGAAGAGGAGAACCCAGGAGGAGGCACGCAAATGTAAACACCTACCGAATGCTCCCGCGAAAAGAACAACATTCCATTTCTTTAGAACCTTTGTTGTTGCTGTTGTTGTTGTTGTTCAAGCGAGTGCTGACATAAGACCTTCTTCAGGAGTTATAACTCCGCGAGAGCTACTTTCATAAACGCGAGAATTGGACTCTGTGCCTCTCCTGACCTCACGTGACAACAACAGGAGGTCTTCAGTCTGTCCCCTCAACAGAATGAATGAATTCAGTCCTGCTGAAATAATAATAAGCAGCACTCCAAAAAAAAAGAACATTTGAGGATAAGCAGTGGCACATTTAGAAAAAATCTATCAATCAATAAATGAACAAACTACAATATATATATATATATATATATATATATATATATATATATATATATATATATATATATATATATACATAGTATATATATACATATACATGTGTGTGAACATATGTCCACGCACATTCACATACGCATGCACGTACACAGATTCCCTGCCTATGCAGAGTATACAAAAGCAACACTTCAAGGATAAACCTGAAAGAATTGTCACATTGGGCATGGGCCGCCAGAGGGCGGCGGTGCATTTGTTGCGAGAATTGAGTGAGGTGAGAGAGGCCCTATCTAGCATTTCGTAGAATATGTCAGGACCTGATTGACCGAACGATTGTCGTCGACTTATCTTCGTCTACCTTTTGATTTTCTTTCCATTTGTGTGTTATTAGTGATTCTGGAAGCTTAGTAATATATTCTTTTTAGAATTGTTCAGTGACTGTAATAATAATAATGGCCTGTTTTACAACCATTCTACGGAGGTCAGGCTTGAGTCAGACTTGCTACTTCACCGATGGCTATCAGTCCTACCAATTACTCAACATACAATATAGAGAAACTAAAAAAATACCCTAACTTTACAGGCTGACAAACACGATTCTTATTACTGAAATCAACACACAGAAAGAAACCTACAGACAGACTTTTATATACACATTGCAGTTGAGGGCAAACTCCAGACAGAATATTCAGTTGTGAAATGGGAAGCAGTGTTTGTTAGCAATATTCCTAGGAGCTTCGAGATTGTCTCAATATTATCAAAATCGTCTCAATATAAATAAAGTTACCAAACAAAGTGGTCCTCAGACGCCACTATATGCAAGATAGCCCAAAATAACACAATTCACAAATTCCAGGTTGGCATTTATGAAAACGAAGATGCCTGAGTAACACTGTAACACGACAGTGTATCCAAGTGGTTAGCTTATTCCAAGTTAACAGCTCTTTTTAAATGTCCAGTGAGAGTAAAATGGAATTGAATTGACTTGAATATAGAATTTACGCCAAAGGCCAAGCACTGGGACCTATGAGGTCATTCAGCGCTGAAGCGGAAGTTGACAGTACAAGTCTGAAAGGTGTAACAGGAGGAAAACCTCAAAGCAGTTGCACTATGTATCAGTTGTCTGAAGAGGGTGGAAAGTAAGATGGAAGACAGAGAATATGAAAGGAGGTTCAGTATAAGGAACTAAAGGGGATGCAGCTAGGGGCCGAAGGCACGCTGCAAAGAACCTTAAGTAATGCGACGGCACTGCCTCCCTACGGGGGAGAGTCAAATGAAAAAACTAACTGTATATACCAATTAACTGGATGAGGCTAGCTTTCTTCAAAGGTTCTCTGTTTCAACCCAACGCTCTGGGAAATGAATAAAAGGGAATAAATAAACTGCGAACAGATAAATGGGTCATGAAAAATGAGTTTGCAAACTCGGGAGCCACCAAAGACATGGCTGGCCCATGAATGGACGAAAACGGAAGTAAGGATACAAAGGACACTGAAAAAATTTCGCAGCTTCTTCAGGGATGACCCACGAATTGTTGTGGAAGCAGCCTCCCCAGAACCAGAGAGAGAGAGAGAGAGAGAGAGAGAGAGAGAGAGAGAGAGAGAGAGAGAGAGAGAGAGAGAATGTGGACATGACACATTGTTGTGACTCAAACTTTGTCTTCGCTGACGTAAAGAGACTTAGTCATTCATTAATTTCGTCTCGTCTCCTGTCCCACCCACGCCCTTTAAATCAATCGAACTTCATTCTCGTGCGAGGGGAGGCGGCGCACTTTGTAGGGGGAGGGGGAGGGGGAGGGGGAGGAGGGGAATGGGTGGTCTTCTGAACGACACTATACATCGTTTGCGCAAAAAAAACAAGTAAAAATTGCGCCGAGCCGAAGTGTCTTCGGCGCAATCGCGTTTTCTGTACATCATATAATCAAGGCCACGGAAAATAGATCTATCTTTCGGTGGTCTCGTATAATGCTGTATGAGTCGCGGCCCATGAAACTTTAATCACGGCCCGATGGTGCCCTATGATATAGCGTTGCCAGAAGCACGGTTATGGCTACATTTAACCTTAAATAAAATAAAAACTACTGAGGAGGCTAGAGGGCTGCAATTTGGTATGTTTGATGATTGGGGGAGAATGATCAACATACCAATTTGCAGCCCTCTAGCCTCAGTGGTTTTCAAGATCTGAGGGCGGACAGAAAAAGTGCGGACGGACAGACAATGCCGACACAACAGTTTCCTTCTACAGAAAACTAGAAATTGATAGAATCCATTTAGATCAGAACACGTCTGACAGTCAGGGTCCATTAAAGACAAGCTCGTTCTAGCGACAAGAGACGAACTGAACGAGAATCATGACGCCAATATGCTTTACTTTGAACGTCAACTTCTGGCAGCTGGGTGCTGAAATAGATAGAAACAAAAGCATTTAATTAAGGAAGAACATTGATGATATATTGCACTCAGCACAAACATTGAGCACTACCTCCTTCCTTAGTTGAAATCTGGCTTTCAAGCTTGAACAAGGAATGACACCCGTAACTTCACCATTCATACTGCTTTCATTTAAAGCATTTTCATTTTAGATAGTTTATGTAAAACAGATGTCGTTGCTTCCGGCGCTCTTTCAGGTCTGAGATTCGACTTCTCGGCATTGCAATAACAAAGCTACAGTATACATACAGGCAGAGGCAGAATTTCAGTCAGGGGAGGAGGAGAGTGCGGGGTTGGGGGCGGGGGGGAAGGCTTAATTTAACTACATGCAAATATTAATGTAATTTTTGTGTCCATAAACTACTGATATTCTTTGGCAATGGCTTTGAATGACAGAATATGTGCTAGAGCTATTCATTCCGTGGATTGTGTAATGCAGTATCGTGTTCCGCTCACTTACTCATGTGACTGATACGTTACCTGGCAGTGTTTCTGAAACGAGAATATGTTAGTTAGGCATTAAAGTGCCACGTGACAGTGTCATTGAAACGAGAATGTGTTAGCCCTTCAACTGTTAAGAATAGCAAGAATGGCCGGCATGAAAGACTTGGAAGGATATTCTCTATTCTTCCCTCTCGAGGAACCTACAATATACCAGGTAATCGCCTTCACTAGGCACTATGGCCTTGTAGTTGAAAGGGTTTCCAATGAAAACCGTCGCAACCGAGATCTTCGGTTTGTCAAAAATTATGACAAAAACCCTTCAACATTTCAGTTAAGATACAATAGGAACACCCATAATGAAATAACCATCTATCCTACCGCCCGCGTATAATGAATATCATAAGTTCTATTTCAACGACAGGTGGGAAAATATCAGTTTTCATCATCACTCGAGAACCGACAGAGATATCTCATAATATACACTTCTTGTTGCACTAGACAAGGACCTATAAGAGGTCCTGTACAATTATAAATCAAAACCAAGGGCTTTGATCCTACTGCCTAGGCACTCGGATCGCCCTCTTGCAAGAAATATTGCAGATCTACTGTAAGTAATAGATACACGGCGGCTATTTAGCGAGATATGGCAGTTTCTTATAGTATTTTGGTTGCTCTTTTACAATTTAACGTTATTTTTGGGGGGTCGCTATAATTAACCCCTGAAGTCCATCCCACAAGGGGTTTCCATACGCTATCTTCACAAGACAGAGCACGGCTACGTCTGTTTCAAACGGTTCGTATCCCGTCCGGGAAGTGCAATAACTTGTTAACGTATGGGTCGCCCCCGACCCCCCGCCGGGACAGTAGTAAACACGGCGAAGGGACATTCCATTTGGCCGACCACAAACGAATGCATCGCCGGTGTCAGAAGTCCTAAAAGTGTAGAAGAAAACAGTTTCCAAGGTATTGCACTTGCCGGACGGGATATGAACCGTTCGAAACAGACGTATGTAGCCGTGCTCTGTCTTGTGAAGATCGCGTATGGAATCCCCTTGTTGGTGGACTTCAGGAGTTAATTACAGGTTAATTAAAGCCGACCCCCCAAAAATAACGTCAAATTGTAAATAAGCAACCAGAATACTATGAGAAACTGCCATTTCTTGCTAAATACCCGCCGTGTATCTATTACTTAGAAATACCTCCAGCTCCTCTACTGGGAACGGTCGGCCATATAACCGTTTCTCTGTGCAGCTTTCAACCTGGTGATTTAACACCTTAATAAATTTATTATTCTAGTCTGAAACCAGCAACCTTGCTCGGTGGATGGACCCAGATCACAACAAAAGATACTGTACCTCTTTCACAACAACGTCCCAAACATCAGGAAACATCCCAGAAATAGAGCTGAGAATCCCGCGGCCGAACCACAGTCGTAACACTGCACCCTTTTTGCTTTTTCCAGTCCACTGAAGTTCCGGCTGCCTGTAACAATCCTTGGACCAATCAGCGCCGTCCATGATATTTCTTGTCAAAAAAAAAAAAAAAAAAAAAAAAAAAGAGAAACCGACCCTCTGACTGGCTGGATAACAGAGGCTTATTACCAACTGAGGTGACGTCACAGTCAGAATACCATAACTTGGAAAATATGTGAAAAATCAATGAACTGGAGCTTTCACGTGCAAATTGATAAAAAAAGCATTTAATTATATATCTGATGCTTGACTGAATACGCAGCTCAGTTAAGATGGGCAGCTTTACCCGAAGAGTGAGCCAGTGCCCCTCAAACATTTAATTACATTTACTTACATAAGACCACGATGCAGAGGCGATGCATTAGCTTAGCCTTGTATGCCTATATAAAAGTACTTTCAGTACTATCTTTCGTCAGGGAAGGTCACAAATACGGCGAAACGCAGCAGACTAAAACAAAATCAATTTTAACTCCCTTTACCCTGGGGTCACCTGCTCTAACTGAACGGCCGTAGGAACCACCACCACCATATTTGGCAATCGCACTGAGATAGGAAATTGTCCTCCCCTCAGGGGAAGTCGTTTGACGTATAGGTTGAAATGACTTCCCTTCAGATCACATCAGATACAACCGTAAAGAACAATAGATGTGGCATTGAACTGAAACCTACGGAAATGACAGTAGATCATATAGGTTAAACCACGACAGTCATTCTTCTGTAAATACTTGAAAAGAACTTGGAATAAAATCTGATGACAAATATCGTGCAATTGTTCACTGTCACTGAGAGAGAGAGAGAGAGAGAGAGAGAGAGAGAGAGAGAGAGAGAGAGAGAGAGAGAGAGAGAGAGAGAGAGAGAGAGAGAGTAAAATTATAATAAAGAGCTAATTTTTCCAGTTTCGAAGCTCTTAGTAAAATGGGAGCACCTTTCTGATCACCTTATACCCGACTTACCAGTAACCCAGAATAATAAAACACACGTTTTAATGATATATATTCTTCTATAACTAGGTCCCCCACCCTCAGCAGGCATAAACCCAACACCAGATTTACAGTTATCACAGTGTGCTATAAGGGTACTTAAACCATTGATTTACATATACATATTATCGTCAGCGATTGACCTTCCTTTTTAATCACCCATAGCAAAATTCCACAATATTTTTCCTGGTAAACCTTTAACTGCAATAATAATCGCAAAATATACCTCCATGCCCATTACCAAGAAATATAGGGAGTTCTTCCTTAACAAAATCAGTTACAATAGGAGCTTCAAATCGTGGCAGAGATACTAGATTCTGTCGATTAAATCGCATCGTCCCAGACGGAGGAGGACTACTTATTCAATTTCCCTTCGAAGGCTAAAACCTGAAGGCAAGTGTGCAATGAATCATTTCAACAAATACCTGGCATTACCTGGACGCAGACCCGCTTGTAGCTGAGTTTAAAATTCCATTTATATTTAAGTCATAGAATATTCCCTTTAAATAAGTGATATCAATACGATAAAATTCTTACTAAATATTAAAGGTACGTAGTCACAGAACACACTACAGTTCTGGAGTCAATCACAATTTTGCAACATTTAATTTCGATACGTAGTATCGCCGCTAACGAAAAAGCTCTCGTTTTCCCACGTTCTCTCAGGCCTACATGAACTACAAGCTGATGTAATGATGCTAAAAGCATCGTAATGTACAGATATACCTTCAGCACAAGCAGCGGACATTCCTTTCAAACTATCCTTACTTATAGACTATATATATACTTTTTCCTGTAAATGGCTTCGTACAATAATATTGAATTCATATTGACTTACCTAATCCACGGCAAAGATAACACAAAAATAAAAATGACATTCACCTCATTTGTCACAAGCGCCCTTAGTCATTGCCCAGAAACACTTACTATGGAAATAATACCAAAGAAGTAGGAATTTTCTCAAGCATCAAATTATTTTCTTCATCAGCACTCAAATTAACCCCCACCTCGCCTCGAGCGAGAAGGCCAACTTTGTTGGCAGGTGGACTTACGGTAATTAAAAGCCAGACATTTTTCAATATGTGGACGAATACAATGAACCTGCAACAACGCCTACGGGACAAATATTGTCTCAAACCCATGTTTGAAATTTTGACAAAATCGAAAACCCTCCTTTAAAATTGTCTAATTTGAAGTGTCTGATGAAAGTGTATAAACAAGAGTTTTACAAAGGAAGCAGAACCGCAATTGATCCCATGGGAGTGTGACGTTTGAAGTGAATTGAATCTATAGGCCAAAGGCCAAGCACTGGGACCAGTGAGGTCATTCAGCGCATGGACGAAAATTGACGGTAAAATTCTGAAAGGTGCAACAGGAGGAAAACCTCAAAGCAGTTGTACTATGATTCAGGTGTTAGGAGAGGGTTAAGGAAAGTAAGATGGAAGAAAGAGAATATGAAAAGAGGTACAGTAAAAGGAACGAAAGGGGATGCAGCATGAGATGCACTGACGGAAACTGCCCTCCTACGGGGGTGTAACATGCAGCAGGTCCTTTTCCAGAAAAGTCCTGCTTTTGTGCTTCTGTGGACGTCATCAGTAAATTACAAATGTTGGTGGATTGCAGCAAATGCTGATTAAGGCACGGGGCTCGCAGCTTCACCCCAAACCAAATTTTTGTTTCAATTGATACCGAGTGCAAAGTCTGAGAGGTTATACGGCTAGATTTTAATCATTCTCTCTCTCTCTCTCTCTATGCGTCTCGGGAGGGGACTGAGCAACATCCCCAAAGGCAAATAAAGAGATCCAGAGAGAGAGAGAGAGAGAGAGAGAGAGACTCTGACGAATAGTTTCACCCCAGTATGGTTCGGATGACCTCATCGAGGCCCTCTCATGTTTGACTAAATGCCACACATTTTTATGTAGTACGGATAGTTTAGGCGACCCACAACAGTTGACTAACAGTCAAATCGTGGTGATTATTCAGTAGACACTTAAGCCCCATTCACACATTCACGTATCAGCCCACGCATGTTCACGCATGAATGGAAACTGGTAGTTGGCAACAGCTTACGTAAGTACTACGAAAAAGTTCCGTAATGCGTATTTAAGATCGTGGACACGCGGGGCGGAGTCGGGAGGTCGATACGCACCATCCCAGCATGCGTGGGGAGCCACGTACGTTTCGATATGTTCAAAAGATACGTGTCTGCTCACGTCATCCGTCATTTTGCGTGGTTGCACACGCACCGCATGGTGCATCCGTAGCGCGGTCTGCACGCCTGCGGGACAATGACGCGTGGTCCCATGCTGCTTTCCCGTTCCCGCCAAAAACCGCGTGGGTCCCCACAAGGTTCGGGAGTAGACGTGGCAACAGCGCCTCGCCCCCAGGACCTGAGACGATGAGGCAGCGCTGCGTCGGGTGTATAAAACAGCTTGCGGCGCGGATGCGGCTTCAGTTTTTTTTATATCTATTTTGTGTATGTGTCAATGTAAACAAATATATATATTTTGTATTATTGTATGTTTCCATGTAAATATTTCAGCATTAGTATAAGCATTAAACATAATTTAAAAATAACTTTTATTCAATGAACTAAAAACCATCAAAGTAACAAAATGAAGTAATAATAATCACACAATTAAGACATATGCAAACAACTATATAGTTGAAAATTAACTTATAGAAACAAATATCTATTTTTTTGTATTATTGTATGTTTCCATCTATATATCAGCATTAGTATAAACAATAAACATATAATAGAAAAGTAACTTCTATTCAATGAACTGCAAACCATGGAAGTAACAAAATGAAGTAAGAATAACAACAAAAATAAGGAGTAAGTGAAGGTATATTATATTAAAATAAAAAATAAAAAAAATCAGTACTTTCATATTATTAAGTTGTTCTTCACTACTGCTTGGTAATGGCCTATATAAAGGTATAAACCATTTCCAAATATTCAAAGTTATAATCTTCCCACGCCTTGGAGTAATGCACTTAGCCACATTGCAATGCATGTATTTGCTTCTGCGTTAAAAATGTCAGAGTGTATGATCCAGTGCTAAAAAAAAACATATGCAAACAAATATATAGTTGAAAATTAACTTATATAACAAATGTTTATTTTTGGTATTGTATGTTTCAGTGTATATATCATGATTGGTATAAACAATAAACATATAATTGAAAAATAACTTTTATTCAATGAACTAAAAACCATTATACTAATAAAATGAAGTAAGAATAATAGCACAAATAAGACATATGTAAAACAAATAAATGCATAAATACAAAGGAAAAGTAAACTGTATGGATATTAAAAATTTTGGAAGTCGACATACAAAGAGAAATTATTATAACAAATATAAATGTATGTTAACAGTAGTTCTCCTTATTTTCAATTGCAATGTAGGCCCTCACAGGTTCCACCAATACCATGCAGTGCACATACTCCACGACGGCCTCCATTACGTTTCTTTGTTGTCTGTGTGCTGGTGTTATAAGGGCAACGATGTCCTCAATGTTCTCCATGTTGATTCAGCAGCAGGGGAATACTTCTTGCTACAGGGAGGCGCTGAATGGCACTGCAAACACATGTGCACAGCACGGCCCTTTTGTACCTGGCGTATACCCGCCGATGTACGTGGGGATGTTGTGAGGGTGTCGTGAGGTCATAACGCACAACGTTACACATACGGTATACGTGCGTGGGTGTTACTTGCTCTGCCACGCATTACATGTGGGGGTGTGGCCTATTGTCGTGGCAGTTCACGTAAGCATCCCGTCTATCTTGCGCAGTGTGTAGCCTTAACACGCATTACTCCGTACTTACGTTATGGCGTCGTTATGTTGACTTACGGACGTCGGCCTTTGACACGTATCCACTTGATCGCGCCGACAAACCCTACAGTATAGCCACGTTTCACATGCGTGAACATGCGTGGGCTGATACGTGAATGTGTGAATGGGGCTTTAAACATTACCTGAAATAGAGGAACTTAATTTAAATTGGGTATTTGTGATATTAACACAGCAAGTGTTAACATCACTTCCCATAATGTTTCCATGGTGAGGAAAACATCGATGCGTCAAAATAACTCAGTTTTGACAGATTTCTCGACACCGACGTCAAAATTAACTATGACCGTGATATGCGCCCTTTAAAATTGATTTTATTCCTTAATTTTAACTAGAGCTTATTGCACTTTTGAACATGGTGAGTTAAGAGCACATAAAGGCGTCCACCGCTACAACCTACTTTTGCCACTTTTTAAAAAAATGAGTAAATAAAGATTAAAGTTTACCCATATTCAAAAAGTTATATTTTGCTGAGTTTTTGAGATAAAGGAGTAATTTTTTGTGTGATGAAAACTTATGACATGAGGAATTGCTTGGCACTGGTGAAAAAATCTGCTTATTGAAGATAGCTCGCAATTTCCTGCAATTGCAAGTAACCTTTATCAACCAAAATTTCTTAATTAATCCCATCAAAAATAAAACACTTAAATGGTGTGAAATTATGAATTAAATAATAATGTTTATAATCCATACAAATAAACATGCAAGCAAGTGTATGAATGCATGCTTGCAACAAAAACAAATTATTGCAAAAACAGTAATTTGTTCCTATTGTTATTGTTATAGAAGGAATAAACCAAACAAGAGACTAAAATACAATCTTTTCTGAAAGCAAGCAACCAAATCAGAATGCTAGCTTGCTTTCTTGCAAGCTTGCAACAAAATACATTTTTTCTGAAAGCAAGCAACCAAATCGGAATGCTAGCTTGCTTTCTTGCAAGCTTGCAACAAAGTACATTTTTTCTGAAAGCAAGCAACCAAATCAGAACGCTAGCTTGCTTTCTTGCAAGCTTGCAACATAATACATTTTTTCTGAAAGCAAGCAACCAAATCAGAATGCTAGCTTGCTTTCTTGCAAGCTTGCAACAAAATACATTTTTTCTGAAAGCAAGCAACCAAATCAGAATGCTAGCTTGCTTTCTTGCAAGCTTGCAACAAAATACATTTTTTTCTGAAAGCAAGCAACCAAATCAGAATGCTAGCTTGTTTTCTTGCAAGCTTGCAACAAAATACATTTTTTCTGAAAGCAAGCAACCAAATCAGAATGCTAGCTTACTTTCTTGCAAGCTTGCAACAAAATACATTTTTTTCTGAAAGCAAGCAACCAAATCAGAATGCTAGCTTGTTTTCTTGCAAGCTTGCAACAAAATACATTTTTTCTGAAAGCAAGCAACCAAATCAGAATGCTAGCTTGCTTTCTTGCAAGCTTGCAACAAAATACATTTTTTCTGAAAGCAAGCAACCAAATCAGAATGCTAGCTTGCTTTCTTGCAAGCTTGCAACATAATACATTTTTTCTGAAAGCAAGCAACCAAATCAGAATGCTAGCTTGCTTTCTTGCAAGCTTGCAACATATGTCATGTTGCAAAAATAAACAATTTTCAAATTTTTTTAATTATTGTTGTTTTAGAATACACAGAACGCTACAAGAGAATAAAGTAACAGTAACTTTGCAAGCAAGCAATGAAACAAGCTTGCTTGCTTGCAACATACGTCATGTTGCAAAAAATGACCAGACTGAAAGTATGTAGTCTATGGAAGAGAGAAGCCCACAAGAGATTAAAGTAACAGTAACTTTGCAAGCAAGCAACCAAGTAAGCTTGCTTGTTTGCAACGAAAGTAAGGTTGCACAAACAACAGATTAAGAGTAGAAAAACATAATTATGCAATTTTCATAACATCAACATCATAATGGGGATTACAAGATAGTAATGCATGTATAGTATCATCCACAGAAACATCCGAAAAAACGTCGTCTTCTGCAGCTTTTTCCTGCAGCAACTTTTGCTAATGTGACTGCTTTGGCACTACTTCATTACGGTTATAAAAACCAACTTTAAGCTGCACACCTGCATTTGAGGTTGATGCACACGGTGATTCACTGTATTTACTTTCATTTGTATAAATATTTGTGTTAAAATAGCCCAAAATTACGGCAAAATAAGCAAAAAGACTTGAGCAACACAAGACCATCCACATTCAAAAAATCACCAAATGGACTGAACAATGTTGCCAACATGCTTCGTAGCATTATTTATTTTGTTTTCGTTCTTTTTGAGTTTTTTTTTACCGATAGTTGTACGATACGTTTGATAGAGTAGAACACTATTAATAGTATCAATAAACGCTTAAAATACTATAATAATGGCGATAGCAATGTGTGTTTTCATTGAGCACTGTTGGTTCACCTGACTAAGGTTTGTTTACATCAGCAAAGGCAGCCAACTCTTCCAATGAGTATTACAAACACGTTCTTTTTACTATTAAGTTTTTCCCTAAATTAGTATTTTATCCCTAATAGCTTTATTATGTTTTATTCAAACAAAACTAAAGCAAACTAATATAAAAAAAAAACATTAACAAAAGTAATATGAATGAAAGAAATGATAAGTATTGGAGACCGTAGGTTGGCAGCAGCTGAGTGGTGAATGGGTGTTGTAACAGTTCTGGCTGGGCTGTGAAGGAGCAGATTTCTGTAGGGCTGAAAATCCTACTCTTTTTCAACCAAAAACTAAACCTACTTGTAATTGCCACATGCAACTTTTGCTTATACCATTCGAAAGAGGAAAGATTGGACTTCCATTTTCTTTGATAAAATGGAAAACTGGCATTTGTGATGAATGCTTCTTGTAACGGTGGACGCCTTTTAATTTGTAAAGAATGTTTTCGTTCTAGTTTCACTCCCGACTCCTTACAACCTGGGATTGGAGGGGGCATTCGGTTGCTCACTGCTCAGAGGTCCGCACCAAGCCCCTCATTCCTTCAACACCCAACCATGAAACTGTTGACTGTCATTACAAATAGAGTAACACTTAGCGAGCTACCTTGTGGCAGAGCCGTATATGGAGAGAGTTTGGCCAACCTTTTGACAGGGCGCCATCTTGCTCCTGTCCTGTTCAGTCGCGCTTGGTCGTGCTCACCCACCTGAGCGATGTCTCAGCTCTTCTCTCTCTCTCTCTCTCTCTCTCTCTCTCTCTCTCTCTCTCTCTCTCTCTCTCTTATCATATGCTGCTGATTGTTAACTTAAGCTTTCTATCAACCATTATGATATTTATTGAAACACCCATGATAATTGATAACTTTATTACAGTTTTAACTTTAAAATACATAAGTATTATAAGATATCCATTGTTTCAAAATTCACTGTTTACCTACAGTATATTCATTACAGCTTTTCTCATCATCATACTTTTACTCCCTAATTCACTTCCTTTTGATTTTAACGAACGAACCTTACGAATGTTCTCGTGTTTTTTAGCATAAATATGTAATCTTAAGGTGAAGAAAAACCTCAGGAGTCTACCCTTAATGTCATGGCAAGAAGGAAAGGTTAAATTTTTTGTCTGGGTGTTTGCCAAATGCACTAGTCGTCCTAATAAATTGCTGTTGTTTCCAAAACTATTTTCATTTGCCCTAATAATATTTTCTGCATTTTGAAATAAACTGAGGCAGGCATCTGTGCTATAAACTAGACAGTTTTTTCTATATTCTTTTAACTGAGTCAACCTTTGAGAGGGACCTGTCTGTGTTGACTAGTTGCTCTCTCTTGTCTGAAGACAAAACGTACAATGATTATTTGACTTTTTAACCTTTTTTATGCAGTAACCAGCAATATAATGGGGGCTGCTCAGTTCTGCTTGATTCATTAAATTATCACTTGAGAATTGGTCAAAATCAGGTTCCTCAGTTTCATTTTCAGCATCACCACTTGTTTCAACATTGGGCTTATTCAGAAAGTCAGCTAGAAACTCGCGGTCATCTATATTATAATTACTTGCACTTGAACATTTCAGAAATTGTGCAACTGATATCAATTTCAGAGACTGTCGAAATTCTAAGGCAGTTGGCAGTGGGTTTGTCAGTCTTATGGAGCTAAACAAGTTTTCTAGGCAATCTTGGGTGAATCTGGATGTCAGTAAAAATCTGTGACCTCTGGCCAAATAATGACTTTGGAGATTAAGAATGGAAGTGATAGACAATATCACCTCAGTTTGAACTGGCTTCCACTGTGCATTAAGTCTAATACGTATTTCATGAAACACCCTTGTAACTTGCTCAAGATGCAGTATAGCTTGCTTATAACAGGATTCATTGACGTTACTTAGTGCCATGATTGGATGCCTACTTGACATTAAATCGAACCACTTATTTATCAGACCAATGAACCAAGCTGTTGTAAGTAAGTCTTTACTGTATTCTTCGCGTTCAACCAAGTACTGAAGTCCCGCCTTTACCGAATTGCTGAAGAAATTTAAAGCACCTGATACTTTCATTTTCTCAAAATGTGATGGATTTACATGAGCTTCAGAGAGTTTTGGCGCAAGCTTCAGATCTTGGCCTTCCTGAAAAGATATTAAACTTCTGACATGTTCAGCTGTCACCTCCTTTTGCATGATGTTCGTTGATCTGTGTTAGTAAGCTGTCTTTTCCTTGGTTGTTTCCGTAATGTAGAATTTGATTTTGTGAACACAAACTTGGTTGGAACAGCAGATAAATTAAGGCGTTTAAGACCATCAGCTCTTCCCGGTTCGTACTGATCATCCTCAAAATGATCCTAAAGATAAAATAAATTATCGTTAACTGCAGGCCTGAATATCAGCAATAAAAATGTTATTTAGTCATATGATATATTTTACTATCAGTAAAAACGCAATTGTTGCACTTATGAAAAGTAAAGAGGAAAAGTCTTGAACTTACCGAACATAAATAGGATCTATCATGTGCTTTCCAATTTTCTCCTTTCACTTTAATTTCCCATTGCCATCGTCTCTCTGGGTTTCTAGGGAATCTGTGCATCGTTTCACCCTGTCCATACTGTACGGAACAGCCTACTGCTACACAGCAAACCATAGGAGTAAAGTATGTAATTTACCGACAATTAATAAAACGCTCTTCCGTGTGCGACGCGTGTGTGCCGTGACGGCTCTGACTGTTTCAGGGACCAGGGCAGAACCGTATCAGGGCGGTCAGACAGAGGCAAGATGGCGTCCATCGGTTAGTGACCTTGCCTGAGTGGTTCCGAGCATGGCCAAACTCTCTCCATATACGGCTCTGCCTTGTGGGACACCTTCTCCATGCAAATAGGAAGAGGAAACTGCTGATCCTACGCCAACTTTCAGGTAGGGATCTGACAAGAAATCCTTTATGAATTAAGACATTGTCTCCAATGCCCTCATGAAGCCAACTGCTTTAAAAAACCATTCCAAACGCATTTTGGATCTCTTTAGAGAACACCAATAGTTGGTCTACAGTACTTCTGTACTTTCAAAGCCAAATTACCTCTTAGATAACAGATTCTTCGTTTCCAGACACCAGATCAATCTGTTGTTATTCACCATCCTTTCAAAAGGCTGACATACACAGCCTGTAATAGCTGCTGACCTGTAACTCTTAAGTTAGTTTTGGGTTCTTGCCTTGGTGGTCTGGAAGATGCCTCAAAATTCCAGAAGTATATTGAAAGCCCCTGTATTACTGGACAGAGCTGGAACTATTGTGGAATTTCGAATTTGCTGACCCTCATGAGTATTGTGTTGCATTAGTTACTTTGGCAAAGTTCATCCCAAACATCTCTGCCACTTCTTTAAGACCAAGTATATATTAATTCAGTACTGAAACGGAAATTGATGGTAAAAGGTTTGAAAGGTATAACAGGAGGAAAACCTCGCAGTTGCACTATGAATCAATTGTTAGGAAAGGGTGGAAAGTAAGATGGAAGAAAGAGAATATGAAAGGAGGTACAGTAAAAGGAAAGAAAAGGGTTGCAGCTAGGGGCCGAAGGTACGCTGCAAGGAACCTTAAGTAATGAAGATCCAGAGGCATCTCACCAGCATGCTCTCAGTGGGAGATGATTTAAATGCTCGTGTACACAATCTTACTCCTCCATGATGAATTGAATTGAGCATTTTAATGCTATTTGGCTTTGCAGAAGTGTACAATTCACACCCATACGTTAATTTTGAAAGACCAAGGCTTTATATAATCTCAACATCTGAGTTCGGTCAGCAGCCCACGAAGTGTGAGACAGAACCTTCAGCATTCATTGCTTTCAAGCATTTTGTCTCAATATACCTCAGATGTGGAATCCAGGTCGGCTTGCTATCAAAACTCAACCCAAGAAACCTTGTTTCACCAACACACGGAATTCTCTGCCCATGTATGAACAAATCCGGATGAGGATGGAAACCTCTTATACGGTAAAACTGCATGGTAATCGTTTTACTAGCAGAAAATCTAAAACCATTCATCTCAGCCCACTATCCTTTATCATCAATGCAGAGCTGAAGGCAGCGTTCAGCCACTGCCATCCTTGTTGCTGCAAAGGATATCGAAAGGTCATCAACATAAATGGTACAAGTTTTATCTGGGGGAATTATTTTGGAAACCCCATTGATTGCTAAGACATACAAGGTTACACTTAAAACACTTCCCTGTGGTACTCCTGGTATGAATACATCCAACGTTGTTGCTCCAACTTGAACCTGAAATAGCCTATTTTTTTTTTAAATGTCTGATAAAAAAGATGGATTAATTTATGGATTTTAGGCACACACGCCAAGCACTGGGGCAACTATGGCCATTCAGCGCTCAAAATCTAACTTCAATTTAGTTAAAGTTTGATTTTTGTTAAAATTCATTATAACTATAAATTAAGATAAATTCATTATAACTGTAAATTTAAGATAAAAAATGTACCGAAAACATATATAGCCTTTAATAAGAATTAAATAAATCTGTAAAATCTGATACAAGTTAAATTCTGAAATAAAACTTCATTTTCTTTAAAAAATACCATTAGTTTACTGATATCTTAATTATCATCAAGTACCCCAGTCATGAAACTGCCATAGTGCGAGGTAGCTCTCCTTTCTTGGGTAAAATCTGGGCAATCAATTAATAAATGCTTTACTCTTAAAACTTCTCGACGGGAACTACAAATTGGGGCCTGTCTCCCTTCTCCACTTTGCATTAAGTACCTATGCGTAGCATGCATATGTACTATACATAGCCTTGTTAAAATAATGCTAATCCTCCAATCTGCATGATCTGATGACTGCCATCTCTCAACTTCATATTACCAATTATGTTTTCCTAACAAATTTGCCACTTTCTGCTTATATGCATTTGAATAAATTGTTTAAAATCAGAGTATGGGAGATTTCTGAGTGCCTGAATTTGTAATCTTATCGATTCTGTAGCTGCGTTATCGACTCTCATTCCCATTTATACCCACACAAGCAGTTACCCAACAAAGGCTCACCCGATACGCTTGCGGGAGAACAGGAGGGCCAAGCCATTCCTGTACTTCTAGTACTGTACTATGTAGGTGTTGGAAGGGAATCATCTGTTTCACTGACGATGAAAGACTACTCGACTCAGAATATATGATAAAACTTTTATCATTCTTTCCTTTATTAAAATCATATTTTACAGCTTCAAGAACGGCATATAATTCAGCCGTGAATATCGAACAGGAAGGGGGCAATTTCTTCTTGATTCCATAATTTCCTACTACTGTTGCGCAGCCAACTCCATCCTCCCACTTTGAGCCATCAGTAAATATGCTCTGTCCTCTTTGCTGGAGGGAATGCCATACAAATTCCTTTCTGACTTTTTCATTGGAAATATATTTTTTGCCTCCAACAACTGGGCATATATCAATAGGTGATTTGCACCATGGTGAAGATTTAGGGTGTGCAACCTGTGCTATTGGTGTTGTCGATATGCCAACACCTCTACTTTCTCTTTCAAGTCTTACCTCCAGAGGTTTGGGTAGTCGGTGTCTACGAATATTCGCTGCCCGATCTACTGCGGCTTTCACATACTTATCATTTGGACTGCTGTCAGAGGTTAAGGATTTGGATATGTACCTTAAGCTTAGTTCTTCCCTGCAGATGGAAGATGGGGTACGCCTGAGTCTAGTGAAAATTCATTTAAAATCATTAAAATAGATCCACCAATGCCCAATAATCTTAGCTTGTAGGTAAGTGTTTTACGATTCACATCAGTGTCTGTCCTGCCCACAATGACATTCTATAAGAATGGGCCTCAGCTTTTGTTACCAGTGCCTACTACCACTTTAGATTTTTCTCTATCGTGCACAGAACAAATACAGATTTCCTCATCATCAGTACTACTGCAATCATATATATGCCTATCACTGCTGACAAACAGGCTTCTGTTTTCAGCTTTTTGTTTAAATATTCGGCTGACATCCCTTACAAACAGATGGCTCCAAAAGGGAAACCACTCTGCACAGAGAGACAAGTTACACAAAACGTAATAAATTGATGAAAATATATAAAGCAATGAAAAACATCTCCGCTTGAACTTTTCACGTTCCAATTGCATGACATCCTCTGGGAGACTTCTCCACAGTCCAAGGGATGTGAGGAATAAGGGACCTCTGGAACTGAGAAGTTCAACAGCGAGGCACATTTACCACATATTGTTGCTGCTGCTGTTAAGCGAATCTGGTTGCTGTAAGCAGTTAAAGAGAATCAGAGATCAATAAAAAGTGACAAACAAGAGACCATCCGTCACTGGTCCAGGTCATAACTGCTAATATTAGGAAACAGAATATAACTGAATATAGAATTTAGGTACAAGGCCAAGCCCTGGGACCTATGAGGTCATTCAGCACAGAAGGGGAAATTGACAGCAAAAGCTTTGAAAGGTGTAACAGGAGTAAATTGTTAGGAGAGGATGGAAAGTAAGACGGAAGAAAACGAATATGAAAGGAGGTACAGTAAAAGGGGTTGCAGCTGGAGGCTGAAGGCACACAGCAAAGAACTTTAAGTAATGCCTACAGTACACCAAACGGGTGCACTGATGGCACTACCCCTCCTCAGTATTCTAGTAAAGAAAACACAAATGACCTAAAACAGGTTGCATTGATTTTATCAGTTATAAATATATATATGAGGCCTTACAAACGATACCTAACTTCCATACAGCATTTGCTGAAACTTTCAATTGATGCTTCTCAAAAGTTAGATGTGAGTCAAGAGTTACACCTAGAATACTTAAAGCTTCAGACTCTTTCAGCAAAGTCCCATCCACCTGAAGGGGATGATGGAGTGGGAAATCTGCACTAGATCTCCTAATCAAGTGTTTTTGTTTTACTGGAGTTCAGCCTCACACCCATTCACTGATCCGGTCCATGTCCGGACTGAGGCTGAGGGCAGCTTCATTTCTCGTAAGTGGAGACTTGACTACACTACTGTAGAAGAAGAGTGCACACACTGAAGTTGTTCAGAGCAGTAAAATGTGCAGCCTACAAAACAAAAATAAGGGTAATATAAAAGGAACTGACTTGCTACACTGAAAGGCACAGAGAATAAAAACTGAAAGTTAACTGATACAAACCTTTTGATGTCTTGCTAATACCGTAATGAAGACTTCTTGTTGACATGCATACAGCACTGCTGATAATCTGAGAAAAGTAAGTACAATTTAGTCATCCTGCTATCATATATTGGGTTTTGTCAGCACTTCTCTTTTTACACAATTCTGCAAGGGGATGTCCCATGCAAAATTGAGAAGACATCTTATTATTGTCCTGCATTAGTTGGCGTCCTGTAAGGACTATCTATGTTCTTACCCAGAGCAAAAGAAAAAAAAAAAAAAGGCTACAAGTGCCTATTACCAAATGGAATTTTGTTTTACTTTATTGTACATAAAATCAACTCAGTTTTTAAAGCAATTTTTATCACCAACTGTACTTATCATATATATACTACTCTCTTGGAAAATCTTCAAAACAAATTGGTTGGGAGGAAATGAAAAACTATAAAAAAACTTCTTGGAAAAGTGATAAATAAATAAATGAGGGAATAGAATATAAAACCAATATTCCTCAAATTCAGTGAATATAAAAAATGTTTTTTTTTAATATCTTGCATATAGCTCTCACACCTCATCCAATTCAAAAATAAAAACAAGCAACTACTCAAGTTTTTTTAGTGTGTAGTTACAGGAAACTATCTCATTCATATAACTACGACATCAAGAAGAGCTAATTAGAAAAAACTAAATTCATAAAAATGAAGAATATGAGCCAGCCTAAATGTGTGTACCTTTCTAACAATTCCAGTACTTTTAACCATTCTTACTAAATTCAGAAACACATTGGCTAGCCCCCTACGGGGTACATCGAAATAGAATTTCTGTTAATTTACAGATGAGACTGTTCCACACACACACACACACACACACACACACACACACACACACACACACACACACACACACAAACACACAAAAGCAGCTAATCCATGTAACTGACATATATAATTTTTTTCTTGCAATTATCTGATCACCTTGATTCAAAGTTTCACTAAAACAACCAATAACACACCAAGCTCCACCTGGTACACTAAACTCAAATAGCACCTCATCTCAACAGATGCTCTGGAGGCCTGGCTTTCCCATAAGTAACAGGCTATTAAGCAAAAAAAAAAAACTTTATAGCCTGCACTTGAATATTCCCTAGATATCTCACTGCTAACAGCAATTCCACAGGTCCTAACCTAAACAAAGCTGTTCTTTCATTCAAGAAATCTATTTAAAAATGTACCACATCTAAAATGGCAGCAAAACCAACAAGAACAACATAGCAGGAACCAGTCAAACCAGACGAACTTAACACATACTTTTAATGCTCGATTTCTTTTGGTTTCAATTTCCCCTGACTGACTGCTCTTGAAGGATACATTTGGACTTCGCCCAGGTCAAGCTGGTCCAAAACATCTGAAGGCAGAATACATGTCTGAAAAGATGAACCCTTGTTAGCTACAAAAGAAGCTTCTCTGTGAAAAAACAGTGCATTCAAATATTGTGCACAAAAATGATGTTACTGTTAAGACAGTGCAATTTTTTTTAAACCACCAAAAACAAGTAGTGAGCATTTTATATATAAATGCTTGTCTAATATTAAAAACAGATGGATATCCTTCTTTTTCAGGTGAAATGTATATAATTACACAAAAGATTCTCCAATAATGTTGTTGTTAACTGCAGGCGATTCATTTCGAGAGCCATTCAAAACTTGCTTCGAGAACATCTGAACCGGCTGGTTAATCCTTAAATACCTGAAGGAATGCAATTCTGAAAGAAACCCCTGCAACACCAAAGCCTTGATCAACAGGAGAGCAAACCATGGATGCTCATCTAAAGAAATTAAATACTTAAAACATTAACAGGAGGAATGCTTGCCCAAAGCCCATTACTACTAACGTACTTGAGATTCCCCTCTGCGCCAAACACAAGGCCAATCTCATTAGAGTAGCACCTCAGCTTAACAGACACTTTGGGGTCTGGCTTTCTGTTATATAGGTAACAAAGTCTCTAGGTATATATCAAAGACCCTATATTACAGCCTTTACTTGAGTATTTCCTAGACATCTGACAGCTAACAGCAATTCTGCATCATTCCTGACCTAAACGTACTTGTGCTTTATACTGCAACATTCAATTTAAGAGCTTTATCTAAAAATGTATCACATCTATATAAGATGGTAGCATATAAAAGGTAATGATAATAATACAGTATCTGGAAAGTACTGAAGGCCACAAACTTGACGTGTTACCTGCCACCAAGGAGGAGGACTTTTCAAAACCTTGTTGCTTCTGCTGACAATCACACAGTATTGTCTAAAGGCAGCATGACTCTCATAGTTTTACCAAATTGGGAAAAAGACATACAAACTGACAAGAATTGCAGGTTTAAAGAATCTTTACAGGGGCGAAAACAACTATTATTTCACCTTTAAAGTAACGTCACGTAAATTTACACTAATTACTCTACATAAAATTGTTAGAATATAATTTACTCACTACCATAAAACACCAAATGTGCAATATTTAAACCTCACTCCCATTTGCCTACTTATACACTCATACACTTGAGGTTTTAAATACATTACATTAATTATACAAACCCATTCACTTTCCAATTATTTAAAGCATGCACCCTCCAAGTATTAGAATACAAAACATGGTATATAACAACACCCACAATCATGTAAACTGTATATATACCCTTTAGACTAGAAAAAAAAACTGTCATCATTTTTCCCCCACGCTTTCATGACGTTTTCCCTTCACAAGCTTTAGATTTGAAAGGAAGCCTTTTCCAAAGTCTTGCCTTGGGAGCTTTTTGCTCAAGATTCTATCAAGTCCTTATATACGCTAATTCCTTTTCTTCTTGATTCCTGGGCATCAGAAAACTGTCTTGTCATATCAGACATTAATCATTTAGAAGGGTGAAGTAATAGTGGTGCCTCTTGAAGGGGGATTACTGAAAGGGCACAAGGAAGCTGTCCAGTCTGAACAAGTTGAAAGAGTTCCCTCTCAAATTATATTCAAGGCTTCCTTCCCTCCTCCCAAAGAAGTTCAAATTTCCCCACCCACATCAATGATTTCCCAGGCAATTCTCATTCAAAGATCTCTCCCACAAACTGAACACAACACCTGCCCCAACCCCAAAAAGAAAAATATTCCTCCTCTAATTATTACAATACTTGTTCTCTCAAAATCTAAGAAACCCACCCCAAAATAAATTCAAATACAGGCCTCTTACTCAACACTGACCCACCAAACCAACACAGGTTCCAAGTTTTCTCATATTCAACTTTAAGCCTAAACTTTACTCAAAGTACCTCCCACAAAAACACTTTAAAACAGCAATAATCTCAAGCAATATCATAAGATACCAAACACATAACATTCAAACTTCATTCCCCTGTGCCTACTTACAAACTTGGAACTTATAATAAAATAAATTGGTAATTTTTCACTCAAAACTATATGAGGTCTTTATCTTCATTCATTTCTTTAAAATTCTGAATATTTTGGGCATCAAAATAACTAACTTTACTACTAATATTAGAACTTTGCTACTAATATTAGAACTTACCAAGATCCTCATGGACCAACTCAGTCATGTACCAGTTACATAACTTTACCTAACCTTGGCTCTCTGAAATTCCAACATTTCTTAAAAATACAAGTGACCTGCTTAAGTTCGACAAATCCTTGTGCAGTGAAATTTCCTAAAATAATGTATACTGATAAGTGACCTGCCTTGGTGCAACATAATCTTTGTACGGTGAAATTTCCCAAAATATAATCTTTGTACAGTGAAATTTCCCAAAATAATGCACTGAATATGAAACTACCTTATTGAAACTGCAATAACTGTCATACTTACAGAACACTATCTAGGACTGTATTTGGAAGATGCTCATTAAAAAAAACTAACATTAAAACAGGCGGTGGCAAGTGCCCTCAGAATACTCACTTGTTGCTTAACTGAACAGATCTCTTGTCACTGTCTTGCATCATATGATGTTCTAGAACTCTTCTATCTCTAACCATATGTACTTATGCAGACTTTAAAGAATACACTACAAGTTGTTTTACTTTATCTTACATAAAATAAGCCAAATTTTTCAAACATTTTCTTCATTATATTTATGCCTAGTAAACATGGACTGTTAGAAAATGCTCCCAATTCTTTCTACTGGGGAATCTGTGTAAAATAATAAGTCAAAGACTTCAACACATGATGACATGAATATTTAGCAGAGATCTCATCATTGCCATACCCTACATAGCCCAGCAGTTAATCACCACCAAACCAGCCTCTACTGTAAAGGATCTGATTTTTCCTCCCAACCACAACAATGATTTCCTTCTTAGGTCAGTCAAAGACCTGTCCCCTGAAGGAGTTCAAGGATTTACAGTCAAACTTTTCCTTCACAAGGTAATCAAAGAGTTCCTTCTTCTCCGAAGGCATTTCCTTTTGCCTCACAACTCATTCCAGTGTCTTCCTACTAAGACATCAAGTTTCGCTGACAAATTAAACAAAGATTTCCCCTGCAAAACCTTTCAAGAACCTCCCTCCTAAGCCAAGTTTACAAATTTCCATCCCAAGGTGATCTTTCCCATTGTTTTCAAGTTTCCTTTCAAGTAAATATTCTCATTCCTATCCAATACACTTAAATATCCTCTCTAATGTATTCCAAAGTTTCCCTTGAACCATATTCAATAAAAACCATCCAAAGGCACTCTTAGAATTTCATCATAAACACACACACACACACAAAAAAAAATTTCCTTCGGAAGTTCTCAAACCTACCTCCAAGGTGGTTCAAATGTCCCTCCCACCAATATGGTTATAAATCAAAACATTTCACTCGTGGAAATGTTTAAAAGTGTTCCTGTCCAAATTACATTCAATGGCCCCTCACCCATCCCTCCCAAGGAGTGCCTATTTCCCCTACCAACATCAATGGTTTCCCTACCAATTAACTTTCAAAGATCTCTCCCTCCCAACCCCCAAAATATCATCCCCCCAAATCCTCCCCAAAACTCACTCCCAAAAAAATTCAAATACAGGCCACTTACCCAACACTACCCACCACACCAACGCACGTTCCCAAGAATATAGCATAGAATAGAACAGAATATAGTATTTAGGCCAAAGGCCATGCGCTGGTACCTATGAGGTCATTCACCGTTGAAAACAGAACTTGACAGTAAGGAGGCTTGAAAGGTGTAACAGGAGAAAAACCTCCCAGTTGCATTCAGAAACAATTGTTGGAGAGGGTGGAAGTCAGATGGAGCTAAGAGGATAATATGAACGAAGGTACAATAAAAGGAACGAAAGAGGCTGCAGCTAGGGACCGAAGGGACGCTGCAAAGACCCGTAAGTAATGTCTACAGTACACCAAATGAGGTGCACTGATGGCACTATCTTCCTACGGTTCCCAAGTTCTCTCATTTCCAATCTCAAGCCTACAATTTATCAAAAGAATCTCCCTGTAAAAGCGCTTCCAAACAGCACTCATCTCAAGCATTGCCATAAATTACCAAATACTTAAATACTTAACATTCAAACCTCATTTCCTTGAATCTACTTACACACTTCAAACATACAGTAAAACAAATTGGTAGTTTTATTCAAATTTCTATGAGGTCTTTATCTTCATTCATTTTCTCAATTCTTAATGCTTGGGCATCAAAACTAACTTCACTGCTAACTCAGAACTCATCAAGATCCCCAATGGGCCAACTCAAATCATTTACTAGTTACATCAACATTACCTACCTAACCTTAGCTCTCTGAACTTCCAACAGACTTCAAAACTATAAAAGTGACCTGCCTAATGCAACATAAACTTTGTACAATGAAAATTGACCAAAATACTGTACAAAATATAAAAGTGATTTCAAAAAACTGTTATGACTAATTAATACTTGTTTTGGGTCAATTTAGTTACTTCACTGGGATTTATCCAGCTGATATAGAGTTAAAATATACTGTCTGTTCATGCCATGAACTTCATTACTTGAAATGGACTGAAGCACTGGTTTACATCAAGTCAGTCAGGATGAATTCTTTAAACCAAACCTATGCCAATTATAAACTTTAGGCATAATTACAGACTTTTATATAACTCCTGACTTCCTGAACTATTCTGGGGTTTTCAGAACAAAAGAAAGGTAAAAAAATAAGGATTAAAATCCTAGGTACCTAAACTCTCCAAAAACCTCGAGACTGTGGTTTGTCATTACATAAAAACCTTTGGGTTTATATTTTAGTTACAACGAAGGATTAGTATAAATATATATATATATATATATATATATATATATATATATATATATATATATATATATATATATATATATATATATATATATATATATATATATACATATATATATATATATATATATATATATATATATATATATATATATATTATATATATATATATATATATATATATATATATATATATATATATATATATATATATATATATATATATATATATATATATATATATATATATATATATATATATATATATATATATATATATATATATATATATATATATATATATATATATATATATATATATATATATATATATATATATCATCTCTTTCACTTCTATATGTTACTCAAAACGGGGAGAAGCTTTACATTAACTTTTGGTATAAAATTGGCCTATGCAACTTTCATGCGCATCTGTATTTACACTTCGCTTCCAGTAGTTACAATTCTTGAATGTGTCTTCCATTTGTCAACTTTCTCGTAGAATATCTACTGTAGTGTTAAATTCCTTGCAAGTGAAAAAAAAGCATATTAATGTGGAATAACGTCTGTGCTTAAAAGGAATCGTAACCTAGAAATTCTGATCCAACAGACAGATAGCCAGCCTTCCCATTATTTGGCCTACCCTACAGACACCTAAACAATACAGAAATGCTCCATATATTCGAGGCAGTGAATGGGCAGTAAGTCTGTCCTATGGGGCACTTTTCATAAAGACTAGTGGGGTGACATTGGGCATAAAAGCTCCCCACAAGAAGTGGGTAAATTCACCAAAGCTTCTTCCACTTCAGTAATTGAAATTCGCCTTGCATTCAGAAGAGCTCTATGGGATATTCATACGTTCAAATATTTCCACCAATGTACAATGGAACAATGAAATATATATCAAGACGTCATCACTAGTGAGAGTTTAAAAAATAAAGTTATATATACGTAGGAATTGTTGTGATTGATTGATTATGAAATTTAGGTCCTGAGGACCAAGAGCCGGAACCCATCAGGATTACTCAGCGCAGGGATGAAGATGAAATGTATAAATTAATGATGTGATTGATAATGAAAAGGTGAATGATGAAAACATACTGTCCTAGTAAAATTCAAGTGTTAAAATATGAACGTCAAAAATAAAGAATGATATTAGATAAAAACCATAAAAAATTAATATAAAAATTTTATATTTAAAATATATATACTTAGTATATAAAATAAATTAAAAATCTTTAATGAATATGTACTAAATGGTAGTGCCTACGCCAGACATGTCCTATTTTAAAATTATTATATTGAGGGTTGCTCTACACACACACACACACACACACACACACACACACACACACACACACACACACACACCTTCAACGGCCATCAAAATTTTAATGTAAAAGATAAAACAGAAACAGGGCACTTTGCCCAAATGACGCATCAGAGAGAGCGTCTTTGCGTCAAGTGCAACCCAGTGACTCCGAATTGCCCCAAAAAGTTACGACGCAAGACATCCGGGATAGACAGACGCATTGACTAATTAAATCATACGACACTGCATATAAAGAGACTGGGGGATTCCATTTGGAAACAAATAAGGCTCCGATTCAGACGCCGCCATGCCCACCCCAACCGCATGACGCATCATGACGACACGCGGGCCGCGTACACAAAGATCTCCTTGGCCAACTTTATCGTGACGCATCGGCCATGATATGAGTCCAAAAATGATAACTATAACATCCCAGAGTAGTATAGTAAGTAAATATCATAAAAATAATACTCACATGGCATAAAAAAGCGGCTTCAACCTCGTGAAATAAGGGACGTTCAACAAAACCATTTGTAACTCACGCACGCCATGGCATATATATTCAAAAACTGACCATGAGAAGAAGGAAAAAGAGAAAATAAGCACTATAGAAATTAAATCAAGTAAAGGGAATATCAGTCTATCATACGAACATTTTCTCATAATTACCAAAGCAGCACGTAGTAACGATGCAACTCTAAAGAAAGTACTGGAGAAAGCTGAGTCAACCCCAATCGAGAGAGTCAGCAGCCTGCGGACACTGCTCTGGAGAAGTTGATGATGAAGGAACTTGCTGTGATACTTGTACAGACACTTGGTTTCATTACGGATGCTCCGGTATAGAGCCCAGAGACTCACCCATACTTGGCAGTGAGAACATATTGTACGTCTGTAATAACTGCAAGAGGCCTGAACAAAGAACACACAAAAAACTCATCGAAGATGAACTTGAAGAAATCAAAGAAAACACAGAAACATTAACAAAGTTGATTCAGGATTCGGTTCAGAAAGCTGGTGACGTAATGATCAACATAGATGAAATCCAAAACAAAATTGACAATGTTGATAAAGATGTAAAGACCATGACAAACATGGATAAAATGTATGCTGAATCATTAAAGGCAAAAAAAAAAAAAAAAAAAAAAAGTGCTTCTGATCAAATCTACAAGGGAAGAGAGCACAGCGGCAAATGAAAAGAGAGAAATTATGAGTAAAATAACGGCGCCAGTTGAACAGGTTAAAACGGCAAGAGATGGACACTTACTTATTTGTAAGATTTCCAGACAGGAAAAACTTAGAAAAGGCAAAAATGCAGATTCAGAGTATCAACAATATGTCAGTAAACGAGAAGGGTAAACTTAAACCAAAAATAAAAGTAGTCTATGTCCCGAAGGATGAAGATGACATTGACTTTGTAAAGAAAAATCCATGGATAGGTAACCTCATTTCTGAAAATGACGACCTGAAAATTGTAAAAAAAGTGATAGCCAAAGATGACAAATACAAACACTGTATCATCAAATGCACACCACATATACGAGAGACTATCTATGATAAAGGTGGCAAACTGTGTACACTGTATAGCCGTTGCAAAATATTCGACTGTTACTTACATGCCCTATGAGTGCTATAAATGTCAGGAATTTGGTCACAGCGCAGCAAACTGTAGAAATGACCAAGCTGCCCTAGATGTGGTGAAAATCACAATCAAGTGAATGTGCTAGCAACATCTCCAAGTGTAAAAATTGTGTATAGAAAGGCCATAGTGATACCAAACATAAAACATATGATGGCAGTAAGTGCGCAGTATATAAAGAATATGCGTCAAAGGTGAAAAATAATACGGATCATGGCCTTGACTAATAATCTTCTATGCAATTTAATACAAGAAGAAAGCAAATAAAAAAAAAAGGAACTAAAGACTCTCCTACTCTGCAGGAGGTACGATACTGACGAGAAAACACTGAAAGACAATCACCATAAAATATAAGAAGCACCTTATTTCGAAAACGTACAAGGACCCGCCAGAGAGGGAATTCTCCCTGTGGAGGGCTCTACATGAGACCAAAGTAAGTATAGCTTAGTTTTACCAGACCACTGAGCTGATTAACAGCTCTCCTAGGGCTGGCCCGAAGGATTACACTTATTTTACGTGGCTAAGAAACCAATTGGTTACTTAGCAACGGGACCTACAGCTTATTGTGGAATCCGAACCACATTATAGCGAGAAATGAATTTCTATCACCAGAAATAAATTCCTCTAACTCTTCATCAGCCGGCGGCGGGAATCGAACTCCGGCCCATCGAATGACGGTCTGAAGCTCAACCAACTCGGCCAACAAAGGGCTTTACATGAGACCAAACAAAGTGAAACAAAGTGAAAGAGCATTGAACAAAGTGAAACAAAGTGAAAGAGCATTGAATGACGATCACAATGGCGTATAATATATCAAATATAAGAAACCGAATGTGGAAGAAGAATGAGCAATTTGAAAACCCAAGTGATTTCTGAGGAGAATAATAATGACTTTTTTTTTTTTGGTTAGGAACTGATTCCCAACCATTCGATTGAATGAATGGATTTATTATTAACGTTAAGTAAAACTACAAAAGTTGTGATTAAATAATAATTCATTTCTTTTCAGGTAAATAAATGGACCTAATGTCTAATTTAGCTTGGTATAAGTCTACGCGTCATTATTATTAGATAGTAATGATGGGCGACTGAGGACGTATATATAAATATTCGTATTAATCGAAAGGTTCTAATAAATCATTCGTCATATTCATCAGTAATTCGTCACATTCATCAGTAAGAAATGAGTCAAAATTGCCGCAGGCTGAATCACATAGGCCTAAAACTTACAACCGCCATGGCTGCTTCCTCTGACTGAGTCACCCTGATTTTTATTATTATTATTATTATATTAGTCTTTTTACTTGTCCCTGCTTACATTTGCCTGATGTCTGCTAAACTTTATCATAATCATTCTTATGGTAGCCGCAACTGAGAGAGAGAGAGAGAGAGAGAGAGAGAGAGAGAGAGAGAGAGAGAGAGATACTTGCTATGATAGGGACACATGACAGTGTTAAGTGTTCACGTCCTCCCATTTTCTGAAGCTCTGTTGCTCTCCTTTGAACCGAGGAAGGTAGAGAGAGAGAGAGAGAGAGAGAGAGAGAGAGAGAGAGAGAGAGAGAGAGAGTTATCAGTCAGGACACGATTTATTGAGGTGTCAGGAGGTGAAGCAAAACAGCGTTGCCAAACGTATGTAATGATTCAGCTCTCGCTCCCTCCAAAAGCAGTTAAAAAATTTGGGGAGTTGGGGGTTCAATGGGGGTTAAATCCCGTGACACGGGAGGTCATCCCTGACCTTTGCCACCTGCTTAATGTATGACGACCATATATATTTCCAAGTTAATCAATTTTCATAATATTTTTCATAACCGAAAGTTGAGTTTCCATTGTAGGCCTATGTTTCAAATTGGGTGGAGAGAGAGAGAGAGAGAGAGGAGAGAGAGAGAGAGAGAGAGAGAGAGACGCACACACGAGGCGTCTCGACCAGACAGACGATCGACCATAGTAATGGCGTATGAATGACGATTTTAAATTACGTGTTTTCATAAAGTCTTTCGACGAACGCATACACGCCGCTACTAAGGTCCACACCAAAACTCAGCAGAGCTACAGACACACAGACGGACAGACAGACAGCGCATGTGAACAGATATACAAGACAGAAGCAGACAGACAGACAGACAGGACATTGAAACGAAGTGAACTGAACAAAAACGAGTACGAAAGAAAGATGGTGGTCTGTTCATTTACGAAGACGATGAACAGAAACCTCGACGTTCTTGACGTTCAAGAAGGAAGTCACACCTAACTGCAAATCTCTCTCTCTCTCTCTCTCTCTCTCTCTCTCTCTCTCTCTCTCTCTCTCTCTCTCTCTCTCTCCTGGAATCTCTGTTAAGTAGATATAGTAAGATGATGTCCGTGTACCTTCTCGTTCTACATCCACTCGGCCTAGCTCACTCTTTTCCCATTCCAAACTTCGCCAAATCTATAATGCCAACATTTCTTTATATAATAATAATAATAATAATAATAATAATAATAATAATAATAATAATAATAATAATAATAATAATAATAATAATAATAATCCAGGTTTTACGGATACAAGCTACAGACGCTAAACTTAGGTGCAGGTCTTTCATTACAAAGATTACAAGAGGGGGAGGAGGAGGAGGAGGAGGAGGACGGAGTAGGAGGGAGGAGTTAACATACTACCTCAACTTCCTCTTCCTCCTCCTACTCCAGTGTGGACTACATCCGCCTTTTCCGGAGGGCTCCCCCCACCCCCTTCGTTACTTGCCTGAGCGTTACGGGGGACCCTTGGAAAACTATTTTATTATTATTATTATTATTATTATTATTATTATCATTATTATTATTATATTATTATTATTAGCTCGTGCACCCCTACCGGTGTGGCCGGTATCATAGACTGACCAGGCGATACGTCTCCGGCGCTCTCTCTCTATCTCTCTCGCCCCTTCTCCTCCTATCTCTCTCCCTCTCTCTCTCTCCCCTTCTCCTCCTATCTCTCTCTCTCTCTCTCCCCTTCTCCTCCTATCGCTCTCTCTCTCTACCACCGGCACCTATTAGGCCTAGAAGCTCGCAACGTCTCCCGGACCGATTTCATTATTATTATTATTATTATTATTATTATTATTATTATTATTATTATTATTATTATTTACTCGTAATATTTAGTGAAATATTAATTATTTCCCAGGGTGGATTTGAGGACCCAGAGAGAGAGAGAGA
>JANJGK010000005.1:28888459-28910959 GCA_039081455.1 Macrobrachium rosenbergii | reverse complement strand
GGAGGAGCAGAAAGGGAAGAACAAACACGCCGCGGTTTCCTCACTTGGAGAAACATTTTCTGAACCGTATCATGTCACTTACTGTCAACATTTGCCTGAGCAGAACACACGACGTGAGGAGAATTTCACGTGGCATAAATTTCGATATTGTTCTAAAAACTTCTAAAAAGTACCAAATAAACGAATTTATTACGGATATAGATCAAGACGGAAATAAAGTTTGATTAGCAAGTGGAGATTGTTCTAAAATCTTCTGAACTTACTGCAGGCACAGATCAAGGCATCACAAAGCCTGACTCTCCAGCAAATAAGAAGAAGACAAGATCCTCAACTTTGAGAAAGACACACTCTAACAGGAATGAATATATACAGGATTGAAGTAAATACACATTTGTAACCTATCTCTTCACATATTTTACCGTTAAGTATACTGTACTATACACACAACAATTTTTTGCGTATTCTAGTGTACTAATCGCAGATATAAAAGAGCTATACATCAAAGAAAGCATCAAAAGATAACGAAGAAGTGTCCTATAGAGACACTGACAAAATAAACAGAAAAAACAGCAAACTTTAGTAAATGATGGAAAACTTGACTCTGGACAAAAAGACAGAATAGTGAGTTATGTTTCATGGCGTCAGTCGACTGTACTGAGAGAGAGAGAGAGAGAGAGAGAGAGAGAGAGAGAGAGAGAGAGAGAGAGAGAGAGAGAGAGAGAGAGAGAGAGAGAGAGAGAGTTCTGAGTTCTTAAAACTCAGTCGCGACTGACAAAACAAGAATCTTTTTCAGGATCAAATATTCATCTGTAAATATTTCCCTCCACGTAATCCTACTGTCTTCCATCGTCAGCACAGACAGACAGACAGACAGACAGACAGACAGACAGACAGACAGACAGACAAAGCGTCCGTCACAGGGGTTATGTGTTATGTGTCATAGACATTGTTGGAACTCATTTTGTTGCTCGAAAGAAGGCCTCCGGTCCATTTGCATTTTATGAGTGAAAGTGATGAAAGACAACTGCCCAATGAGGTGGGGGGGGGAGGCCTAAGGGGTAGGGGAGGGGGGAGGGTGCCCACAGCTGCGGGTAGGGGAAGGGGGTGAATGGTAGGGGGCGAGGGGTGCCCAATAAACAAACAGGCCTTCACGTCCTTTTCGGAGGAGTGACGTTGGCTGGCACTGATTCGCCTTTTCGGAGGAGTGACGTTGGCTGGCACTGATTCGAGGTCTTGTGGTTGAATGAACTCGACGTTATTCACTATGTCAAGTGTCATGTTATTCTCTATTTAAGGTGTTATGTTATTCATTATATAAGGTGTTACGCTATTCACTACGTAAAGTGTTACCTTATTCACTATATATAAAGATATGTTATTCACTCTAAACATTGTTATCTTATTCAATATGCAAAGAGTTACGCTATTCACTATGTGGTAATAAGTGTGACGTTATTCAATATTGCTATAATCACGTTGCTTCAATTATTCCCGCCATTACTAATAAGGTGGTGCTTCTCTTTGAACGAAATGATCCTACTGTAGACACTTTCACCTCACCTAGAATAAAGTTTCCGCTTTGTTCCCACGAGATAGAGTTCCCATACATCACGAACATTGAGTTTCCAGTTGATATCTATGCCTTAGTTACGTAAATAATTTTCCACAAGAATGAGCTCCCACTTTGTTCCCAGAAGGCTTCAGTTCCAATTGTTTCCAAAGACTGAGTTCCCAGTTGTTTTCCAAAGGCTGTGTTCCCAGTTTGTTTCCAAGGACTGAGTTCCCAGCTTGTTCCCAGAAGTATGAATTCCCATTTGATTCCAAAGACTCAAATTCCAAATGTTCCCAGAGGGACGAGTTCCCAAAGACTAAGTTCCCAGTTGGTTCCCAGAAGTTCGAATTCTCATTCGTTGCAAATAGACTGAGTTCCCACTTCAGAAATATCAAAAGTTAATTTTTTTCTTTTAAAGAGAGAGTTCCCATTTAATGCAAATCAGGGTTCCCCACTGTTCCCACAAATTTCAGCCCCATTCCCACACAAGACCCTCCTAACTTACAAAAACCACACGCCCAAAAGAAACTAATACATAGGCCTCATCTAAAACTATCTTCACAAATCAATGACATTTTAAAATGGATGTTGTTGGTATTAATTAATTTTTTTTACTAAAAAATTAAAATAAAAGATTTAACCATATCTACAGTCGTCAATCATGAAAATATAAACAATGCATAATAAAAGTGTACATTGGAAAACCCAGTTATGTTATGCACGTCCAGCGTCTAATTTGCATACAGATATTTGCCATATGGAAAACTTGCCTCTGTCCCATCATAACATAGGACTCGATAAACGCTGCACACTTTAAACTCACCTCTCTCTCTCTCTCTCTCTCTCTCCTCTCTCTCTCTCTCTCTCTCTCTCTCTCTCTCTCTCTCTCTCTCTATCATAAACCTGTCATGTAAGTACGCAATCGGGTAAGTTACGAATAATGACAGGGCTAACTAAAATATCGGGGAGAGAGAGAGAGAGAGAGAGAGAGAGAGAAGAGAGAGAGAGAGAGAGAGAGAGAGAGAGACGTAAATTCAACGGTCAATGGCAAATGATTATTACCGTGGATTAGTCGCCCAGTGACGCAATGAGGATAATGGAATGGAAATTGAACTGAAAATCCATGACGACCATATTTGCCCAATACATTACTCCAACAGAGCTTCATTCAGTCTCCCATTTTTCAGTGTTGTGCTTCATGTCACTTCTCTCCCCCTTCATAAACCCTCGTTAAGCCTTGGGTGTCCCGTTGGAACCTACAATTTGTTTTCCTCCAAAACCCTTAGTCAAGCGAGGATGACAAACTCACATGGGTGGCAATGTAGGAAACTTAGGATGGAAGGAGGAGTAACACCTTTAGTTGAGAGACTCTTAACAGACCCTGATGGGAAGAAAGTCTTGGTAAAACACAGAACCATTAAGGTCTTATGCCAGCAAGAGTCCTTGCCCCAAAGTGGCTCATAAGTGTCCTAAAGTATTGTTAAACGGTCTGTAAGCGTGGTAAATTGTTGCCCAAAAGTGCCCCGTTAGTGTAGGTAAGTATTGCCCAAAAGTGCCCCGTTAGTGTGGGTAAGTATTGCCCAAAAGTGCCCCGTTAGTGTGGGTAAGTATTGCCCAAAAGTGCCCCGTTAGTGTAGGTAAGTATTGCCCAAAAGTGCCCCGTTAGTGTGGGTAAGTATTGCCCAAAAGTGGGCAGTAAGTGGTGTACAGCGTTGCCCAAAAGTGGCTCATAAAGCATGATCAAATGTCACCCAAAAGTGGCCAGTAAGTGTGATGAAGTTTCAAAGGGAAACAATAGGTTTGGGTGGAACCATAAACTAGGTCTAACCAACCAAGCTCGGCTTTATTGCAAAATGGTGTTCCTCTCAACATAAAGCTGTACACTCTTGAGCCTGTGCGGTTTCTACTGCACTGTATATGCCATCGCTGCCTTAGTCCTCAGAGTGCGTCCACACTAAAGTAAAACATATCACGAACATGTCGGCCTCTCATTGCACAGACATCGCAAACAGGTTGCACACACGTTCAATGATTTATTGGCAGTTCTAAACAGGGCTTCATACGATTATCCATCATTGCCGAAGGTTCGTTCTCAACTTATGGTTGCTGACTTTGTTTCCAACTTATATACGATATATATGCGAAAGTTGTCAACATGTTTTTATTGGAGCGTGGACGCATCCTTGCTGTCAGTTCCATTTTCACGAAGCCTTTCTAAATATCTTCTATTATCAACAATGACATCAAACGGAGTAGAGATGTGATGGTAGAAGTAAAGACACTTTGCACGAGAGAGAGAGAGAGAGAGAGAGAGAGAGAGAGAGAGAGATGAGAGAGAGAGAGAGAGAGAGAGAGCCACCCAAAGGAGAAAGGTATCCAGCTTCGATCTCCCGAAATTTAAGACAAAAGAAAAAAAGGAAAACTCTTCTCTTCCTTAAGCAACATCGGAAGAAGGAACACAAACAATAAGACTAAGAATTCCAGGCCTTTGTTTGTTTCTTGTCTGTTTTCGATTCTCCTACGACTCGGGGATCAGTCAAGCATAAGGGATATGGCCTCTCTCTCTCTCTCTCTCTCTCTCTCTCTCCTCTCTCTCCTCTCTCTCTCTCTCTCTCTCTCTCTCTCTAGGAGGATGGTGGCTGGTTTTGTTTATTCAGTTTTCGTTACTGACAGACTCCGACTGAACAAACTCCAGCAGCCACGCGCGCGCGCGCGACACGTACTAAACAGGAAGCTTCGGATATTCGTCCATTCAGAAGTGATACAAAACTGAAATTGTACAGAATGTTTTTACAGTTTTTCTCTGTGTGAAAATTGCATTGCAAGAGATCCTGGTCACAAGAGAGAAAAAGGCCTAGAATTTCTTTTCCTCTAGACTTGGTAAAGTAAAATAAATTTAAGATAATAATTATACACATATTTATCTATATTCAGCTTCTGAAATAATATCGTATATAAATAAGAATACTTTCCTCTCAATAGCTTTTCTCCTTAATTTCATTAAAAAACTCCCTTTTGCAAAAGCTGAACGGTTGGTAAAATAAAAACAACATTAATTAAAGTGAGTGAGAGTCATTAACTGATTGATCTTACTGCAGAAAACAGCCTCTTGAATACCAATGTGCAGAATGTAGAGTAGAGTATAGAGTGATGAAGGCGACCAACAAATGAGGCCTTTTCTGTCATCACCACTGACGACGCTCTTTCAGGGCTTCCCTTTGGGAAACTTTCACGATTAAATGATTCTTTACAAACAGGGCAACAACAGAACATGGAATTACAATACAAAATTTAGGCCAAAGGCCAAGCGCTGGGACCTATGAGGTCATTCAACGCTGAAAGGGTTGCACTATGAAACAACTGACAGGAGAGGTGAAAAGTAAGACGGAAGAAAGAGAATACGAACTGAGGTACAGTAAAAGGAATGAGAGGGGGATGTAGCAGCTAGGGGTCGAAGGGAAGCTGCAAAGAACCTTGAGTAATGCCTACAGTGCACCGCGTGAGGCACACTGACAGCACTAACACTCCTTAGGGGGATAACGGAACTTGGATAGTCTTTCCCTGAGGCTCAAGAGAGAGACATAACAAGAAGAGGTTAAAATAAAATCTCAGTACGAAGAAGAAGAAACAGTTTGCGATTCCAACTGACAGAAAAACAAATGTCTTTATGAACCTCCACCATTATATATTGTGGACTCATTTGCGTCCTCCGTAAGTCTTGCAGAATCCAATAGTCTCGTATTTTTAGACTTGATTTTTTCATGATAAAATTATCGCCCTCAGCGACCTTCTCATTCAAAAACCCAAATGGAGTAAATTTAACTTCGCAGAACTTTTCCATCCAGTTGTGTCACAGCATCTGCCAAAAGCTAATGAAAGATGAGATGAATGCATTAAATGGGTCAAAATACCCGTGTCCCGGGAATAATGAATAGCTTCAGAGCTTGACAACAGCTAGAGAAAAGCATTTTCTCTCTCCCTCTCTCTCTCTCTCTCTCTCTCTCTCTCTCTCTCTCTCTCTCTCTCTCTCTCTCTCTCTCTCCACACGCATGCTTCTTTCAAATAACACACCTTTCTTCCTTTTGGTCCCCTGCCATTTCTAATCAAGGAGGCTGGGAAGAGGGTGGGCCAGTGTATAGGTTTCTTGGTGTAACCTATACACTGGCCCACCCTCTTCCCAGCCTCCTTGGTGGGCTGTGGTATAGGTTATACCAAAGGGTGGGCCGGTGTACAGGTAACGACAAACTCTTCGGAAACGCCTTCCACGCACGTTTTGACCCCATCAAAAGTAAGCTGTCCAATAAGAAGCATCATCCCTACACTTCGCTGGCAAAACACCTTTTCACCAAACGCTCTTTCCTCTCCCTTCATCATATTTCTTGTTCAAAAAACTATTGAATAGCACCCCCCCCACCCGCCCTCTCTCTCTCTCTCTCTCTCTCTCTCTCTCTCTCTCTCTCTCTCTCTCTCTCTCTCTCTCTCTCATTTATGACTTCAGATTGAATGAGTCTTTATTTTCTTCTTAATTTCTTTTGTTTCTATTCCTTAATTCTGTGCCTGTGGGGTGTTTACTCTCGAGTCCTTTGAAGCTGAACTGGAAGCATTCTATTTCCCTCGGTTTCTGCTGACATTCCGTTCAGGGCAAGTTCTCGGGACACGGTTTTTACTCCTCTTTGGTGTCGCCTTTATTTTGGCCTGGGTTGACCTTTTATGAAGATTTCTTTTCTCTTTTCCCCTGCAAATATCTCACGCCTCTCTCTTTTCTTTACCAACGGGGAATCATTCGCTTTCGTCTCTTTCTTTTCCTCTTCCTCTTTAGCTTTTATCAATTCACTTGGGTCTGGGCAGGGTAAGGGTGAGGCCATGAGACTAACGCGACCTCGTGTTGATACCCCGGATGCGGGTTCGAATCCCGCTACGGACATGAGAGCGACTTCATACTCTTGCATTTGGACCTCAGGTTTTATAGCGATGAGCGGGACTAAAAGAACTCGAGTAGAGGCCATTCTGATTACTGCAATTACATACGTTCGTGGTAAAAAGTGACCAACAGATTCTGAGGGCGATTTTTACACAAAATTAAAAGCAATGCCTTACTTTTACGGGCAAATGATATAAAAGAAAAAAATAAAAGACAACCAAAAATAGTTTGAAAATCAACAATACAAAACTTGAAGTTGCTGTACAGTACAGTCGGACAATATGAGGACGTCTTTGTTTTCTTCCAGCAATTTCCGGAAGGGTAAACAATGAAGAGACATTCATTTGTGACGAAGAAATTGTACATTATACAGGATACAATAGGTGGTAAAAAACAATTAAGACCCATCTATTTCACTTTATGAAGAATGATTTTTCCATGGTACTTGCATGAATCAATTAAAAGAAAAATATATGATTGATAATTGAAAAATAAAGGGCTTACGTAAACACCTTAGGATTACAAGGGCATAAAACGCCATTCCTTCATCTGTAAAATTTCTTGAATCTATTCACATGCACTCATAAAATCAATGATAAAGGAAACCCTTTTATAAGTGCACACTTAATTTATGAAACCAGGCTGCCAAGCCTAGAAGCACTGGGAGGGAGGGAGGGAGGGAGGGAGGGAGGGAGGGAGGGAGGAAGGGCACATTCGGCCAATCAGCGCTCTAGACAGTGAAAAGAAGGAAGGGAGTTGGAGTGGCTGGACAGCAAGATTTAAAGAGATCAAGAAAGTAAAGGAGAAGAAGTACGAGGATCTAAAGGTGAAAGTAATAACTAGAGAGGTTATTACGATCTCGCCTCTCGAGATCGACAGGTTCTTTACAGAAAACAAGCAAATGGGCTGTAATGACTGACGAGAGGTGACAAACAAAGGAGGGAGGAGCAGAACAAAACCAAAAAGTTTACCTTAAATTTAATTTATTTACAAAATATTATATACACAATATACAGTGAGTCAGGTTTAATCTAACATAGCAAAATATGAGTGAGTAATAAATTTATAAACAAATATAAAATGAGACAACACTTTAAACAATTACAAAATATAAATCAGCAGCGTAATCAAATTACTTTAAAAGGTCAATAACCAAATAAACATCATGAGTGACCATTAACATTATGAGCGTTACACGTAAGTGTCTACAAAAATAATTCAAAACATTACTGTAAGTCTGAAAGCAGCAAGTCCAAATAAATTTTACATGAATAACAACAATAATGAGGCAAGCTTAGACACAAAATAGAATCAGTACATAAATGATCAAACAACTCGAGCATCACAGTTAAATGGAGTCAGTAAAAAAAAAAATGCACGTAAAGATTTTACGTGAGCAAAATAATGAACCGTACAAAAATATCATAAACAATACCCCGGCAGCAAAACTAATGACATAAACTGGCAGCTCAAAGGAACACTGCAGGACAACTCCGATAGAGTCGAAACGACAACCATCTCGTCCTCAGGCACAGTGCTGACGTCCTCCTCCAGTACTGACGACCACGACAGAGCCGACACGGCAACCATCTCGTCATCCGAGAAACGTACTGACGTCCTCCTCCAGTTACGACGACCATGACAGAGCCGACACGGCAACCATCTCGTCCTCAAGAAACTCTCTGCTGCTAGGACCTGACTCGCAAAGTCGCAGGTACGGATACCTGCTGCTGCCCTGGACCATCGGTCGTTCTGCCCTCCAGAACCTGGCTCATTGCTCGCCAGAAAGAAAAACAAACAAAAACAAAGGAGGCAACAACCCACTAAGGGAACAATCGGCAAACGATTGTTCCTAACTCCTCCCCACCTAACAGAAAAAAAAATTTTTCAATAAAAATTTTTTTTACAGACAAAATACTCTCCCCCGATGCTGCCACACCCCCGCCAGCCAAAACAGAACCAATCCTGGCAAGGTCGCCAATATTACGATCTCGCCTCTCGAGATCGACAGGTTCTTTACAGAAAACAAGCAAATGGGCTGTAATGACTGACGAGAGGTGACAAACAAAGGAGGGAGGAGCAGAACAAAACCAAAAAGTTTACCTTAAAATTAATTTATTTACAAAATATTATATACACAATATACAGTGAGTCAGGTTTAATCTAACATAGTAAAATATGAGTGAGTAATAAATTTATAAACAAATATAAAATGAGACAACACTTTAAACTATTACAAAATATAAATCAGCAGCGTAATCAAATTACTTTAAAAGGTCAATAACCAAATAAACATCATGAGTGACCATTAACATTATGAGCGTTACACGTAAGTGTCTACAAAAATAATTCAAAACATTACTGAAAGTCTGAAAGTAGCAAGTCCAAATAAATTTTACATGAATAACAACAATAATGAGGCAAGCTTAGACACAAAATAGAATCAGTACATAAATGATCAAACAACTCGAGCATCACAGTTAAATGGAGTCAGTAAAAAAAAAAATGCACGTAAAGATTTTACGTGAGCAAAATAATGAACCGTACAAAAATATCATAAACAATACCCCGGCAGCAAAACTAATGACATAAACTGGCAGCTCAAAGGAACACTGCAGGACAACTCCGATAGAGTCGAAACGACAACCATCTCGTCCTCAGGCACAGTGCTGACGTCCTCCTCCAGTACTGACGACCACGACAGAGCCGACACAGAAACCATCTCGTCATCCGAGAAACGTACTGACGTCCTCCTCCAGTTACGACGACCATGACAGAGCCGACACGGCAACCATCTCGTCCTCAAGAAACTCTCTGCTGCTAGGACCTGACTCGCAAAGTCGCAGGTACGGATACCTGCTGCTGCCCTGGACCATCGGTCGTTCTGCCCTCCAGAACCTGGCTCATTGCTCGCCAGAAAGAAAAACAAACAAAAACAAAGGAGGCAACAACCCACTAAGGGAACAATCGGCAAACGATTGTTCCTAACTCCTCCCCACCTAACAGAAAAAAAAAATTTTTCAATAAAATTTTTTTTACAGACAAAATACTCTCCCCCGATGCTGCCACACCCCCGCCAGCCAAAACAGAACCAATCCTGGCAAGGTCGCCAATATTACGATCTCGCCTCTCGAGATCGACAGGTTCTTTACAGAAAACAAGCAAATGGGCTGTAATGACTGACGAGAGGTGACAAACAAAGGAGGGAGGAGCAGAACAAAACCAAAAAGTTTACCTTAAAATTAATTTATTTACAAAATATTATATACACAATATACAGTGAGTCAGGTTTAATCTAACATAGTAAAATATGAGTGAGTAATAAATTTATAAACAAATATAAAATGAGACAACACTTTAAACTATTACAAAATATAAATCAGCAGCGTAATCAAATTACTTTAAAAGGTCAATAACCAAATAAACATCATGAGTGACCATTAACATTATGAGCGTTACACGTAAGTGTCTACAAAAATAATTCAAAACATTACTGAAAGTCTGAAAGCAGCAAGTCCAAATAAATTTTACATGAATAACAACAATAATGAGGCAAGCTTAGACACAAAATAGAATCAGTACATAAATGATCAAACAACTCGAGCATCACAGTTAAATGGAGTCAGTAAAAAAAAAAATGCACGTAAAGATTTTACGTGAGCAAAATAATGAACCGTACAAAAATATCATAAACAATACCCCGGCAGCAAAACTAATGACATAAACTGGCAGCTCAAAGGAACACTGCAGGACAACTCCGATAGAGTCGAAACGACAACCATCTCGTCCTCAGGCACAGTGCTGACGTCCTCCTCCAGTACTGACGACCACGACAGAGCCGACACGGCAACCATCTCGTCATCCGAGAAACGTACTGACGTCCTCCTCCAGTTACGACGACCATGACAGAGCCGACACGGCAACCATCTCGTCCTCAAGAAACTCTCTGCTGCTAGGACCTGACTCGCAAAGTCGCAGGTACGGATACCTGCTGCTGCCCTGGACCATCGGTCGTTCTGCCCTCCAGAACCTGGCTCATTGCTCGCCAGAAAGAAAAACAAACAAAAACAAAGGAGGCAACAACCCACTAAGGGAACAATCGGCAAACGATTGTTCCTAACTCCTCCCCACCTAACAGAAAAAAAAAATTTTTCAATAAAATTTTTTTTTACAGACAAAATACTCTCCCCCGATGCTGCCACACCCCCGCCAGCCAAAACAGAACCAATCCTGGCAAGGTCGCCAATATTACGATCTCGCCTCTCGAGATCGACAGGTTCTTTACAGAAAACAAGCAAATGGGCTGTAATGACTGACGAGAGGTGACAAACAAAGGAGGGAGGAGCAGAACAAAACCAAAAAGTTTACCTTAAAATTAATTTATTTACAAAATATTATATACACAATATACAGTGAGTCAGGTTTAATCTAACATAGTAAAATATGAGTGAGTAATAAATTTATAAACAAATATAAAATGAGACAACACTTTAAACTATTACAAAATATAAATCAGCAGCGTAATCAAATTACTTTAAAAGGTCAATAACCAAATAAACATCATGAGTGACCATTAACATTATGAGCGTTACACGTAAGTGTCTACAAAAATAATTCAAAACATTACTGAAAGTCTGAAAGTAGCAAGTCCAAATAAATTTTACATGAATAACAACATAATGAAGGCAAGCTTAGACACAAAATAGAATCAGTACATAAATGATCAAACAACTCGAGCATCACAGTTAAATGGAGTCAGTAAAAAAAAAAATGCACGTAAAGATTTTACGTGAGCAAAATAATGAACCGTACAAAAATATCATAAACAATACCCCGGCAGCAAAACTAATGACATAAACTGGCAGCTCAAAGGAACACTGCAGGACAACTCCGATAGAGTCGAAACGACAACCATCTCGTCCTCAGGCACAGTGCTGACGTCCTCCTCCAGTACTGACGACCACGACAGAGCCGACACGGCAACCATCTCGTCATCCGAGAAACGTACTGACGTCCTCCTCCAGTTACGACGACCATGACAGAGCCGACACGGCAACCATCTCGTCCTCAAGAAACTCTCTGCTGCTAGGACCTGACTCGCAAAGTCGCAGGTACGGATACCTGCTGCTGCCCTGGACCATCGGTCGTTCTGCCCTCCAGAACCTGGCTCATTGCTCGCCTGAAAGAAAAACAAACAAAAACAAAGGAGGCAACAACCCACTAAGGGAACAATCGGCAAACGATTGTTCCTAACTCCTCCCCACCTAACAGAAAAAAAAAATTTTTCAATAAAATTTTTTTTTACAGACAAAATACTCTCCCCCGATGCTGCCACACCCCCGCCAGCCAAAACAGAACCAATCCTGGCAAGGTCGCCAATATTACGATCTCGCCTCTCGAGATCGACAGGTTCTTTACAGAAAACAAGCAAATGGGCTGTAATGACTGACGAGAGGTGACAAACAAAGGAGGGAGGAGCAGAACAAAACCAAAAAGTTTACCTTAAAATTAATTTATTTACAAAATATTATATACACAATATACAGTGAGTCAGGTTTAATCTAACATAGTAAAATATGAGTGAGTAATAAATTTATAAACAAATATAAAATGAGACAACACTTTAAACTATTACAAAATATAAATCAGCAGCGTAATCAAATTACTTTAAAAGGTCAATAACCAAATAAACATCATGAGTGACCATTAACATTATGAGCGTTACACGTAAGTGTCTACAAAAATAATTCAAAACATTACTGAAAGTCTGAAAGCAGCAAGTCCAAATAAATTTTACATGAATAACAACAATAATGAGGCAAGCTTAGACACAAAATAGAATCAGTACATAAATGATCAAACAACTCGAGCATCACAGTTAAATGGAGTCAGTAAAAAAAAAAATGCACGTAAAGATTTTACGTGAGCAAAATAATGAACCGTACAAAAATATCATAAACAATACCCCGGCAGCAAAACTAATGACATAAACTGGCAGCTCAAAGGAACACTGCAGGACAACTCCGATAGAGTCGAAACGACAACCATCTCGTCCTCAGGCACAGTGCTGACGTCCTCCTCCAGTACTGACGACCACGACAGAGCCGACACGGCAACCATCTCGTCATCCGAGAAACGTACTGACGTCCTCCTCCAGTTACGACGACCATGACAGAGCCGACACGGCAACCATCTCGTCCTCAAGAAACTCTCTGCTGCTAGGACCTGACTCGCAAAGTCGCAGGTACGGATACCTGCTGCTGCCCTGGACCATCGGTCGTTCTGCCCTCCAGAACCTGGCTCATTGCTCGCCAGAAAGAAAAACAAACAAAAACAAAGGAGGCAACAACCCACTAAGGGAACAATCGGCAAACGATTGTTCCTAACTCCTCCCCACCTAACAGAAAAAAAAAATTTTTCAATAAAATTTTTTTTTACAGACAAAATACTCTCCCCCGATGCTGCCACACCCCCGCCAGCCAAAACAGAACCAATCCTGGCAAGGTCGCCAATATTACGATCTCGCCTCTCGAGATCGACAGGTTCTTTACAGAAAACAAGCAAATGGGCTGTAATGACTGACGAGAGGTGACAAACAAAGGAGGGAGGAGCAGAACAAAACCAAAAAGTTTACCTTAAAATTAATTTATTTACAAAATATTATATACACAATATACAGTGAGTCAGGTTTAATCTAACATAGTAAAATATGAGTGAGTAATAAATTTATAAACAAATATAAAATGAGACAACACTTTAAACTATTACAAAATATAAATCAGCAGCGTAATCAAATTACTTTAAAAGGTCAATAACCAAATAAACATCATGAGTGACCATTAACATTATGAGCGTTACACGTAAGTGTCTACAAAAATAATTCAAAACATTACTGAAAGTCTGAAAGCAGCAAGTCCAAATAAATTTTACATGAATAACAACGATAATGAGGCAAGCTTAGACACAAAATAGAATCAGTACATAAATGATCAAACAACTCGAGCATCACAGTTAAATGGAGTCAGTAAAAAAAAAAAATGCACGTAAAGATTTTACGTGAGCAAAATAATGAACCGTACAAAAATATCATAAACAATACCCCGGCAGCAAAACTAATGACATAAACTGGCAGCTCAAAGGAACACTGCAGGACAACTCCGATAGAGTCGAAACGACAACCATCTCGTCCTCAGGCACAGTGCTGACGTCCTCCTCCAGTACTGACGACCACGACAGAGCCGACACGGCAACCATCTCGTCATCCGAGAAACGTACTGACGTCCTCCTCCAGTTACGACGACCATGACAGAGCCGACACGGCAACCATCTCGTCCTCAAGAAACTCTCTGCTGCTAGGACCTGACTCGCAAAGTCGCAGGTACGGATACCTGCTGCTGCCCTGGACCATCGATCGTTCTGCCCTCCAGAACCTGGCTCATTGCTCGCCAGAAAGAAAAACAAACAAAAACAAAGGAGGCAACAACCCACTAAGGGAACAATCGGCAAACGATTGTTCCTAACTCCTCCCCACCTAACAGAAAAAAAAAATTTTTCAATAAAATTTTTTTTTACAGACAAAATACTCTCCCCCGATGCTGCCACACCCCCGCCAGCCAAAACAGAACCAATCCTGGCAAGGTCGCCAATATTACGATCTCGCCTCTCGAGATCGACAGGTTCTTTACAGAAAACAAGCAAATGGGCTGTAATGACTGACGAGAGGTGACAAACAAAGGAGGGAGGAGCAGAACAAAACCAAAAAGTTTACCTTAAAATTAATTTATTTACAAAATATTATATACACAATATACAGTGAGTCAGGTTTAATCTAACATAGTAAAATATGAGTGAGTAATAAATTTATAAACAAATATAAAATGAGACAACACTTTAAACTATTACAAAATATAAATCAGCAGCGTAATCAAATTACTTTAAAAGGTCAATAACCAAATAAACATCATGAGTGACCATTAACATTATGAGCGTTACACGTAAGTGTCTACAAAAATAATTCAAAACATTACTGAAAGTCTGAAAGCAGCAAGTCCAAATAAATTTTACATGAATAACAACAATAATGAGGCAAGCTTAGACACAAAATAGAATCAGTACATAAATGATCAAACAACTCGAGCATCACAGTTAAATGGAGTCAGTAAAAAAAAAAATGCACGTAAAGATTTTACGTGAGCAAAATAATGAACCGTACAAAAATATCATAAACAATACCCCGGCAGCAAAACTAATGACATAAACTGGCAGCTCAAAGGAACACTGCAGGACAACTCCGATAGAGTCGAAACGACAACCATCTCGTCCTCAGGCACAGTGCTGACGTCCTCCTCCAGTACTGACGACCACGACAGAGCCGACACGGCAACCATCTCGTCATCCGAGAAACGTACTGACGTCCTCCTCCAGTTACGACGACCATGACAGAGCCGACACGGCAACCATCTCGTCCTCAAGAAACTCTCTGCTGCTAGGACCTGACTCGCAAAGTCGCAGGTACGGATACCTGCTGCTGCCCTGGACCATCGGTCGTTCTGCCCTCCAGAACCTGGCTCATTGCTGCTACGAACCTCACTGGCGAAGTCTGACGCCATCCAACAGACGTCAGCTCGCCAGAAAGAAAAACAAACAAAAACAAAGGAGGCAACAACCCACTTAGGGAACAATCGGCAAACGATTGTTCCTAACAGAGGTTAAACAGCAAGACTGAGGAAAGGAATGGGCATGGAGGTAAAGTAAAATGTTTAAGCTCTGCAAATGTCCTACGGGCGTTTGCATCTATATTAACTGTAAATAAAAACATATAATCGAATATCACTGACCCAGGGAGCCAAATCCCTGAACGTCAGAAAGACGAAGAAACAAATTCATTCATTGAGACTTTGGGAGGAATTTCTGTTACGGAGTTCTCGCTACACTTTATACGAGAGCAGAGAACGCCGAGGAGATTATTCCAGTTCTAAGAACACTTGTGAAGAAGAAGAAGAAGAAGAAGAAGAAGAAGAAGAAGAAGAAGAAGAAGAAGAAGAAGAAGAAGAAGAAGAAGAAGAAGAAGAAAATTTTGCTGGTCAGATTTACGTGGCCAATTGAAACATAAGTTAGGTATGAGAGAAGTCAATGGTAATTATTTGATAATCATCTCCTAAAATTACGTGTGTTTTTAGGAGATAATTTTCAAGAAATTATTATTGATAATTACCATTAACACCTAATAAAAAGGGGATTATTTTTCGAAGCCTAGCCTTGGCATTGAAGCATTATACGCTTCAATGCCCAGCTGTCCCTGAAAAAAGTTGCCGAATTTCTAAAAAAAATGTAGGTTCTGTTATTATTATTATTATTATTATTATTATTATTATTATTATTATTATTATTATTATTATTATTATTATTATTATTATTATTTATTATTCAGAGATGAACCCTATCCATATGGAACAAGCCCACCACAGGGGCCATTGCCTTGAAATTCAAGCTTCCAAAGATTATGGCCATTTGAAAAAGTAAAAAAAAGAGATCAGTTATTACAGAAGAAAAAGTGTATATACCGAATTTCATTACTGTATGTTCATTACATAATCACCGTTTCTTTTTTTTTTTTTTTTTTGCAGTGAATAAATCCTGCTTCCGAGAGAATCTCTCTAGATTTGATGTTCTCCAGTCGAATCTAAAGAGCAAGCTGCGACTGTGCGATACGAAGAGAAATAAATAGTCGGAGCGTATGAAAATATACCAAATCTACTGGGGGTCACATTCTTAGCAATGGAATAGAATACATAATTGAGGCCAAAGGCCAAGAGCTGGGACCTATGAGGTCATTCCGCGCTGAAAGGGAAGGAGTTAACAGATGTGAAAGGCCTGAAGGACAGGAAGAAAACCTCACAGCAGCAGTTGAAGAAGAAGCACTCTGAAACAACTGTTAGCACAGGGTTAAGGAGACTAAGATGGAAGATAGAGAATACGAACGGAGGTACAGCAAAAGGAATGAAAGGGGTTGCAGCTGGGAGCCATGGAAGGGACGCTGCAAAGGACCTTAAGCAATGCCTAGAGTGCAACAGGTGAGGTGCACTGACGGCATGGTGACTTAGAACCTCACTCCACGCACCGCGTGTGGGCGGGGGGTCGAAGCCGACCAGGCAAAGGAGAAATGAGTTTGGAAGCAAATCCCAAAATGGTGAGGAAATCGAGGAATGAAGAATTCATTGGGGTTGTATTTCAAATATATATCTGGATACAATCCAAAATAACAGGCAATGACACACATAGCTGCACTATGGTATCAAGTACTGCACTAATTTTCTGAATTTCCGTCCACACTGCACTAAAGCATGTCATAAACACACGTCAGCAACTTATCGCATACATGTCATAAACAAGTTGAATACAAGTCATCGACTTAGTGGTAGTCCTAACCAGTGCTTCATATGAGTATCCAACATCAGCCACATATTCGTTCTTCACTTACAGTCGTTGACTTATTTTAAAACCTGTTGGTGACATGTATGTGTTAAGTTGCAGTGCATGTTAGTGCCATATTTTACTGCAGTGTGAACGCATCCTTGCAAGATTAGCTGCAAAATTACAAAACGACTACGAAGGAGACTTTTGAAATAAGAAATTAATGAAAATTGTTACTGGATACACTACCAAATCCGCCAAAAGGATAAGAATACATCACAGCATTCAAATGTCACGTTAAATAAGAGAACAACACTTCCCCAACTCAATGTCCTCAGAAGGCTGAACTTTATCCTCTCAAGAATCCTCAGGACTTTTCAAGGGCACAACGCATGTGCATGTGCCGTTGAAGGATCTCATTTCGACAGGAAATGGAACGGAAACCGTTTTGAAAAGAAAAAGGTCCTTAAAAATATCACAGATATGGAGAGAGAGAGAGAGAGAGAGAGAGAGGTGGCACACCAAAAGGGAACTAACTTATAGTCCCGGGAATTAGGAGGGACAAGTTCGAACCCTGTTATGAAAGGATCAGATTAGATGAAGGAGGATTTGATGCCAATGTTTGTATTCAAGTCTGTTGTCGCTTCTCTCTCTCTCTCTCTCTCTCTCTCTCTCTCTCTCTCTCTCTCTCCTGAATGACAGCGTCTTGTTTTGCTTCTTAATTGCTTCGTATGATGAATAGAATGATAGAAAGATGAATCAGAGTGATGAATACTAAGGAGAAAATGGTCCTAGTCCAAATGAGGGATCGACCCCACCTGAATCTGTGGAGTGCTGTGCAGCTTTCTGTAAAAGTCACAAGGTGGCTATTGGACTGTTTTGACACGGTTGCCAGTTTCCTGATTGTGTTGTTTGTTAGACTTTTTTTTTTTTTTAATTATAAAGTTCTTTTATGACAGGGCATTTATGTGTAATTTTGGGATACGTTTACCACTGAAAACCTTGAATTCGAGTTTGCGAAAGGAAATAAGTTAACTGTCAATCCATGAAAGGATCTCAATCAAATCTTAAAACGCAAAAACCAAGTCTCTCTCTCTCTCGCGCGCGCGCGCGAATACGCGTTATCAAAGACAGTTCCCGCAAAGATGTCAATCCTAAGTTCTTAATTATGTGACTCGAGAGATTTAGGACTCCAGACTGTCCCGTAGGAAGGTTTAATCTTAGTTACCCCGGAGTCGTGAAGTTCTCTCTCTCTCTCTCTCTCTCTCTCTCTCTCTCTCTCTCTCTCTCTCTCTCTCTCTCCTGTACATGGGATGAAAGATGACCACAAATTTACCTCAGTGAACACAGAATAAGGAGCGGAAATAAATGATCAAAACGAAACGATATGGGTTTGAGTGATGCATTTTCATGGATGAATACTATTAAATAAATAAATACTCATCAATGAATTGCCTGAAGAAGTCTAAAAGGTAAGAGGGTTCTGCTGAACTGAAAGCCATATCTGGTTACCTGTCCCACCCACCACCTGGCAGCTTTCTTTTGATTTATTTATGTATTTAAGCCTTCAACCGTCACATACAAACCACACGAGACAATTACATAGTAGTCTGCTGCTGCAACCTTAGAAAATCATGTGGTTGCAAAGTGGAAAACCATGAGATGATAGGAAATGACCTCTCTCTCTCTCTCTCTCTCTCTCTCTCTCTCTCTCTCTCTCTCTCTCTCTCTCTCTCTCTCTCTCTCTCAATACACAACCACTGCCCGTCTGCAGCCTTCATTAAAGTACTTGAGAGAGAGAGAGAGAGAGAGAGAGAGAGAGAGAGAGAGAGAGAGAGAGAGAGAGAGAGAGAGAGAGAGCGTAACATCTGAACAAAAAAACAATTCATAATTACTGTTGTCTCGACATCTTGTAACAAAAAGTTTTGAGAATTAATCTGAGGGGGTAAAAAAGAGATGATAATATATTTCATGAATTATTGGACTTGGAAGCGTTATAGACAAGTGTTAAAGCAATCTAATTTCACATTAAATATCTTAAAATAAGAGAAAATACGAAAACAAAATCAAGAAATCAAGAACAGTAAGAATAGTTTAATATCTTTTTCTCTATTGGAATCCATTCCATTTTCAAAATTTTTCTTTTTTATTTCGAAGGGAATTTCAAGTTGCTTTTCAACATGAGCAACAATAACTGTTCACTGTAACTGTGACAATGCCAGAACCGTTTCTTCCAAAGCCCACGCTGAGGAATAAAGCAATACAAAAGGAGGCTGTATTCATTACACAATTCCAGCCAAGAAAACAACTGGTAAAAAATCAGAAAAGAATTAATAAGAGCCTAATCTCCTACTGAAGAGAACCCAATTCTATTTCCTAAGATAATAAAAAAGAAACCTAAAACTCTCTCTCTTGAAAGCCGAGATAAACCTTCTAGAAACCTTTCTGTAAACCTCATTCTGCCAAGATTCAAAAGACATTTGAAAATTGGAATGAGGCTGCAAGTTTCGCTCGGGCGATGAAATGTGGCACGTGATCTCCTCCTTTCCCCGGATTCCCTTTTTGCATCTTCTGGACCTTCTTTTTTATGAAAGGACATCACTGGATGTAATTCGGTGGTTATAACGTGACGAAAGGTTTGCTAGTCGTGATGGAACAGCGCCGGTTTACGTTGGGCGTGGGAGGATTCGGAAAGAACTGCTATATTTATTTTTTCATTAGAAATTAGCCTCTATACTTTGCTATGTTTTTGTTCTTAAATGAAGAGAAAGTACCTAATACATGAATAAATTAGCGGAGGCTGCAGGTGAATATGAACGTTAAAATAAATTCACACCTGTAAAGTACTGGAAGAAGGCAAGGCTTCAGTCACATTAGTCTCAAACGTTTTAACGAATGACATTGAAAACACTGAGAGAGAGAGAGAGAGAGAGAGAGAGAGAGAGAGAGAGAGAGAGAGAGAGAGAGAGAGAGAGAGAGAAACCTTAACATCTAAATTCTTATACAAATAATTACGGAAGACAACACAGAGAGAGAGAGAGAGAGAGAGAGAGAGAGAGAGAGAGAGAGAGAGAGAGAGAGAGAGAGAGAGAGAGTTTGTTAAAATTCATAGCTATTTATGCATCGTATCAACAAAATCAACCAGAGCATAAAACAAAATCTGGACAAAAACAAAACAATGAAATGTTCCATGTTGGGTCAGATGCTCTCTACCTCATGAATGCTTGACAGGAATTCAGAATGAGCATAACATTAAACCCATGAACCAGTAACATTATTTCTGAGCTGACGGAAATTAACCGAAAAATAAAAACAAATATAAATTATAAGATTAATAATCATAACCTGACCAAGGAGACTTACTCATGTCAATTATGAAAAGCCCGCTTCATTACTTTGACATTAGTGAAAAATTGAATGATTAAATATGCAGAAATATTTGCTGAAAAAAAAAAAATTACAGGAAAGCTACAGCAAATGTTCTGGATATTCCTCAGCAAACATTCTGGTGTTTAATTATTGGCTTCATAAAAAAAATTTGTTAGAAACTGAATTCAAGATAAACTAAACATGCTTACGTTTGCTGCCTGATACCACTGAAACTGTACTACAAAATGGACAGTCTAACGAAATTCAGTTCATGTAAAATAATGTTGTAGATTACAGATAAGGATAAACACAATAATATGGGAGCATAATTTGGGAGTCTCTAAGTAGCCTATATAAAGGTTTCCTATGTACTTACTAAAAGTGGATGTAGCTAACAAACAGAATATTATGAATCAATAATTATTTCTTAAAACTAAATACTATGTCAGATTAGATTTTCCTTCGTAAACTACTTTATCAAATGAGCTTTTACTTCACAAAATACTTCATCAAATGAGCCTTCCCTTCGCAAAGGAAGCCTTGCCCAAGGCCAGTGGTCATTTCACAATTGGGGTTAAGGTACAAGGCCTTTCCCCACTCGAATGCACCAACAGGCTCTTCCAGGGAATTCCAAACACAATCCAGCAAATCCCGTTCTTCCATTCCAGGTCCATGTTCCACGCAACAGAGCGTGATGGAACCTGGATCCAGCCGTGATTCCCGGCCGGGGTTAAAGACGTCGATGAACTATTTGGTCATTTAAATAAAAAAAAAAAAAAAAGCTAGAGCTACGTTAGGTTAGGTGCCATCTACTCAGGAGGGTAATATGAAGGGATGTTGAATGTAATTGATCAACGTCTTTACAATTAGTTATTTCTCCAACATCGACTGGAAACGAAATGACTTCGTCTCCGTAGCAATAACATTTTCTCAATTTTATTCAACTTACACGATCTTATTGACTGTATTATCATATAGATTTAAATGTAACCCGTGCATTTCTTAGTTTTTAAATGATGAAAGAATGAAAGATTAATGAAGAACAAATATGAACAAAAGTCAAAACAAAATAGACAGTAGATGTATTAGATACACTAGACTCACAGCCTAAAATGACACAAATTTCAGCCTAAAAACTGAATAACCAGCGTTCAATCCCCGATTCAGGAACGGAGTGAGTATAAATATAAATGTTCCCTTCTCTTAAAACTATTTCAGGAAACACACAAAATCGCGTGGAGAATCCAGCGGAAGTTCTTTCGGAAGACTCGCCGATCCCCGACAACAGATTATCGAGCAGCGATGAAAATCCAGTTATGATCCGGATGACAAGAAGTTCCAGTAATGTTGCCATTGGCCTCCTTCTGCCAGCCGTTTCATTCCGACTCGTAAGGGATTCGTTTTACGCGTCGTGGGTTTGAGGGGGGGGGTGGATAGGAAGGAGAGGAGGAGGAGGAGAGGAGGAGGAGGAGGAGGAGGAGGAGGAGGAAAATGCAAATGAAGCTTTCATACCAAGTGGTGGGTGGTGACGACATTTTTATCATTCCGCTAATCATAACCAACCGTTTGAAAGACGCTTCTAATTATTCTCATGTATATTCTTATTGTTTCTTCTTCCTGCAGTTTTAAATTTTGCTTAATGGTAAATGTTTTTAAACGTATCATCAGACGGTCGAATATACAGATTCCTATTAGCCAAAACAGGCCTTAAAACCATGCACTCTCTAGGCCTATATAGATCCTTCAAAATCCCTAGACCGACCCAAGATGGCCGAGACTCTCCTTTGCTTCAGGCCGACGGAAACAGAGGCTAAACGAATACAACTGATTCCTAAGCTTGAATAAAGTCCCTTTCAGTTTCAGCCTAAGAGGGACTTCCGGGGCACATTCCAAGGACGCATTCCAGTTCCCATTCCAAGGAAGGTCGCTTAGCCTAAGCCGAAACTTCGTTCATTTCGACTGAAATCTTCGGTGGGACAAAAATTCCTTAATGGTCCGTTAACTTCAAAGATCAAATCGTTGCAACGATAAAAGTTGTTTTTGTGGGATGAGAACTAAATTCTATACGCAATACGGACAGTGTTTAATTTGGAGTAAAACCACAATAATAATAATAATAATAATAATAATAATAATAATAATAATAATAATAATAATAATTAGAAGAAGAACAATGAATAAAGGTCAAAATGTGCGTTCAATCAGAGGCCAAATGTGTCACAGCAAGAAGGAAGACTTCTGTCAA
>JANJGK010000005.1:28823459-28883459 GCA_039081455.1 Macrobrachium rosenbergii | reverse complement strand
TGTTCAAAATTTCCTAACTTATCACACCATAACCTCCTAACTTATCATACCATGGTATCAATAAGTAAAATTTCACGTTACCTTACACAACTTGTGAAAACCTCTGTAAATCACTTGCTGCAGCTGCGTTACACAATACACACTTTTTTACCAGGCGCCGTTACGAACTAAATAACTTTGCTAAATTCAGATCTCAAAAGTTAATGTTAAAAGTGACCACAAAAATTTACGTTAAAAGTAATCTCTTCCTAATTAGGAATGAGAGAGAGAGAGAGAGAGATGGAACCAAATCGACTGGTCTCAGAAATCAGAATGAAACAAATTTTAGGATTCCAGTAACAGTGAAACAATTACGTGATGTCATTAAAGCATTTTGGGTGCGAGATACTAAAGTTCTAGAAGCAGGGAGGTGACGTCATTAAAGCGTGTTGGGTGCGAGATACAATGGAGAAGCTTCTAGAAGGAAAGTTACGTCATCCCAGCAAAACGTTTTGAACGCATCTTACAAAACATGACGTAATTGATCAGGACACGTATTCTTTCTCGCAAAGTGGCGTACGTGACTCAAACAACGCATGCAACAACATGAAATCACTCGTCTCGAGCCCGTATGGGACGAATTGGCGTTTGTTTTACAAATCTGTCATCGCTAACCCAAAACAAAGCGTTCCCTCTTATCTCAACTGATGACAACTGAAATGAAACAAGCCTTTGTGGACACACACACGTGTTCACATACTACGCTTTTACCAAGAAAGATATTCGTTCTAAATTATGTTACTATTAAAATTATAACAACACTTCTAAATTACGCTATCAAGTAATCATTAGTACTTTTGAGATCTGATGTCAAACTAAATATGACACTTCAACAACCATTATCATTAAACATAACACATGAAAAAAGTAAATATGTCAATATTATAGGAGGATATACGTATTACAAGGCAACATCATGAAATTCCTCCCCCGAGAAGATTACTTATCCCGGGTTTGAATCCAACGATTCACAACGGGATAAATAATCTGCTATGACATTATCTTTTCCTGAAATGTGTTTAACACTTACATTATATGGTTGCAGGCATAAAGACCACCTGGTCAGTCTCATATTATTATTTTTCATCTTATTGATGAATGAGATTGGGTTGTGATCCGACAATACTAAAATTTCTTCATTCCTAGGTCGGTTCACATACACTTCAAACTTTTTCAATGCTGTGATTAATGCTAATGTTTCTTTTTCAATTGTTGAGTATGTTTTCTGGTGCTTTTTCAACTTTGAAGACATAAAACATACTGGATGTAAGATTCCGTTGTCATCTTTTTGAAGTAGAACAGCTCCAATTCCACAGTCGGATGCATCAACTTGTATCACAAACTTTTTATTGAAGTCTGGAGCTTGAAGCACTGGTCTTGAAGTTAATATGGCTTTAACCTTCTCAAATGATTCTTGACATTCTGGAGTCCAATCAAACTTTCTTTTAGGACTGGTTAAGTCAGTTAAGGGAGCTACTACGGCTGAGAAATTTGGACAGAACCGGTGATAAAATCCAGCCATGCCCAAAAATCTTTGTAGCTGTTTCCTCGTAGCGGGAGGGGTAGCCTTACGGATACCTTCTACATTAGCGTCAATAGGAGCGAGAAGGCCTTTTCCAACTTCAAATCCTAGGTACTGTACAGTTGCCTTTCCAAACTCACTTTTTTGTAAGTTGATTGTTAGTCCTGCTTCCCGAAGTTTCTTGAACACTTTCCTTAATATCTTCAGATGTTCTTCCCATGTATTAGAATAAATCACAATGTCATCAAGGTATACACCTACTCCTTCTATTGATCCTAGTAGTTGATCCATCACTCGCTGGAATGTTGCAGGTGCATTCATCAGACCAAACGGCAAAACAGTGTATTGATACAGTCCAAAAGGAGTAATGAAAGCTGACAGCAACTTAGCATTCTCATCTAACGGAATTTGATAATATCCTTTCAACAAGTCTATCTTGGAAACAAATTTGGCTTGCCCAATATTATCAAGTAATTGATCAATAAGAGGCAAGGGATAATTGTCAGCCACACTGATGGAATTCAGTTTCCTATAATCAGTACACATCCTAAATGAGCCATCTGGTTTCTTCACTAACACACAAGGAGAACTATAATGACTTGAACTGGGTTCTGCTAATCCATGCTGCAACAAATATTCAACTTCTTTCTTCAAAACATCTCGATGAAAAGGCGATAAGCGATAAGCTCTCATTTTAAAAGGTTTTCCATCTTCTCTGATCTTTATCTCATGCTTTGTCAGATTGGTACACCTAGGTACATCTGCAAAAATTTCAGGGAAACTTTGAATAACTTCACTTAATTCACTACTTTGCTCAACACTCAGATGTTTTAGTTTATCTTCCAAATTTTCTAATATTGAAGAATTGTTCATCTTGTTTTCAGCTCCTAATTCGTAGCCGTCATCGTCCTCTGTAGATGAAGTTGTTTGTGTTATTGACACTGTTTCAGTTTTAGTCTCTGAGAAGTAAGGTTTCAAAAGATTCACATGTATCTTCCTCTGTCGTTTCCTTCTTCCTGGTGTTTCAATCACATAAGTTCGATCACTTAACTTCTCTATTATCCTATAAGGACCTTGAAACTTATTGGTAAGGGGAAATCTTTTCACTGGTAAGAACACTAGAACTTGCTGTCCAATACTAAAATTTCTTAGCTTAGTTTTAGCATCATATTTCCTTTTCATTTTCTCTTGACTTATTTTCAAATTTTCTAAAGAGAATTTTCTAATTTCTCTTAATCTTTTCCTCAAGTTCTTCACATATTCTCCTTGGATTTCCTCTTGATTTTCTTCCCAATTCTCTGCAAGAATCTTCAATGGACCTCTAATGTCTCGACCAAAAATCATTTCATTTGGTGAACATCCCATGCTTTCTTGATAAGCATTCCTAACTTCAAATAACATTAAAGGTAAACCAGCATCCCATTCTCTTCCTGATTCATTACAATACTTAGTTAACATACTTTTCAATGTCTGGTGGAACCTTTCCAAGGCTCCTTGAGTCTCTGGATGATAAGCAGTTGATAACTGTTGTTTTACTCCTAACAAGTTCATCACATCCTGGAATAATTTTGAAGTAAAGTTCGTTCCTCTATCACTTTGCACAATTTCTGGTATTCCAAACTTGGAGAAAAACTCCACCAACTTCTCAGCAATTACCTTTGCACTTATACTTCTTACAGGAATCGCCTCAGGATACCTAGTCACTGGACACATTAATGTTAATAGATATTCATTTCCTTTCTTTGTTTTCGGAAGTGGCCCAACCACATCTATAATTACCTTGCTAAAGGGTTCTCCTCTAACCTCTATGGGTTGCAGGGGGGCTTTCTGAATGGTTTCATTCGGTTTTCCAGCTATCTGGCACGTGTGACACACTCTGCAAAATTTGCTAACGTCCTTGTGAGGTCCAGGCCAGAAAAAATACTTCATAACCTTCTCAACAGTCTTCCTGATTCCCATATGTCCAGACTCGTGCGCTACTGCTACAACTTGTTTTCTCAATGGATATGGAATCAAAATTTGATGATATTCACCCCATTCAGCATTTCCTGGTATATCTGCAGGTCGATGCTTCCTCATTAGCAATCCTTCCTTTAGATAATAACAGGTAGAGGTTTGTTGCATCTCTTCTTGATCAACAACTCTGAAGAACAAATCAGCCAACGTTGTATCCCTCTTCTGCAGTTTCATTAGCTTCTCTCTTGTCACTTGACCAACTTCAAGGGCTGAACTCTCCATATCTGCTAACTCTGCTTCTGTAGTTTCATTACCATCATCAGGAACATTTTGACTACTCGGAGTCTCTTCAATAACAACAGGATCCTCTTCTTCTTGGGAAATCTCTTCACTACTAACACTAGGGGAAACTTCACTTTCCTGGAACAGTTCTTCTAATCTTAAAGATCCTTCACTTGATTCTTCTGGTGCAGGTAAATCCTCAGTATCTTCACTTGCAGACATAGTTCTCTTCATACTCCTGGTAGTTACACAACTTGGAAACAGGTGGGGGTTTTTCTTCTCTAAAGCTACTGTAGGACTAACCCTTAACGGTTTGTCTGTCACTATAGGACAAGGAACAAATGGTACACCACCAACTTCATTACCCAGTAAAACACGTACGCCTTCAACAGCTAGTGAGTCCTTTACAGCAAAATCAACATTTCCTGTCACCAATTCACAGGACAAATGCAAGCGGCATATAGGAGTTACCTCTTCTCCTCCTATACCCTTCAAAATAACTGAGTCTCCGGTGAGATTCTTCTCCAACTGTGGGTGAGCACCACGAACTACCACACTATGGTTACTCCCCGTATCACGTAATACCTTGACTGGTACCTGCACACTTCCTCCTTGAGTTGTCAGCGTACCTTCATAGATATATGGCTTAAAAGCCTCCAAGCTGCTCAGCCACTCACTGCTTGAAGTTACATTTCCACTGGTTGCTAAACACTCTGCTTGTTTAGTCTCAGTCGTTCCCACACTGCTCTTCGTAGTTTGCTTCACCTGGTTACCTTTAACCACTTGACCAACTGGTTTGGTCTGCTGTTGTGTCTGATAACAATCTCGACTGTAGTGTCCTACTCTTCCACACTTTTAGCAGACAACATTAGTCTTCTGTATCTGTCTTGAAAACTGACTGGATGATGAGGATTTAACATTTAATTGCTGAGGGGTGTTACCTGACTTTGTATTGGCATAGCCACTAGAAGGATTTCCAGTTGTAATGTTCCTGAAATTTGGATGAGATCTGAAACCTGTGCGTTGTTGGTTCTGGTGCTTGACATTATAATTTCTTTTGCTAGAAATTATATTAAAATCTTCGCTCAATGTAGCAGCTTTGTCAAGTTTTTTAACCTCTCTCTCTCTCTTAAATAGGCTCTTATGTGTTCAGGAATTCCTCTAAGATATTGTTCTAGGACTACTAACTCCTCAAGTTCGTCCATAGATTTAACTTTAGCAGCCTCCAACCATCGTTTAAAACATCTTCTTACTTTGTAAGCATAATCCAAGAAAGTTATCTTGTCATCCTTTCTCAAAGATCTGAATCTTTCATTATAATATTCAGGGGTCATCTGGTAAACTTGTAGCACATTATGTTTGAGTACCTTGTACTCTTTACACTGATCAGCTGATAAGGCTAAATAGGCACTTCTTCCTTTACCAATGAGAACACTCCGTAACAAGACCGACCATTTATCCTCTGGCCATCCCATACCTGAAGCTACTTTTTCAAAGTGATCAAAAAACTCATCTGGGGCTTCTTCTGTAAATTTCGGAATTAACTTCTGCACTCTTACTACATCAAATACAGGGTCTGAATTACCTTGAGTAGGGTTAGACGGTATTACAGGTAATGTGGATCGAGCTTTTATTAACTCCATCTCCCTTTCATGTCTTGCTCTTTCTCTCTCCTCTTTTGCTCTTTCTCTTTCTTCTTTTGCTCTTTCTCTTTCTTCTTCTGCTGCTTTTTCTTCTTCTCTTTCCTTTCTTTCTCTTTTCTCTCTATCTTCTCTTTCTCTTTCTGCTTGCATTTTCTCTCTGTCAGCCTGTATCCTCAGCTTAATCAAATTTTCTTCTGCTTCTATACGTCTAAGCTCTGCTTCTGCATCACTTTTCTCTTTCTTTTGTTCATGTTTATCTGTAAATTCTGCCTCAGCTGCTGCATTCAACAATTCTTGCGCCTCACTTAACTCTTCATCTACTTTACCAGAGTCCATCAATGCTTGGATTGCAATATATTTGATTTGTGCCTTAATCATACCACTAGACACATTACCCCCACATGCTACTGCTAAAGCAATCCACTGTGCCTTAGTCAGGTTGGATTCAGATAACTCTTGGATGGAAGGAGCTGCTAAAAACCTCTGAACATTGAACAGAGCCATTTTCTCTAAGTTACTCAACTAAATAATTCACAATACAAAGCAAAAAATAACTATGTGGTCACTCTCCTATCAAAATATATCCCTAACACCACCAGTATAAACCATAAACCAGAGTGATATTTTGTTTTGTTCCACGGGTCTCTGGGCACCAAACAATATTATGTCACGATGCGTATCAAGTACCTGGTTATTACACAACTAATCTCAAGATTCAAAAATATACCTCACTTCAGCCAGATACCTGAACTCTCATAACATTAATTGTTACGACTGAGTACTCTAAAGGTAACAGTGATCCCTTAAGAAAAAACTTATTTATCAATCACTTGAAAAATCAAACTAAGTTCGTCAGAATATGTGTGAGGTATAAAAAATTAAACTAGAAATCTTCTAGAGTAAAAGGGCATCACTCCATCAAAAAACTCTGTTTCCCTGGTCTTAATTCACTTTAGCAAAACTAAAAGAACAAAACATGTTTATCACTTTGCCTTATGCACACACAATCAATCCTATTCACTGGTGATCAATAAATGAAACACTGTTTTTCTAAAAATGTTAAATACAAAAATTTATTTTCAGATTCAAAGTTTATAACTAGAATTCACAATTAATTAGAATTCACAATCTGAAAAATTTACTATTAGTTGAAAATAACACAAAACTCAATGAATTCTTGAATTAAATTATGAAACAAAACTAATTCACAAAAACTTTATCAGGAATTTAAATTAATCAAGTAAAATTTAAACTATCAAGAATTACTCAAGATTTAAAAAGAAAATCTCAATAAATGAAATCAAGTATGCATTGTTAAATTAAGTATGCAATGTTAAATTAAGTATGCAATGTTAAATTAAGTATGCAATGTTAAATTACCAAGAAATATTTACAATGCTATGTAAATAAATGTTACATCACAAACATAAAAAATGTGAAAATATAAAGAAATTGTAAATAGAAAACACACAAAAATACACGTAAGATTTATCAATAATGATTTCACTTGTTCAAAATTTCCTAACTTATCACACCATAACCTCCTAACTTATCATACCATGGTATCAATAAGTAAAATTTCACGTTACCTTACACAACTTGTGAAAACCTCTGTAAATCACTTGCTGCAGCTGCGTTACACAATACACACTTTTTTACCAGGCGCCGTTACGAACTAAATAACTTTGCTAAATTCAGATCTCAAAAGTTAATGTTAAAAGTGACCACAAAAATTTACGTTAAAAGTAATCTCTTCCTAATTAGGAATGAGAGAGAGAGAGAGAGAGAGATGGAACCAAATCGACTGGTCTCAGAAATCAGAATGAAACAAATTTTAGGATTCCAGTAACAGTGAAACAATTACGTGATGTCATTAAAGCATTTTGGGTGCGAGATACTAAAGTTCTAGAAGCAGGGAGGTGACGTCATTAAAGCGTTTTGGGTGCGAGATACAATGGAGAAGCTTCTAGAAGGAAAGTTACGTCATCCCAGCAAAACGTTTTGAACGCATCTTACAAAACATGACGTAATTGATCAGGACACGTATTCTTTCTCGCAAAGTGGCGTACGTGACTCAAACAAGCGCATGCAACAACATGAAATCACTCGTCTCGAGCCCGTATGGGACGAATTGGCGTTTGTTTTGCAAATCTGTCATCGCTAACCCAAAACAAAGCGTTCCCTCTTATCTCAACTGATGACAACTGAAATGAAACAAGCCTTTGTGGACACACACACGTGTTCACATACTACGCTTTTACCAAGAAAGATATTCGTTCTAAATTACGTTACTATTAAAATTATAACAACACTTCTAAATTACGCTATCAAGTAATCATTAGTACTTTTGAGATCTGATGTCAAACTAAATATGACACTTCAACAACCATTATCATTAAACATAACACATGAAAAAAGTAAATATGTCAATATTATAGGAGGATATACGTATTACAAGGCAACATCATGAAAATATATATATATATATATATATATATATATATATATATATATATATATATATATATATATATATATATATATATATATATATATATATGTATATATATATATATATATATATATATATATATATATATATATATATATATATATATACGAGTATATGTGTGTGTGTGTGTGTGTATATATATGTGTGTGTGTGTATGTGTGTATATATATATAGTGTGTGTGTGCATGTGTGGTTTTGTGTAAACGAGTGATATTGTAACATTCTATTGAACCGATCATAGGTATCTCCATGACTGCTATCGTGAGCAATATTCATATACACATTTCATTTCTCCCTTTATGAATTCTCTTTGATTGATGTGCGGTTTGGATTGCTTAACGACAAACAGTTGCACTTGATGTTGTATTGTTTTCGGTAATTTCACAATGAATAAATGAATATGGATATTATTGGTGGTGAACATTTCATGGATTGAATAATGCTCATTATACTTCTTAATGGAGTCATCTGAGTTCATGCAATGCATATGAATATGATCATTAATATATCTTTTTATGAAAAAAAGAGATGAAATTCGGAATGATCCCATCACACAACACCAGACAATTTCTAATGAAAATAGTGTTTTGTCTGAAAAATTATGGTCCTAATTATTATCAAGCTAAGAAAGTAAACACACTTTTCCTTGATTTTCACTCGTATTTCTTTCATTAGTTTTATAAGACACGTTGGGATTCTCATCAGAGAAACGCCATGATAGAAACAGACGCTGTGGGAAGGTTCTTTGGTGTGACTAAATATTATTTCGAATGAAGGAGGCGTTGGGGGAAGGAAGCAGGAATCCAGTTAGACCGATGACATTAGAATGAGAGAGAGAGAGAGAGAGACAGACAGACAGACAGAGAGAGAGGGGGGGGGGGATCAACTGCATGTGTACTAGGTTCGGCGTTACTCTGCAACTCGTATCACAAATAGAAATAAAAGAATAAAGCAACTTTCAAAGAATGAAAATGATATACAGGAAAAATAATTTTCACTTTGTAAGGCCACTGGATAACCAGTTATCGTTAAACGTTAATGGTTTCCTAAAGGTCAACTTTCTCAAAGGTCCTTCTCCCGACACTCGTTATCGGTCTTATCGTAATTCATCATAGCGGACAACCCTTCTCCCAGTCCATTTCATGAACCTTATCTCTATCTCCATCAAATAGGTCCTATCTTCTGTAAATTAGATTTCTCTCTCTCTCTCTCTCTCTCTCTCTCTCTCTCTCTCTCTCTCTCTCTCTCTCTCTCTCTCTCTCTCTATATATATATATATATATATATATATATATATATATATATATATATATAAAATGGGAAAAAAGCACGTTAAAACGAAGAATATATATATATATATATATATATATATATATATATATATATATATATATATATATATGTGTGTGTGTGTGTGTGTATATATACACAGAGACACACACATACTGTATGTGTGTATATGTATATACGTATATGTATGTATATGTGTGTGTATATATATATATATATATATATATATATATATATATATATAATATGCAACACCACTAATACTATCAGGACACAAAGCAGAAACTACAATTTCATCTAATCTTCAGTATTACGCTATATAAGGGCAAGCTAATTTCCTATTTAATAGCATTTTTTACAATACTGCTAAATTTAGGAAGTTTTAAATACATTTTGATTCATTTGCAGTTCATGACTACTCATTTAGGCAAGCTAGTTTTCCCCAAATAAGCCAATTAGGTTTATTGCATGTTCATAAAATATAATGATAATAAGATTCTTCTACACTGATTGAACTGGACAAACTATTTACGGTTTGTTTTCGATACAGGAATATTTCCTTGTTTCTGCGCCCCTGTAAACTGAATGATTTAAATCTGCAGTTGCGTGGAAAACTCATATAAACCGTTTATGAAGCATTATATTTTAATTTCAATGCTTGGAAAAAAATGTATTTTGAAAGTACTCTTAAATATTACGTATTTCAACGTCACGGTTTCTTCTGTAGGTTTAAACAATTTGTCCCTTTTTACAATCAACCCTCAGGTGTCTCCTGTTTCCCGAATATATAAAAAATAATCAGCAGTGTGAAGAAACTGCGAATAAATACAACCAAACTTTTAGGAGACAGCGGTCAGCTTGCCACAACTCGTTGGAAGCTAAGACAAGCATTGGGCATTCGCTCAGAGATTAATGGGTGGTTATTTGTCACTGCCTTTGAAACACTGGGGAATGCAACCACTATCGCTTTCGGTGCAACCCTCTGAAGTCTGCACGAAAGATAATGTAATTTTGTTGATACCAGTAGTTTCGATAATGTTGATATGCAACGGGGAAAACATTTGTTAATGGTATAATGGATAATTATGAAGCCATCTGTGGTGCAAGATGTCTTGTTCTTCAGATTATTTAAAAGTTTGGAGGCAAAACCTAATGCTGGGATAACCCGAGGATGGTTGCAATTGAAAGGCAGTCTGAAAAGGATTATATTTATATATATATATATATATATATATATATATATATATATATATATATATATATATATATATATATATATATACACAGTATATGTGTAAATATACACACACACACACACACACACACATATATATATATATATATATATATATATATATATATATATATATATATATATATATATATATATATATATATATATATATATATATACTGTATATATATATGTATATATAATCCTTTTCAGACTGCCTTTCAATTGCAACCATCCTCGGGTTATCCCAACATTAAGATTTGCCTCCAAACTTTTAAATAATCTGAAGAACAAGACATCTTGCACCACAGGTGGCTTCATAATTATCCATTCTATCAACAACAAATGTTTTCCCCGTTGTATATCAACATTATCGAAACAACTGGTATCAACAAAATTAGATTATACACACACACACACACACACACACACACACACACACACACACACACACACACATATATATATATATATATATATATATATATATATATATATATATATATACAGACACATATATATATGTGTGTGTGTGTGATATGTGTATGTGTGCATGTTTGTTTCTATGTGCATGAAAAAGGCGAAAACCAGTAACAAAATAAAGTTACCTACTATGAAACTTGACACACTGCCGCCAGCTAGGATATTATTCATTTGAATGTCGCCTGGCTATCGTTGATTTCAACCATCATTAATGCCATTAGGAATCCATATTTTGATTACAGATTTAATTCATAATATCAAAATATTTAAGCTGATGTACCTAATAACTAAACATTATTGCATATCATTTGAAATAAGTATGCCGGGAATGTTAGGCAAATGGGGAATGTATATAAGTGATATTTGTTTGAGATCTATGTCTGTCTTGTGAATTCATTTCCTTGATTGTCTGTGTGTGTGTATGTGTGTGTGTGTTTATGCTATTGAAATGTTGCGTTTTGTATCATTCTTTTTGTTGTTAATTTTGAAATCAGTCTCAAAACGTCAGTTTGTGTATTTTCGAATACATGAATTATTAGTCTTGATTAATTACTTGGTTGTCCTTGAATGTTCTGAATTCTATCGGGCTGAATTAAGAACTCTCCCCTTACATTACTCTGCCAATGACAAATTGTTATTAAAGACCGATCGTTAGCCGGTGAAACTTCACCGAGGATATTTCGAAGTCCCTTTATAATGGTAACAGCGTGTCGAGTCCGTCTACAATCGTGAGATGTGAATCATTAACATTTATATAAAGTCTGAATAGGTTCTCCTTACCCATATGCGACTTACAGTAGTTACCCTTGAGGAAAAGTTAAGTATACCTTAGTTTAACTAGACCACTGAGCTAATTAACAGCTCTCCTAGGGCTGGCCGGAAGGATTGGTTACCTAACAACGGGACCTACAGCTTATTGTGGAATCCGAACCATATTATATCAAGAAATGAATTTCCATCACCAGAAATAAATTCCTCTAATTCTTCATTGGCAGGCCGGAGGCTCGAACTCGAGCCTAGCAGAGTGCTAGCCGAGAACTCTACCGACTCGTCCAACGAGGAACTTTAAGAAAGTTAGCCTTGCATTGGGCAATACTTCCGCGTAGCAGAAAGGTGGTTGAACATTAAGCTGAAATTTGAGAGAGGTGGAAGAAGACGAATGCCATATGAAGATAAATAAACAGGTGTCAAAAACAGAACTGATTTTAAAGACGAAGGGGAGAGATTATCTAAGCCTTTGATGTTGATGTGGAGATAAAAAATTTCCTAGTTTTCCGCTGTGCTGCTGAGAAAATCCCGACCTTTTGAGAGGGAGGGAACGCAGACGACTTGTCTGAGTTAGCCACCAGTGAACCGAGACAAATATGACATCCAAAACATTAATAAATCATTTTTTATCTACTAATGTTTTGGATGTCATATTTGTCTCGGTTCACTGGTGATGCTAGAGGGATCTACTCTATAAATAGTTGTAGCATCAGGTTTTCTTGGGCCTGGGGTGTCGTTCGGTCTGGTGTTATTAACGTGTCCTGGCATATTTCTTCTTAACCTGGTGGGGAGGAAGTGCACATCCTGCGTCGTGTTTAGTGAGGGCTTCTCTTGTTGAATAAGAACCACCTCTAGCAGTTGTAGACGTCGCTGGTCAAGGGTCCTCCCTGTTATTCTGTTTTTTTTTTTTTTTTTTTTTTTAATATCGTCTTGGGAGATGGCCTCCTAGTGTTCGGCCCTGGTGTGGTTCCAGGATCGCACACCAGGAAGCCATGTGAACCCTTCCCAAGCCTCCAAACACAATTTCCAAACATCGCTTCATTTCACTTAACACAGAATCGAACCCAGCATTAACATTAACATCAAGAAACTACAAACACTACACTACATACACAATGACAAATGGGTCTGTCCCATTCTTTTATCCTTCCCCTTATACCTTCATTTCACCACCTTTCACCCACTTCCAAACCTTATCTTCCTTCCGGGGGACCCCTAGGGGTTTAAATCGATTTGTAATCGAACCCTCACTCTATCCTATCCCCACCTCATTGAATTGAATTGCACCACCAGTCTACTCCGACCCACTGCCGTGATCATACTCTGAAGAATCCGGGAGAAACGTTGGCCACTTCAAGATTTTGATCTGTATCCAAACTCGATGCATTTACCTGTACGTGTATAAAATCCTACGGGCTATGCTCACCAAATTTGACTTACTCCTAATAGAAATATACGGAAATCACTGGAAATTTAACTCCTGATGAATCACACTGGCGCGTTACTCGCCAGTTGTAGTAACAGCGAGAAAACTATTGTAAGGGAAAACAGAGAAGACTATGCAAAATCAATGCAGCTGCTGCAACGATTTCTTTCAATAGTATCTATTATTATTATTATTATTATTATTATTATTATTATTATTATTATTATTATTGAGAATAAAAGAATGGCAGTTTGTATGCCGTTGGGGTTTGACCTCTTCTCAACTTGGCGTACAAGTTTCCTAGTTCCAACAGGTAAGAAATTTATACGCAAAGTTGAGAAGGCGAAGTATCAGCTCAGTCGCATAATACAAACTGCCATTCTTTCCAGTGAAGTATGTCCTAAGGGGGTTCTTCTTCCAAGACATTATTATTATTATTATTATTATTATTATTATTATTATTATTATTATTATTATTATTATAAAAAATACAAAACCGTTTCACGGAATGAAATCTAAATACCTCTGGGCCCCTACTGTTCACCTTCCATCTCCCCTGTGTGTATCATCCCTTCCTTTCAACCTCACATATCCTCGCATTGCATCCGGTGGAATGACTCGTGCAATTAGAAATTTATTAAACATGGAAACCAAAGACCGGGGCTTCGATTCATTGCCTCACTCCGACAGCAATCCATAAGCCAATCAGAGGCGATGTCACAAAAGAGCTCTTCAGTATGTTAGTGAATTTTCGAAAATTGTTACGAGGACACAATTTCGATCACATGACAAACGTTTCGAGTGACACTCGAAGGAGATGAGATATCGAAGTGAGTTGAAAAGGGAGAAAAATACGTCTAGTTTTTTCTTTGGTGTCTTGAAATTACAGCCACACAGTTCTACTAGAATTTGAAAATCGTTTTCATTAGTTGAGTGACTGTTAATGATTGTTTGGGATAGAGGGAATACCAAAATTAATTTAAATCTATTTTGCAAGAAAGATTTTCAAAATAATGAGAAATGATAATCGCCGACTGAAAGGTACGCATCTTTACTAACACTTTCAAGTTTCACACTCGTCAAGCCGATATAAACGAAATTAGGGTTGCACCTGGTTATATATTTTCTTAATGCAATCCTCCATACCTTCAAAAAAAAAAAGACATAGCTATTACTTTTAATGTTTTCTAAATATAAACAAAAAGTTACAGAGAGAGAGAGAGAGTAAAACAAAAAGTAAATTGAAGCTTCTAGAGAAAATACCTCAGAATCTTAAACTTCATTAAATCTCTTATTCAAAAAACAATATTCTTTAAAAGCATATTTCTCTTTTACAAAATATATTTCCAGACTTACTTCCGGTTCGTTCCAATTCTTTTCTTTCTTTGATTTTTTTTATACATTCCCGTTAGCAAATGCGTGTGACTAGATGCAATAAACAGGAGAAATTGCCAAAGGGAAACATCAAGCCATCTTGAACTGCTTCATTGGACATGCTGCATCACTCACTCGGCAGGCGTTTGGAATCTCGTCGCACCCTAACGACCACGACGAGAGCTGGTACTACAAATAGCAGAGGCAGAGCATCCGACAGTAATAGTCAGCTTTCAACATACAGCAAAATACAGACTACATCTCGCTCCTTGCCCTTGTAGATGCTATAGGAAGTTAATATCGACAACATAGCCATTGAGCGTAGGTGGCAAGACTATGACAAGATTTACCACATTTTTCGAAATGAAAGCAACAGAGAGCTAAGACTTGATTTTTCATTGAGCTTGCACCTATGATGTCCGTATTTTCTTTTTCTTTATCTGTTCTTTACTAGAACCTTGCTTGTGAGCATTATAAATATGGTTGCCAGGGATAATAGATTTAGAATAGATTAACTTTAAACGTTATTGGCAAAATGCGTTTTGACCTTGTATAAAAGATAAAGCTCGCGTACTGAATAAAAAATGCAAATCTTGGCAAGATTACAGAAATCCAGAATGGATTAGTCAATAATACTCTGCAAATGTAACTCCGAATTAAACTTCGATATCGGAGTATGTTCAAAGTCCGTGAATCATCGTGTACGTAAATAAGATCAGTATTTGATAATAAACATTGCCTATGTTTACTCGGATCTTATCATTTCTGCAGCCCTGAAAAAAATGTAATTACTCTGATCATCATCATCGTTACCTCCAGCACCCCCGCGACCTAAAGGGCCTCGTTTATTTACCTTCCGCAAATACTCAGACGCATCAATCATTTTTCCATCTTTTATTTCGTTTATTTATGCTCACTCTGTCTATATTACAAGCCATATTTTGATTTTCCTCTCTCTACACATGCAATGTATTTTACTAATGTAGTTTTATCATTAACTAAGCGATTATTGTAACTGGGTTAAAATTACATTTTTGTCAATATTTGGTATTATAAAGATGGTTAAAACGATAATCATTTGACAATTTGTTTTAAAACATTTAATTCAATATCAATTTATTCTCAAAAGCCACGCATGAGTGTGTTTTAGTTTGAGAGACTAAGGTTAGGCCACGAGCCAAGAAAGAAGTGACAGTTAAAATGGCTTCTTTATGTATTCATTCGTTTTCTCTAGTGTTTAAAAAAATGCTTCGTCGAACGATTCCAAGTAAAAAAATTGTAAAAATATTCAAAGAATATTACAACATAGAATACATTATTTGAAAATAAACAACAAAAATGAACAAGTAATGTCAACATATTGCCCCCTGGAGTGTACCTATATACAGACCAACTTTTACACACCAAAAATCACTGTGAAATTCTACAATTTCAGAAAGTAATTCTACTCTCAGGTTCATAATTATAAAGAGTTTTAGTATCCCAAAGTACTGAGCGAAATTATTCAATTTTTTGTTGCAAAAGTCAATTTGGCAAAAGAAGAAACCAGCACCCCCCCCCCCAAAAAAAAACAAGAAATGTCTTGTCAGTAATTCATAAAAAAAATTAAGAAGGATATCAGTTATTAACTTCTAATTCAGCATCCCAGTTTTGCCACGAAACTTTTCCCATCTAAACTTCCGGTAAAGAAGTCTGTTTCGAGCAACCAGCGATTGCACATTCATATGCAAAACTCCGACACGATGTGGCAGCAAAATATTTGAATGTCGTCAAGATAAAGAATCAAACTTATTGACTCCTAAGAGCATTATCCTACATACTTCAAAATCGACTTGAGGAATTAGTTTTCTTTTTTTTTTTAACTTTCTTCATTCCTAATTCATACCATAATAGTTTCTCATCTTTAATTTTCTGTCGTTTCTCAAGACCGACAGAACATGGTTCTCTAATGAAAATTGGAGAAAGAAATGATCAGCGTGTGTCTGTCTGACTAATATTTTCTCTCTCTCTCTCTCTCTCTCTCTCTCTCTCTCTCTCTCTCTCTCTCTCTCTCTCACGCAAATCTTAGTTATATCCTGCATTTAAAGTTGCCAGTACATTTGACCTCGTATTCTACTTCATTCTTACTAGGTTACTCATTTTTGATAGATTATTCCAGCACTACACGGCAAAATTGAAGGGTTAATACTGAAATGGATAATATATACATGAAGAAACACAAACTTACCATGAAAAAATCTGTGATAAAATTCGGAAAGGAAAATGGCGGTTCCATGTTCGAAGCAGATACCAGGTGTCAACAGCAGACAGAAGTATTGAACGAGACAGTAAAAGAAAATAAAGATAATATTTTTTAAATGTCTTCCACCAGAGAAGAAGGGTCACTCACTCGCGGAAAACTGACTGATATTTCATTATTTTGACTCTGGATTTGGAAGAGCTTTTTTCGGGTAAAAATCTTATAAAACTGTTGGAATGAACGACAGAAACTGATGCCGGCCGAGAGAATTATTATTATTATTATTATTATTATTATTATTATTATTATTATTATTATTATTATTATTATTATTATTATTATTATTATTATTTTAAGTTGTTACCCTGCTGTCGTATGAAGACAAGTTAGCATGCGACAATTAAATTGTTCAAAGACAAAAAAAAAAAAAAAAGCTTACTCCTAGTAATATTTTTCATAACTTTTTTTATTGATCAGGACCTGAATGAATAATTAGATATGCCGACATATACACTTACACATACACAGTCACTAACATACTTGGCACGAAACACGGAACGTACAACAGCAGAATGACGGCAGAAAAGTAGCTACAAATGATGCAGAAACTGAAAGAGAGGGGACTTCTGTGAAACCATCAAAGTAAACAAATTGAAACCCGCGTGTCTTCTTTAACGCATAAGAGCTAAAATAAATAAATAAATAAATAAACAAATAAACTAAATCCCAAGTTAAATATATTTAGCTGTGCTATTTCGCAACCACACGATATGTAAACGCAGCCCTCACGAGCACCACTTTCCAGGTGAATTCTCAGATTCCCAAAAGCGGTTTAAAGATGCACCTGGGTCTAACAGACTGAATACTCCAAATGAGAGACGGAGGGGAGAGACGCATTCCTTCTTTGAAACTTCTGAAGGGAGGGGAAGACAAGAGAGTTGTCGAGAGAGTGAGAGTGACTTTGCTGTTAAAAATGGGAAAAAGACGATTGCTTATTTAACATATAATCGAGATTCTTGTAATAAACGAGGTAATAAATATTCGGATCTTTCCTAGATAGTAACAGCCAAGGGTTTTCGGGGGTCGTTATCAAGGGCTAATATTTCTTGCTGTCATTATCTTTATGATATTTACAGTCTTTTGTTTATGTTTTTACGGTCATCCCCAACGGGCTTGTACTAAACACGCTAGCCCTTTGTTGGCCGAGCCGGTTGAGCTTCAGACTGTCACTCGATGGGCCGGAGTTCAATTCCCCTGGCCGGCTGATGAAGAGTTAGAGGAATTTATTTAGATTTTATTTCTGGTGATAGAAATTCATTTCTCGCTATAATGTGGTTCGGATTCCACAATAAGCTGTAGGTCCCGTTGCTAAGTAACCAATTGGTTCTTAGCCACGTAAAATAAGTCTAATCCTTCGGGCCAGCCCTAGGAGAGCTGTTAATCAGCTCAGTGGTCTGGTAAAACTAAGGTATACTTAACTTAACTAAACACGCTGCAAAGGGGCCACTATCTAGGAAAGATCCAAATATTCTAGTATATGATATGATGGAAGGCAAATGGAGCATGTGAATATTATAATGGAATAAACAAGAGTTTAAGCAAACATTATCACTATACTTCAGTGAGTGTAGGGAAACAGAGAACGAATCATCCCAGTACATAAAAGCACCACGTGCAGGGGACGACTAATAACTTTTTGACAGTATCACCATTACATAATCAGTAATATTCCAAGAGGCTGCTCAGTTTAAATGCAATTTTGAATAAATTTTTCTAAATATGCCAGGTTATTGTTCAATTCTAAGCATACAATATTTCCATTTAAAAGCAACAATCCACAAATAGAATATGTCCCTGACGAAAGTGTTTACAGTTCCTACACCTTAAACTTCTACTGTTTATCCAAACCATTGCTGAGCTTCGTTCACTTTGCAAAGCCATATCAGAAATATTAAGGGCAAGAATGTTGAACTTGTTAGTAGCTGCCACACTTCATTCTGCTCTGATCACTCGATTGGTTGTCAGGGTGTAAATGAATTTTGTTAATGAATTTTGTTAACTTAGAATACTGGAAATACCGGAATGTCCCCATACAACGCCTCAAATACGCATATCTGCAGTAGGAGAGTGTTTTTTTTTTTTTAACACACTTAAATATCAGATTTTGGACATAAAAAAGTTGCGCCTCTTAGTCTACAAGTCTGTGATATGTAGTCCAGTCAACTTTAAAGTATTAATAAATCCCTACTTGCTTGGATCGAGGATTTGAAAGGGCAAAATTACTTAAACCAATTAGAATATTTTCGTACAGTCTTCAAGAACCTTCAGATGGTTATAGATAACATTAGAAAGCGCGAATATCTGTGTATAGGTATATTTTTTTTAATTATTACTTAATGCTGTGGGATTGTTTTCTGATTTTAATAGGCCATAACATTTGACCTTTCTTTATTTATCCATTCATTAATCTATATTTTTGCATTTTTTGGAAAGAGGAAATCATGGGCTCTTTTCTACATAAGAATTTTTGGGTCTTACGTTCTTCCCAATTCTTTTACTATTAACTTACTCTGCTACAGAGATTAAATGTAATGGGGCGTTAATATAATATTTACAGCTATATTTTATGGTAAATAAGAACTTAAGAGTCACGGAGTTGACCTTTTGCTTTTGCTTTTATTAGGGAAGTTACGCTTGTCCTTTTATTGCAGTCAAACTCATTTTATATTCAATTACCTTTCAGTAACCAAATGGTAATAATAATAATAATAATAATAATAATAATAATAATAATAATAATAATAATAATAATAATAATAATAATAATAATAATAATGTAATAAAAATCCACAATTATATAGTAAATATATTACTATGTAAAATAAACAAACAAAGACTTTCGAACACCTGAACGGTGCTCCCCATCAGTGTTAACGTTAAAATTTTAACGTTAACACTGATGAGGAACACCGTTCAGGTGTTCGAAAGTTTTAACGCTAACACTGATGAGGAACACCGTTCAGGTGTTCGAAAGTTTTAACGTTAACACTGATGAAGAACACCGTTCAGGTATTCGAAAGTCTTTGGTTCATTTTACATATATCCATTGAAATAAAGATATATACCATGGAAGCTCTTCAACATCTTTATTATTTTAATATTAATAAGACAGACAAGCATCCCAAAGATCAGTAAAACATGAAATTTGATGAAAAGGCACTGCTGAAGTTATGGAGATTCTAACTGATTACATGCACAAACGGAAGAATTATATACTCGAGCGACAAGAATAAGATATTAATGAAAGAAAATAAAAACATTACACAGAGAAAAAGTCCAAAGTAGGATATAGGAATTAATCAGTAATGATAAGGAAACAGAGAAGAAGATATCCGAACTAGAAAATCAGAGAAGTTTCGCAAACTGGCATAAATGCAAAAACAAAAGTATTTAATTGAATTAGAGAGAAAATACACAACGAATCATAACAGAACATTCTCGATTTGATGGAAATTATCAGTGCATCTGCATAATGCAATCAGATTTCCATTTGAAATGTAATCTCGTTTAGATCGAGCGACAGTTTTAGATAAAATGAGCATTTCTAGATTCAGATTAAAAAAATATATTTATTCAACATTATATAATCATCATCCAGCGCATCAGATAATATGACATCAGAGCTCGAAAAATAATTTGACATGATCAGAAATAAAGAAAAATTCTTGTGTATATGATAAGTATAAAAAATTGGGATAAACACACGCAATGAAAAGATATAAACTAAACCAAACACAGTATATATATTTACTTATTAAGTCAGCCCTGATGTACATTATTACTTATATTCAATATGGTCATTAGCATAAACAACAAGGACCTGTAATCCGTTCTGATTATTAAAAAGTGTCATTTTCAAACAGTGTTCAAAAGAAGGCAATATTTGTTCTTTACGCTATGAAAACAAGGCTTCAGAAAAATATTATTGTTTACTTTCTGATATACCTGTAAATCAACACGGCAAAATTATTCATTTAACGTAATGGCGTAAAGGTGAAATGTCACAGTATTTTATTCCGCTAAGGGCTGGACTGGAAAATTGATATAAACTGAAATTCTGTATTGTATATCACAGACTTTCTTACTGAAAATGACTTAAATTTCTCTGTATGTACATTTTGATAATGTAAGAGCTAAAGACAATATTAAACATGGTTTTCAAACTATACAAAAATACTAACTATGAATATGTGAATTATATATCGTTGCATAATATCAACACTGTAAATTCTTTAGAATAATGTTAACAGATTCTGGTAGGCAATATATAATGACCAATCTCACATATTTATGGCTTCATAACCTCCTTGGTTACAAGGACACGTTAAAAAACTGTTACATATCATAATTTTCAGCAGCATTACATTGTTTGAAGAGCATAAAAGTTCTTGCATGATTCTAAAGGATTTTTATAGTATATCTACCAAAAAAACAAGTGTGAAATGTAAAGGTATAATTGTAGGTTCAAAAGGCACAAATACGATGAAAAAAAAGAGAAAATTAATTATCAGAGACAAGTAAAGGAACTGGATGGCAAAAGAGCTACGCTCGGCAGATAAATTTAGGTTTAGACTGATTTAGATAAGTTTAACCATAGAATTATTAGGATAAATTTAGCTTTAGACTTACTGATTCAGGAATACGGAACACATTTTTTCCGATGTGGCTCTTAATTTTCCGGTTCTATTTCCTTGTTTTACTTTTCTTTCATTGAATGATATATATTTATCTGCCCCTTTTGACTGCTTTTTCGAAATGAGCAAAGGCACAAATTGCAAAACAGTATATATAGCCCTTAGTCTTCTGTATGTTTGCATAAAAAAATGCATTGTTATATTGCACAGATGCTGCTGCAGCATCACCAATAACATGACAAGTCTTCCCTGTTAACGCTCGTTTTACATGTTACAAATGTTTGACAACAGGATAGCACACAAAAGCCGAAAATTTGACTAATTTAGCTAGACATAAAACTAAGAATATATTGAATGATAAGCTCACCGTACGATTGTTTGTTTTCCTTACATTTTGACAGCTGTTATCGGATACATTTACTTTCTTTATTTATTCCGTGTTTCCCTGTTAATCAGTAGATTGTAGTGTACCACGTAATGTCAAACATATGACCGCATAAAAGGAAAAAGTAATCCCATCACAGTTGATAAAAGAGAGAGAGAGAGAGAGAGAGAGAGAGAGAGAGAGAGAGAGAGAGAGAGAGAGAGAGAGAGAGAGAGAGAGCCATATATATATATATATATATATATATATATATATATATATATATATATATATATATATATATATATATATGTATATATATAGTGTATGTATATATATATATATATATATATATATATATATATATATATATATATATACAGCATTATTGTGGTGTCACGAATCAAACGAAATTGCTATGAGAACAGCAAAATAACTATTTTTTCTTCCATTAAACGTTGCAGTTAAGCTTCTAATCTTAGTCATAGAATGGCAGTATGATGTTCGTATTAGGCAACATAATAATAAAATAACACAGTGAAATGAAGGATAAAAATCATAGGATACTGCATCGGTTGTCGAAGATTTGCAAATGAAACACCGATTCAAGGTTTGTGCATGTATACCTGCAAATTTGTGTGGGATATAACTCCTTTGCGTTAAAAAAAAAAAAAAAAAAAACATATAAATACTGAAACATTTACAAAATATATTATCCTATTTTCAGCTGAAAAAGACGGTTTACCGTAAAGAATAAATTCACTCGCACTGAGAAACTTAATATGGTCAAGAATATAAATGCTCGCATCCGTAAATAGGGTTCACCAATGAGGATTAGGTCTTAATTTGCTGGTTTGATATGATGCTTCGCCTCAGCATCTTACGAAAGCTCTAACACAGAATTCTGAGCAACTTAATGAGAAATGTCAAATATGTACAAACAAAACATCTGTCAAATAATGCTTATAGAGAGATCATTCGCAGAGGATTTTTTGGTAATTATATCAATTTTCGATGTATTTTCATCATATTACTTGCTTTAAGAATAACGAAAATATCGATTTACTTATGAGATACAACACTCTCTCTGTGTATGTGATTGCCTGTTTATGGATTTACACATAGTTAGCGAATTTGCATTACTATTCCAAATTTAATTTGGAAATTCAGTATCTTAAGACTAACAATAAAAAAATAATCAACGATCCTTGCATATTCATTTACACAAGCATATGAGAGAGAGAGAGAGAGAGGAGGGTGGGAGGGGAATTATAACTTTTTACAAATATATTTTGACCAACATTAAAGGTAAGCTATTTTGAAATACCGATGAAGGTCGTCGCAGTGCTAAAATTAAGCGACGCAGCAACCAAAATTTCACACAATCATTTCATTAACGCCAAAATAGAACAAAAAGGATACTTTTTTTTTTTATTTCCTAGCATTATATAACTCATAGTTCCCAATCATCGGCAGCCTCAGAATACTCTTAATTTAACCCAAACTCAGATTCACATGAAAAGAAAAAATTTTCTTTGAAAGAGATGATTGATTAAAAGGAGTACGAATTCATCAAAGGGTTGGGAATGTACTCTTTCAAACGATCCCTTTGCAAGAAACTCTTCTGGCGGGAATTATTTCTCAAAAGCTTTCTATTATTATTATTATTATTATTATTATTATTATTATTATTATTATTATTATTATTATTATTATTTTTATTATAATTATTATTACTATTATTATTATTATTATTCAACAATTTACTCACTGTCCACAGTTTTTCTCAAACGCAAACAATTAACCAGCAATGTTGTTAATGTTTCATTGGTACTGTTGTATTAATCTTACAATGAATCCCGCACTCAAAGTCACCTGAAGCAAATATAATAAGTTAATTAATAAAAACAACTTTACTGGTAATCATTCTAAAAAGAAAGATAAATATTTATCAGTATTTGCGGTGGTTTATACTACCTTTCATTTGTAACATCAGTGCATCTCTACTTCAAAACACTCGAACTTTGCATTTTCTTTTCAATGTCATAATTTTATTTGGAGTGACTTATTCACTTTTGGTGCTTATGTAGCTGAACAAATTAATATTTTAAAGCTTTCTCGTGACAGACGAATGGCCTGTTTAGAAAAGTGAGGTTATGTGAACTATAATAGTAAACAACATCGACAATAGAATCCCGAGGATTTCTGTTATCTTTGTACCTCAAACGTTTGCTGTCATAATTACTGGTGCACACACATTTATCTAAATAAATTCTTAAAATCAATAGTAAGTATACTGTTACATATCTGAATGAATTCTCATTAATTACCCGAAAAAATATTACGTAAGTACATTATCTTAGGAATTATTTCTTAAACTGCGCACTGATGGAATTATACATTTGCGCATTCACTGAATTATCCCCTTATTTCGTTTACCTTGAATATCTGCATACTTAATGTACCCAGTTTAAGAAAAGTGAATCAAAGTATTCAGCTGCATAAGCACTGAAAGTGAGTAAGTCACTCCAAAGAAAATTATGGCATTTAAAAGAAAATGGAAATTTCGAGTGTTTAGAAGTGATGAGATGTACTGATGTTATAAAGAGAACGGTAATATAAACCACCGCAAATATTGATAAATATTTATCTTTATTTTTAGAACGATTACCAGTAAAGGCTTTTATTATTTAATTTATTATATTTGCTTCAGGTGACTTTGAATGAGGAATTTATTGTAAGAATAATATAACAGCACCAATGAAACATTAATAACATTGTTGACTAATTGTTATCGTTTGAGAGAAACTGTGGACAGTGAGTAAATTGTTGAATAATAATAATAATAATAATAATAATAATAATAATAATAATAATAATGATAATAATAATAATAATAATAATAATACTTACAACGTTTAGTAAATGTAAATTTCCATTCGGGCGAGTTGGAGTCAGAGGAACTAAAGAACAATCACGCCCATTTTAATCATATTTGCTGAATGCGTGATGGACCTCGGCCGCCGATAAACCCTCTCCGGTTTCCGTGGAAGCCTTTCGCACTTGCATGTATGTTTCATCGGCAGGAAGTCAAGGCTCTCACCCCTTACTTTATCGTGTCAGTGTATAGAATATTCAGTAAATGTATAATTAAAAATTCAATGGGTATCAAATTTTGTGGGGTAACAGACAAAATCTTCATTAATTCATACATTATGTAGACCATTAAATAGTTCTATAGCAATATATATAATTAAGAATTTCGCTGAATGGGCCGCAGAAAAATTCTAAGTGAGTAAATAAGAAACAATTATTTTGCAGAAAATTAAATCATTCAGCTCTAGCAAACGTATACAGGAAAGCTGTCTAACTTTGTAAAACAAAAATACAATTGGTTTCAAAAAGATGTTACAAAACCATGGATAAAAACAAAAGGCTGCTTTTATTCTTTAACTTGGCAAGTAACCTTCTGCCTCTTTAACTTAATTACAATGATAGAAAAACTCTACAATTAACTAAATTAACAATGATTGACGTCATTCATCGAACCGCCGCGAAAAAGTTAGGTAATACAACGATGCAATTTTCTCCGCAGTTACTCAGTCTCTTCGATAAAGTAAAAAAACAAAATGTAAAAGTGGAGTGTCTATCAAAATTTGACAGCACTTCTTCCAGAATCCCAATGATTCGTCATGTTCTTTGAGGGAATGCGTTCGGATCTCAAAAGGATTTTATTTCCTTCCCTTGCAGATGCTTTCAAGTCGGGTTCCTCCTTTTACAGATATGGTCTCAGGATTAAGTCTCCTTTCAAGATGCAAGCGCGAGTGACTCTCTCTCTCTCTCTCTCTCTCTCTCTCTCTCTCTCTCTCTCTCTCTCTCTCTCTGTGCAATGTGTGAGTCCTATTTTTATATCAATATGTCTTATCCAGTATCTTACATTTATATATTTTCATTCATTATGTTGCTGAAAAAATTATTAATTTTCGCTCTTTCAAGTCAGTGAAATTAATACATTTTAAGCAACAATATATATCTTCTATTTTGTATCATCTATTATATAATTTTTCTGCCTTTAGCTGTGTAAACTCATTTTGCAGTTGTTAATCCCATAACCATCATTTATCAAAAGCTAATCTCATTTTACAAGACGGCCATTAATTATTCTATGGATAAATTATTCTCAAGATGAGCATCCAAAATTCTTCATCATTTTTTAATACTTTCCACCCGTGTGATGTTTTTTATTTATTTTTTGCGTTGTTTTTCTGTTGTGGGTGAATAATTTACGGGCTATTGTTAGTTTTTGGAAACTTTTATGATGGTGAAATTATAACGAAAATAAATATTGATTTCATCCAGTACTGTCAGGCTCAATATGATCAAAATTTCGAAATATTTTTGATGAAATTATCATAATCAATCATCGTTTCATAAACAAAATCCATATATCCGTTTACTCCTTCCGTTACCAGAATGCCGTTCTCTATGCATTTTCGATGACCTTACATAGAGAAATGAAAAATGGTCAGCCTCTTTATTCTCTTTTTCTTTGAAATTTAGCTTTATTTTTATCTTCGATAAGATCCCCTAGGTATCGGCGGATCTCTTCACAAGTTAGACTTCTGCGGAAACTTGTCGGTAATATTGAATTAGCTTGTACTTATGATCACCTATTTGAAGGAATTGCAAAGGAAGGTTGAGATATGATGACATGGTACTCCTACTATCATCTTTTTCTGTTTAGGATAATTGAGAAAGAAGGAAAAACATGAGCCAGTTCTGAAGTCATTCAACTCCGGAGAGTTCTCGCAGAGTCTGCCTCGGGCCTCCCAAATTCTTTATACGAAAAAGGCGTTACTAGACGATAGATCTCATGATTTTATCAGCAAATTGTTAGCGGTGCTATTATTTTGCGGGTTGAGGTAAGGTTAGAAATAAGGTTAAAGGTCTTCGAATACATTTTTACTTTGGTAAGAATAAATCTAACCACAGGTAATGCTGAAAAAGTGTAACGGAAACAAACAATATTTTTGTTATGAACCCATTGGTTAAATGAAGCGATTTCGTCAATTTTCTTGATAATACCGAAAGGTTTAATGTTACTCTTGGAGGCTACAGATGGTATATACTATTCACGTTCGCTTAGGTAATTCGCTTATGGAAACAATATTTAGAATGTTAATTATAATGACTTATCTCCCGACCAAAGTGCTACGTGAACTAAGGCTAATTTGCGATATATCTCCTTCATGGTGACGCAAAGCCATTGCGTCATAATATAATGGCACTTTTGTCTGCTCCCCTGTCTTTGCATCTAGGGTATTGGATGGTCTTACTTCCCCCAGAGAGGCATCACCAGTGATAGTTGCTGGCTTATTTTGCAATGTCTTAGGTGAGTTATTAACTCACGGACATAAGACAGTTCAGCTGTTGCTATGCTTATCGAGGTATTAATAATAAAGTACGATTAAAGCAACGTCCATTGTTGCTGTAAAAATATGACTTATCCCATACGTACAGTATGGGATAAGTTATATACCAGCACTGTCGTTGCTGGCATCTAACAAGAAAAGAAAGGACCAATTGGCTTCATACGTTCTCTTGTCTTGTTCTCTATTAAATTATTTTTGCAGGCTTCCAAATCGCTGCATCATTTGCAATGTTTTCTTCATTGCCGAATATATGAAAGGTCGTTGACCGTGGGAAATGTTCATGAATATTTACTCGAATGTCATGCTGAAAGACGTATCATTCGCCGCAAAATTAAATCGAGTAAAATAATTTACTCGCGTTGGTTAAATAAAGAACTGAAAACTACAATAATACAATAAATAGCCTTACACTTTTTAGTATTGTTATATAAATATTGTTTCATTCCTTCTGCTAAGAAAATGCCTTTTAAACTTGTAAACAACAAACCCTTTAGCCATAAATAGCTACATAAAGTGCGTAGTGAATATTCCCGTAAATAGACTCAATCTTTTAAAACATGCGGAATTATAAATATTCGATATTTCATGTTATGTATGGCATCCAACAAAACGATGGCGACTATTCATGATATATTTTCCGAATCTTTCGGATGTTTTACCTAACATCATGCAATAAAATACTAATTTTGTAATTGCAGTTATATAAAATACCATACATGTTACCTTTAAGTTTTCTGTAAAAGAAAAACGATTGATATGGCTATTGGTCTGTACGTCGGCACTTTTTCTGTCTGCCCTCAGATATTAAAAACTGCTGAGGCTAGAGGGCTGAAAACTGGTATGTTGATCATCCACCCTCCAATCATCAAACCTGCCAAATTTCAGCCCTCTAGCCTCAGCAATTTTTATTTTATTTAAGGTTAAAGTTGGCCAGAATCGTCTTTCTGGCAACGATATAGGATGTGCCACCACCGGGCCGTGGTTAAAGTTCCATGGGCCGCGGCTCATACAACATTATACTAAGACCAATGAAAGATAGATCCATTTTCGGTGGCCTTGAATATACGCTGCAGCGGCGGTACAGAAAACTCGATCGCGTCGAAGAAACTTCGGCGCATTTTTTACTTTTTTCTCTTGTAACCAAATGCTACCACAAAGTTAAAATGCACAGTAAATTTTTAACGATGAAATATTCAACGTCAGGATGATTCGCCTGTAAGTTACGTCAAATGCACCCAATGATCTCAGATCTGATTTTATAAACGACATATTCGGACAGAGGCAAACGTTAAGGCGTTTATAGTGATGCATGGAGCACAAGATATATTACAAAAAAGAAAATCATCACCGCGATTTACCTGCTGGCCTATTTCGAGTTTGCTTTCCTGAGGGGCAAAGCAGAAGGAAAGACTTCAAACAACTCGCAGCTCTGTTTGAAATGCTGGTTCGGTGAACCCCAGATAAACCGGTAGTAAGGACTAGGCCAACGGCGCCTCTTGGTTTGTGGAGCTTTTCCTCTTATTTCTGTTTGATCGTGATACAAAGTGACCCCGTTTGTTCACAAAGATAAGGACGATTGCGTCTTGTACAGCATATATGGATATGAACGTTAGGATACATTTATTTGTCTTGAATATTAGCCAGGCGCTGGTGCCAGTTATGGAGAATGGAAAATAGGTTGGTCCATTCAAATTTCGTGTTCTTCCTAACGGTAAGCCAATGAATTACAAAGCCTTTCTTTTTTACTTTATAATCTTTTCTCTTACAAGACTAAACGAGTCTTTCATTTCCTATATAGATGGTAATATTTTTTCTTATATATTTATTGTTGTAATCTTAAATACTTAGGATACATAAGGATATTTAACTATTCATTCCTTTAATATTATTACCCAATAATTGTTCAAAAGTAATGAATTCGCTGTCACTGGGCAGATAGGTAAGCATAATGCTTTTCAGCTATAGCCGCGACCCATGAAATCAGCCACGGTCCGGTGGTGGCCTATGTTGTTGGTACCTATAGCACTGCCAGAAGTACGATTATGTTAACATTAACCTTAAATAAAATAAAAACTACTGAGGTTAAAAGTCTGCAATGTGGTATGATGGATGATTGAAGGCTGGATGATCAGCATACCAATTTGCAGCCCTCTAGCCTCAGAAGTTTTTAAGATCTTAGGGCGGAGAGAAAAAGTGCTGACGGACAGACAAAGCCGGCACAATAGTTTTCTTTTACAGAAAACTAAAAAGGATAAATAAGCGAAAATTTTTCGATAGGTCAAGAAAGTTTATATGCATAGTCATGAGAAAATCCACATAACACTGCTTTATTAAAGGCAGTCATTTTTCTAGCCTTTGTCATATTACATAGGTATTCATCTGAAAATTGTGAAAGGTTGATGCTCCATTGCACCTATGATGGGAAAGGCTGGTGATTGTTTCTAACAGAGCTCTATGAGAAGGGAAATTGGGGCTCCATTCATTATTTGGTTCTTTTCATACTGGTTTTCAAATTTTGAAAGGTGCCGTCTTCTTATCCTAGTTTAGGGTATAACAGAGAACATTACGCCTGACTATTACTGTTAAATCGCTTATACCCTGCACTGACACACTCCTAATGGCAGTGTATTTATAATACAGTCAGTTTTCCGTGAAAGACAGTTAGACTGCTTCCAGAAATATTTGCTTACTTTTATTTAGCAGTCATTTGAAAATTAGTGAAACATTTCAGTGATATTTTGTACTTGGATGTTAACATGAAGTGTCAGTGTTAAAATATATGATATGATTACTTCTAAATGGAGAGGATGTAATCATTTGTATCCATCCATTCGTCATTCATAGTGATGCATTCATCTGTGTGTGTGTTTGTGTGTTTCTTGAGAGAAAATACCTATAACCTTATAAAGGTTCATAATCCATGGAACCCCCAAATATATTCTTTTTATATTAACGGTGTGGAGAGAGAGAGAGAGAGAGAGAGAGAGCGTTGTACAGAGTTCCGTCATCACCGGCACTGGTATCAACCTTCTATAATAGCATGAAAGTCCATAGCAGCCATATGTCCGAAACAATGTTTTCACATGGCGCTAAAAGGGTTCTACAATTTTGTCAATGTGCCTGACAAATCGAAGGATTTGTTCTGGTCACTTGCAGGATAGGATGAGAGCAGAGACCTGTGTTATATGTAATGGGATATCACGAATGACTGATTGGGTGCAGCAGGATGATTTCCTCATAACGGATGAACGGGTGAGAATGTTTCTCTCCTTGTATGGTGCCACGAATGCGCGCATTTGAATATCTTTTCAACTCTAATGTGGCTTTTGTGGAATAGGTGCTACATCCTTCAGCTTGGCAAAGAAAGTTAATACAGATTCCTTTTTTGATGAAGAAATCTACTAAAAATTTTTGTCAATACGAAATCCCATTGTTATTTTTGTAATAATGTTCACTTAACGTGTTTCAAGTTTTTAAGGTTAGTTTTTGGGTTATCTCTTAACATTGTCTTAAGTATCATTCATCGAAACTACCATTGCTCTTTGACCCTCAGGAAGTAATCCGAGATCATCATTAATTAGGAAATTAATTACAATATAAAAAATAAATTAACTTCTGATGCATTTCCAGTTCTCTATCTTCCCCCCTTTATTTAACTGACTTGTTATCAAACGTATACCCCTCAAATAAAGCAAGGACAACTCTCTTTTTCTGGATTCTTTCATAGAAAATTAGGCAAAGTACTATAATTTCCAGTTCAGTGATAAAATTTTTTTTCCTAAATCTTCGCTTCTAAGCCTTGGCTGTTCTCTTTGCAAGGAGTGGCTCACTGAGATGGAACGCGTGAGAAAACGTCAGCAACAAAAGACCACACGATCAAAAGTAAGCAGAATAACCCAAGAAAACTGCAGAATGACAATGAAGCACATTAATCCTGAAGGCAGGTGTCTACCATTCATTAATACTGAAGGCAGGTGTCTACCATTTTGAAGCACTGGAAAAGAAAGCATCGATCTCTTTAGCGGTCACCACAGTGATCTCATGATACGACTGGACCTGTCGGAAAAACCTGTCACGCAAAGACATTAGTTTTCAGAGTGGGGAAAGGAAACGAACAAACGAATACAGAAGTGAAGGTGAGGGCTCAAATGGGACAGAATTGAATGTTTGTGAAACACTATAGTTATTTACTTTATGCACACACCCCTTCTTGCTCCTCAACGTTGCTGTTGGTCTCACGTTGCATGCAGCTGTTGCCTGCATATCATAAACATTAAATAATATACTGACCTTGTATTTAGAGACCACAGAAACCAAAATCAAACTGTTCATAATGTCTGTGACAAAAAATGATGAAAAAGTAATTGGTCTGTAACGATAAAAAATGGGGAAAAAACTCATTTTGATGCGGTATATTATGCAAAAGAAAAGAAACGAGAAGACATATTTCAATTCCTGTCACTCTCGGACGTTTCAATTTCTACTGCCGACTTCTCGACAATGATGAAAGAAGTTTGTGAAGTATTCAAATCCCAATCCTCAACTTCTGCGCGCGTGCGTGTCCCTGTATGTTTGGGAGGTTCTCTGAATAAAAGTGGGCGCTTGAAATGTGTTGTAGTGTGTTACGTTTAGAATTTCCAATATCTTACTTTGCGTCATTTTTCGGAAGCCCGATTTCCTTTACTAGAAAATGCAAGTGATTTCAAATACCTTTTAAAATGGTCAATACGTAGCTATGTACTATGGACGTTTTTGTTTCATTTTACTTTTACTACTAAGATGAAATTCCGTTTGCAGAAGATTCTCTTTTAGTATTTTTTTTTTTTTTTTGCATATCAAGACGGCTTCCCTTGTAAATGAGTCTATATTCAAATATGAATGAATATATTCATCTCGAAAAAGTTATTATTTCTCTTTTGCTCAATTTTCCTCTAAACGAAATACTATGGCTGTCTATAATATACATTATAATTCATCTTACAATATTTCTGCATATGATACGTTTGATCTGTTCCCATAAAGAACAAAAACCTATAGTGGCCGTTAAAGAATAAGTGATTAAGGCACTGAAAAAGACTTTGTGTTATAGTTTCGAAACCTTGTAAATAGCACAATTTCGAATGCTGTTACATATCTATAGCCTAAGAAAAAGAACTCTAGAACTCAGGGTGGCTTCTTGCAACCCTGATGTCCATCAGTGGAAAGGTAACCACTTTCTCCTCTTCATTTCTTATGTGTGGTCTTTTTAGATTTGTCTTTTCAATTAAAACAAGTGATAAGTCACTTACAAGCTTCATTTTCAAAATGTTTTATCGTGCGTATCAATATTTTCATGTCTGCTGCAACAAATCTGAACACGGCAGACAAATTTCCTAGACTCTTTCGCTGGATAACTCACTTCCTGCCAGATTTTATGAACATTTAAACTTTTGGTTTGACAGCCTTATGGCAAAAGTTGTTTCTTCTGGTGGGAAGTGGAGTTCGGAACGTTGAGTTTTAATCGAAAATAAAATTTGGTTACTGTTTCCTTTTTTCTTTAAACTCCGAGGCAAAAATACTGAACACACAATTATCCCTTATTCCTTGTTTTTATCTACTAAAAAATTGCAGGACCATATAGATCCTCTGACTGAAAATTTACATCTTTTTTGATGATATAAACTGCAGGATACAGTTATTGTACCTAGAACCTTTTGACAGATATTTATTTGTCTTGGAACATCTTGTTGGCAATGTGCTGATCATTTTGAGTATTTGCTCCGCTCCGCCACAAAGTGTCTAGGTCTACACCTGTCAGTGCTTAGTTGAAGGCACATGACTGACCTACTTTCATGGTACCGAGCTTACTATCAAACAGTAATGAAGACATTAAAATCTGAAATATCATTGTAACGTGTCTGTCTGGCAGGTTTATTTGGCTTTCCATTGCGATGCTAGGTGTAAAAACACAAGGATTCCTCCCCACATTTCATACCTTCTGGTGGACTTAGCGATTGCCCAGCTGCATACCCTGCTACAATGATACGTTTACTGTTGGACATCGGATAGTTTTAGCAAAGAAAAAATTATCCAGGGAGGATCACCTTCAGTCTGCTCGCATCGAAATTAGCTATGATTCGGATTCACCATCAAAAATTCGATATCATAAGCCAACTTTCTGAATGGTTTTCCTCTTCACTGTAGTTCAGCGAATGGTCAAAGTTTTTATATTCAATCATTACCCCTTCCCTTATTTTTATTTATTTTTTTTTTTTCAATAAACATGCAGTCGCTGGCTTTGGCATCCCCACATTTCTGAATGTTAAACCTTTTGGCTAAATTAATGTGACATATCAGTAGTAAGGAAAATTAGTGCTATTAAATTTAAACTATGCAGCCGCCAACATCGAGAGAAAATTGTTTCTCTAGAGGTTACCTTTATGTTTTGTGAGAGGTAATTATATATTCTTTATTCCTATGACTTCGATGCACATACAATACCCTGAACATTCCTGAGATTATTTCGAAATATTTCTTCAGCGAAAAAACGGATAATTTCCAGGTTGTCTTTTCGGAAGCATTGTCGCTGGCATCTTCCAATGCTTTTGCTTAATAGCCTACTTGAAAATGCTTTCCATCTGGCTGGAATGACAGTGTTTATGGCCAGGGGTATTCATGAGAACAAAACACCCGTGCTTAAGGTTTTTTCCTGTGTCCGGAGAAATACTGTTTAAAGTGTGTGTGGAAGGAAAGGTTGACATTGTTGTCACAATGACGTTTTGTTTATGGATTTACTACTTAACTTTATGCATAGTTTCGTGACTGACAGGTTATTATCACAATCCAATCTCTCTCTTCCCTCTTATATTACCGTTTTTATGTGCTAATGAACATAGAGTATGAAGAAAATTTATTTGCCATGAATATCATAGAGCGCTCTTCTAGACTACGTTTTCGACAGTGCTAAACTCAAGTGTATTGTATCACTACTTCCTTCAATTTGAAGAGGTCCGGTCACACTACCCCACCTGTCCGAATTGGCTTTTGGGAACTCTTTCAATAACCCTAGCCAGCAGGTTGCAGGTTCCATTCTCACATAGATTCTTTACTTTCCGTTAGTAAAGTGCTAACCTCGATACCATACAGACAAGACATTTAAGTCTTACTTCAGTTATAAGATACTTCTGAAAGTATCTTGAGATTTTTGTTTCCTCCGGTATGGGAAATACCGCTTCGAATCCCTGCCGTTTTGATGTTATACAATTTGTTGGAGTAATGACCATTCAGGTGTAGCGTTTCTCTCTCTCTCTCTCTCTCTCTCTCTCTCTCTCTCTCTCTCTCTCTCTCTCTCTCTCTCTCCGCCGCAGCTTCGTCCCACAACGGTCGACTAACAACTAGGTGTATAGTCCAATGCGTAAGTCAACAGACATAATAGAAAGCGCCCATATTATTCTCCCTCCTATGGCATGAGGCAAGGGAGAGGCTTCATTTAATGTTTAAGCTGCTTGAGAAGTTATTTCCCTGGAGGAGACAAACATTTGCTGATCGCTGCGTTAAGTACGGCCAAAGACAAGTTGGTGTTTGTTTTTTGTTTTTCAAGGATACAGTCAATAGAGCATATCGCTAATTGGGGACAATCGTGAGACTGTAGCCACTGTTAGTAAAAGTAATGTACTCTGCTTCAGTGCCGAATAAAGATAAACAAACTTTGGTCAGTGATTTTGATTATAATCTTATTACTTTCTAAATTTACAAAAGTTTAATAACCATTATTACCCTGTTAAGCAAGATATAATTTTAAAGAAAAATTTTGTTTGGTACAAAGGGGTGTGGTAAATTCACTGAAACAATGTTTTGTGAGCTAAAACTCTGAAAATAAAATGAATTTACTAGGGGATTCAGAACCGATGAAACACTGTTTTTCGGCAACACCTTTTTATCAAACATCGGATAAAGGTGAAAATTGGCAAGTGTATATTTTATAACCCTACATAATTTTTGCAAGTATTATTTAGTACCTAAGTTCAATAGTTCTGGTACTTATCAGAGTAAAAGTGGGTTTCCTATGCCAGAGCCATCAAAATCGCAGTTGAGGGTTTTGAACACAATAGTGACGTTAACCTATGACGTCATGAGGCTCCACCCACAGTGAAGAGAAGTGTACATATGGGGAAAATGTCTCTTCACTGTGGCTCTGCCCACTTGCCGATGACATATTCACTAATTGATATTAGTACCCATCCTTGGCTTCAGCAATATCAAAGCTGGCGAGCAGGATTTGTCATCGTCCCCTTGATTGCATTATCATTCTCAATTATTATTATTATTATTATTATTATTATTATTATTATTATTATTATTATTATTATTATTATTATTATTATTTTGTGAAGGTTTCATCGCAACTTCCACAGTTGTTGGGACTAAGTTGTTAGCTTGGAATTCTTCCATTTTCTTGATATTCGTATTGTTTCTACTTTACAAATAATTCAATGTATGTAATTCATCCACATAATGAACCAGTCTATGGCTCATTTGTTAGATCTACTGTACATCTATTCATGGCGGGGATACAAAAAGACAATCCCTTTTGTTTTACCTCAGGTTTCGACACTATAGCCTTCTATTTGCTGCAGCAAGAGACGAGCATTGCCAAGTAACTATTACCTACTATAGAAATAATTACCTATTCACGCTGCAGTAAATCTTGCCATGGGTTTTCTCGCTTGTATATAAAGTGGCGAGCCGTAGCACAAATGCAGTCTTGCAACCACGGGGACAATTCCGTATCCTGCTCGCCATTATCGAATTCACCTGTTAGTGACTTACTGCCTCCATATTATGTTTACGTCACGAATGGCTTTAGGATCCTTGTCTGTGATTTTCTCGGTTCCGGCATCGGCGCCTTCATTTTACTCTATAAATATCAAAACTATCGAACTTAGGTACTAAATAATACTTGCAAAAATTAGGCAGGGTTATAAAATATACACTTGCCAACTTTCACCTTCATCAGATGTTTTGAAAAAAAAGGCGTTGCCAAAAAATCGTGTTTCATCGGCTCTGAGTCCCTTAGTAGTTTCAAATGATTATTGAAAGCTGCATTCACCGTTGATCAAAAAAAAAAAATGTGTATCATTTCCACCCTTGAACATACTCCCCTTCCATTCATGTTTGACAACCTCTCTCTCTCTCTCTCTCTCTCTCTCTCTCTCTCTCTCTCTCTGTTCTGTTACCGTCTCTATCCTCTGTCTATTTCATCATATTCATCCATTTATTCTCCCGGCTCCTTCCCCTCCTCCAACCTTTTTTTCGTATAATCTCCGTCCTACATCAGCGCACCTTCTCCCTCACCTCTCGTCCCTCCAGTCCCCCTTTCACCTTCCTTAATTAGAGTCCTGTCAGGATGGACATTGTCAATGCATTTCATTAATCCATTCATTATTTAATATTTTTTCCAGGTAATGGATTGCGTGTCACATAATATTTTTATTCTTTTTTGCCCCGCATTATACTTCTCGCATTGTTTTCTATTTACTATGGCCAGTTTCTGTAAAGATATGTTATAAGGGAGGTGCGTGGTGTTTGTAATCGGTCTGTGGGGACTATTTGAGGGGGGAGGAAGGGAACTTTAAGGGGAAAATAAAATTAGTTTCTAAATCGAAACGAACGAGGATGGAAAGTTTGTTGGAAATTTCGGGAGCGAAACAAATAAGTGAATAAAAGATGGTCACTGAGTCTCCTTCAAGTTATTTCCATACCTCTATGTAAATATTTTTGTATTTTCCTTTCAATAACCTGCATGTACCATGCAGTAAATACAAGTCATTTATTGCTGACACATTTTTGGAGGAAACGTTCCCTGAATGGCGTATGATTTTTTTCATTAGGTCAACAGCTGTGGAACTATTTCCCTCAGGTAAATGTAGTGAAATAAAGCAATTGTATTTGACAAGGCGTTTGTTATCCCCCATCCTGCGTTTCAAAAAGGAAGCTGGAAATGCAATATGTTTAGTCAAGGGAATAATTTATTTTGAGCTGTTTTTGACAGGAATACGAACTAGAGGCAGGAGTGTAGGCTGTAATGGTTTGAAAATTCACGTTTTCTTTATTAATACAAAGTTGGATGGTGGTTAATATAGTTATTCCTTAAGTTAAGACTGATATGGAAATATTCTTATATTCTTATAAAGCTCATGTCTCAAAAAACCAAGAATATAACCTGGAAAAGTTCCATGATTCTAAAGGGAACAAAGAATCACATTATCAATTATGTATTCTACTATTTTCTCGCAAAAATACAAAAATATGCAAAGAGTGAGACATGAAACAAATGTGGCTAAATGAGTCATTTTATATTAAGTGTCTTGCCGTTGCACCTTTAGATATTTCAACATCAGTGAGTACGACGAGTTGTTCTTATTGATTTCACAACACAACTCAGCGAGATGTAAGCTTTCGTCAAACGGATGTTGCAAATGCATTCATGAAAAGGTATTCATCGTTGCCCATTAGCGATTGCTATCATTTGAGTGGTCTTCATCGCTGAATATGTCTTTCAGGTAAGTTTCAATTACATTTCCAGCCATCCCTTAATTAAGTCCTCAGGCTGCTCACAGTGGGTCGGGCAGGATTGAGCGTGCGCAGTTCTATCACTTACATCAGATTCGAAGGTTAAGAACTTTTACCGGTTATTAGGAATTTTTGTCACTTTACGCACGCTTCCCATTTTTGATATTCACAAATATCAAGCCACAAATACCGTTTAGTATCGAATTCACTATATTTTATGGATAATCTACACCCAAGGAGAATTATAATGAGTAAGTACTGCGTCGGCCAGGATTCGAACTTGAGTCTGATTTAGAAACGTCAGACAGCAACTTAGACCACGAAGCACTTCGCAATTATAATTCCTTTTGGGTTTAAGTTACTCCCACAGCACAGTGAATTCGATACTAAACGGTATCTCTGGGTTAATGTTAGTGAATCAGTTATTAGTAGCCTATATGTAGGAAAATTTGGCCTTAAATTGTAAAAATTTTCCCACATTGAAAGCCGGTATGTATAGGATAAGAAAGTGAGTCTAAGTAGAATGTTATTGCCTGTAGCACGTGATAGGGAGTAAAACGGTATGGAATGAGGACATAGAATTCAATAGAAGTGACTGAAGGGACTGTGAGATGACGGAGGTGGGATGTGAGGCTGTCACAAAAAAGTTCATTATTAAAAGACCATCATTTACTGTTAACTTAGTATGGGATGAGCTTTTTCTTCTCATTTTAACGATATATAAGAATGAAGACTAAGTATACATATGAATTATATATATTCATTCATTCATTTTTCTATAAAATAAAAAAGTAAAGCCTCTCCAATTCAGCTACATTTATTGAAAATAATGCTGACTGAATAAACCAGTTTCTACATTGTTTTTGTGTTTGGCATGAAATTAAAATATTTTTGGAATGTACAGCATCATTGTTAACCATTCAAACAAACGCGTTGTCATTCAAAAACCGGCCTCAAAGTCACAGAGAATTGCCACTCGTCTGTCACTCGAGCAGAAATATTGGAAACGCTTAAGGCTTTCCCATTTCTTCAGGTGACAAAAGACTGAGAGCTAACACTTTCATATTGCAAGAATTGCCGCGTGTCTCCAAGTGGGTTTTTTTTTTTTTGGCTTCCCCCCTTTTTTTTGTTATGAATTCAAGTAATGTAGGAAACATTTCACTTCCGGGAAAAGAAGATATTGCTTTTCTTGCTCCTCATATGTTTAAAACGTTTCCCAACTTAAGCTTTCAAAGTTTCATGATTGAGTTGTACTGTGGATTCTAGTTTCCTCTTAGAAAAACAAACAGTGGTTGAAGACAGAGTTTTCTTAAGGAAAATCTGAACAAGTTGAAGCCCTGAACATTCCGTATAATAAATGCTATATTTTGCTTGTTAGTTAAAGGCTGAAAACAATGTTATGATTATAGTAAGCAACATTATTACCAACTTCCCCTTTCTCACCATTCTTCTTCCATTTATACACACTAAAGCAATGGTCGCATTTGGAATACGAGAGTGTTTATATAATCCCTTGGAAACAAACATGAAAATATAAATATGCTCACCCACACGCAAACATAGTGCTGATGTTTCGCAGGTAAAAGACAGTTAATTTGAGTCTAAATCTTTGTAATAAGATATTGTCGAATTTCCATGACGCTGATAGCGCACCCACCACCGCCAAGGTAATAACAGTACGACCTTTTGAAACTCTTAAGTGCCAGTGGTTTGGGATAATACTGTAATGAGTCGCAATAATAATAATAATAATAATAATAATAATAATAATAATAATAATAATAATAATAATGATAATAATATCCGCAGAAAATTAACATGGAAACAAGTAATAAGGACCCATAATCGACACAAGGAGCCAGCAGCCTGATGATCTCAAAATTATTATGAACAACTTTCCATGTAAACTTTTATTATTCACAGAAAAGCCAAAAACATTATTGCTTATTTAAATTACATTTGAGGGTATCATATTACAATTAAAATTTCAACACATTATCTAGAATTCATTAAGTTCTATTTCCGCATAATATCCTGTATTTGAAAAGGTTATATTATTGCTATGGAAATCCCACCCCATTCTCTCTCTCTCTCTCTCTCTCTCTCTCTCTCTCTCTCTCTGTTTATGTATGTTTGTGTGTGTGTGTGTGCATGAGTGTGTGTGTCTGTGTCATGGCCAACAACAGAAGTACGTATGATGTTTCTGGTGCCCTGGTTTAGTATTTCAGTTATAGCTAGGTTTAAGAGGACAGAGGACCCTTAATTAGTACTTAGATCTCGAGTGGCATTTTTTCTGCCTATATTGGATGCAGAGAAGGAAATGGCTGCACTTTAAGTCTAATCTTTCCCCCCACTGAATTAACGACAAAAACGCGTGATTATCGTGTAAAGATTCGTGCAGATAATTCTGTGCTTTATAGTCATTATCCTGACTTCAGAGTTCCCACACATTTCCAGACTTTTTCACCTGGATATTCTCTTTTGACATTTTTTTTATCATACGTTATGTTTCATGTCAATAAATAAAAGGATATCCAAAAAGACCTCATACTGAAGTAAAAAAAAATGATAATTTGCCAACACTTGAGAAAAAGCTCTGTCAATAAAACTTCTAAAATAAAAATTAAAAAATTCACGAGCAAAATATTGCTTCAGTGCATTCACCACAACCTCGGTAGAGTTCGGATCATTTAATACGAAAAAAGAAATCTTTCGTTTTGTTCAGTATTTTTAGGATCGTTGTCATAGAGAGCGTGTCATCAAACATCAGACACAGACACCACGCTAGAAATGAGGAGGTGGATTTTGCTTGCAAAGTCACTAAAATTAGCAGAAGATATACGTTACGAAGCAGTCAAAAGAATTCCGAACCGATCTTTCTATAGATTGTAGATGATATATAGGAAACTTGAGTGGCGAAAACCTTTTGCTTCTATATACTACAAACACACACACACACACACACACACACACACACACACACACACACATATATATATATATATATATATATATATATATATATATATATATATATATATATATAAGTGAATGTTTGTGCGCTATAGAAATCCAAACCGCTTGACCGATCTAGACGAAATTTGGCATGTGGCCAACATTTGACCCAGCTTAGATAATAGGGTAGGTTTCATACCCGTACCAGGGCCCCCATCCCCTTCCTCCATCCCCCTTCCCCCTTCCCTTTGTAACTTATGTGGTTAATAAACTCTACGAGTTTATCATACCTCACTTCATGTAATCGATACCACAGAAATATACCGTATCATTGAAATGCTTTTCAGTCACTACAGTAATACATGGATAAAAGGGACAGACAGCACAGTAATATCTAGATAAAAGGGACAGTCACCACAGTAATATCTGGATAAAAGGGACAGTCACCACAGTAATACCTGGATAAAAGGGACAGGCAGCACAGTAATACCTGGTTAAAGGTGACAGACAGCAAATACCTGGATAAAAGGGACAGTCACCGCAGTAATATCTGGTTAAAGGTGACAGACAGCACAGTAATACCTGGATAAAAGGGACAGTCACCACAGTAATACCTGGATAAAAGGAGCAGTCACCACCGTAATACCTGAATAAAGGTGACAAACAGCTCAGTAATAACTGGATAAAAGGGACAATTACAACAGTAATACCTGGATAAAAGGGACAGTCACCACAGTAATACCTGTATAAAAGGGAAAGTCACTCCACAATTACAGTCAATCTCTCTCTCTCTGTCTCTCTCTCTGTCTCTCTCTCTCTCTCATAGTATCACTATGCTAATATTAGATCATTATGCTTACATCCTCGATATCCGCCGACACGAACCAGTTTCGAATCCAATTTCTGTATTAAAGTTTGAAATTCACATTGTAACCACCTACTTATACGTGTGCTGTTTGTCCAACATTTCATCAAAGCACATAACCATATTGGAACAGCATTTCTGCTCTAGACTTAAGACATAACATCAATGATATAACGAGGATCAGTGCAAATACAGCGGCCTTTAAGCAGAACCAATAAGTATCTCAAAGAGCGAACTTCATTTCTGTATCTTCTGGGTGTTCGTACCATTAGGTGCTCACTGGACACAATGAATTCAACAAATCATTGTTTATAATAACTACGTTATTGTTATGATAAAACATTGTGCCGGAGCGGATTTATTAATGTAGGAACCAAGGAAAAATATGTAAAACACAAGCCTCTAAATAAATGAACATTTTAGGAAGGAAAATATATAGAAGATATAAGCTGCTATACGTAATTAAACATTGTAGCAGGGAAAACTAAGGTCTGTGAAAAAAGCAAAAAAACAAAAAAACCTAACTAAAGATATGAGAAAAAAGTAAAATATTAAAACCATGAGCATAATCACTGATATGGACTCCAGCTCTGAATAAATTTGATATCCAGATCAAAAAAGATGGAGAGGCTTGTCGGTCAATACCTGGTGCGAGCAAATGGTATTGTGTACCTAACTGAGTGACGTATATTTAATTGTATTTGATCTCACCCAAATCGACATATTCTCAAGGCATGAGCAGTTACGAAATCATACTTTCCTGCCTGAAAATACAGGTATAATAAAAAGCTTTGCAATAGAATAGTTTAAAATACAGAAATAAACTGAAACCATTTCGTCATACAATACGTAAAACATAAACTTGAGTCGTATATTTTCAGGAACAGAAAACAATGAATACATTCATCATGAGACAATGACAACTTCCGACTCGTGAAGGAAAGAATTTCGCAACTCCATCCATTATCATGACCTCCTGCAGCTAACGACCTCACCAACACATCCTTATCACTAACCATAATTTTTCCCCGAAATTTCATGATTCCATCTCAAGGCTCCCTTGATGTATTACCCCAAGACAAACTTTACTCAGGAAATGCTCTGTTTTTCTTTGAATTCTTCCTCAAACTTCTTGACAGATTTCCCTTGAACGCCATTTGCGGTTTCATGAGAAGATTGTGAATGTTTTATCTTCATTTGTATATTCATTTGCTTTGTAGTTTGCCCGTTAATAATGTTGTACATAGAGTAGAAAATCAATTACTATTTACTTAAAACTGAAGCTTTCTTATAAGATAATAGTAGCCAGAGTTATTCTGCGTCGAGAATACAAAGGCAAATTATAAATCTTAGTTTCATAGATAGCTAAATAGGAAAAAGAGAAGGGTTCGGCTCTCTACTGGTAAGTTTTCTATGTAGGTGTACAGCCACCTAATGATAGTACAGGATCACTTGGCTGAAAAAAATAAACCAAACAATGGGCAGGCTGAATTTGATTTTGACATCGAATACATCGAAATTGTATACGAAAGTAAGATAATGCAAAAATAAAGTGCGATCTGTATTGCTGTACGGACGTGAATCTTGACATGTGATGAAGCTATATGGAAAAAATATCTAATAGCAAAGCGATTGGTAGCAAATTTTCATGTTATCAGACTTACATTACTTGGCATGTGTAACGCAATTAATCGGGAAGCAAATTGATTACGAATGTAGGAAACAGATTCCAAGAACTAATTCACAGTACCTTACCATATTTCATATTATTAGCCACTGCTCGTAATACATTACCATGAAATCTGCAAAGGCAATACTTATTCCTTAGTGTAAAATGTTTATATCAGAGTATCACTGAAGACATCCAGAATTTTTTAACATTAAAAATCTTAATGACATGTTTTCAAACATTTGGATGTTTCTCTTTTTATGGCAAAAATCCTCAGCAACAAATAATAAAAGTTTCCACCGAGAAAAGGTGGCAATAATGGTAATAGGAAATATTGAATGCAGAGGGAATTTATAAGATGAACGACCACTTCTGATTCCATTTCGAAAAAACTTTTAATTAACATAGACGTCTGAAACATTACTGACTACCGACAAGGTATATGTACCGATATCAAGTGAATACCTACACTTCAATAAGCTAATCTTTTTTTAAAAAGTATAAATAAAATGCAAAAATCAATCATTCCTATGAAAATAGGGGAGTATATATATATATATATATATATATATATATATATATATATATATATATATATATATATATATATATATATATATATATATATATATATATATGCACATATATATATATATATATATATATATATATATATATATATATATATATATATATATATATATATATATATATATATATATATATATATATATATATATATATATATATATATATATATATATATATATATATATATATATATATATATATATATATATATATATATATATATATATATATATATATACATATATACATATATATATATATATATATATATATATATATATATATATATATATATATATATATATATATATATACGTATATATATATATATATATATATATATATATATATATATATATATATATATATATATATATATATATATATATATATATATATATATATATATATATATATATATATATATACATATACATACATACATACATACATACACACGCACACACACACACACACACACACACACACACACACATATATATATATATATATATATATATATATATATATATATATATATATATATATATATATATATATATATATATATATATATATATATATATATATATATGTATATATTATTATGATTAGCAAGAACTCGCTAGCAAATTGCCTCCCCCTTTTTTTGGTTGTTATTTGTTTTGTTGTTTTCATTTACTGCAAACCGCTCGATCGATAGACACATCTGTCTATCGAGACTTCGCACGGTCAGAATACAAGGGTTTAAAACGGATTAAGGCCACTCCCTTTAAGCCGATCTTTCTTCGAGGCAAAAGTGATTTCTGTCTGGTCGTTTTCTTACAGGCAAAACTCCCCCTGCGGGCATCAGCTGGAAATGATTCAACCCCATATGCTGGAAGTGCCCCCTGCCCCATAGGAGGAGATAAAAGCAGAAATCCATGAGGCCCCTGTCTCACATGCACGGTGGAAGATAGGGAGTGAAGAAGTCCCCGAATCTCGGCCATGCCTTGGCCCTCTGTTAGCTACTAACCACGTGGCCTTTTCAAAGTATACTTTCTCCTCATGCCCTTCGACCGCGAGCCATGTGTTCGCTCCACCGTTGACCTGCCTGATGCCCACATGCCATTGCCCGGCCCTTCGTGAAATTCCCACACATTGCCCTTTTACGTGAAGCCCCGCATCCTAACACGTGAAGAAACTCGCCCTCGGAAATCGCAAGTCATCCACAAACCTGTCTTAAGGTAATGTGCTCTGGAAGGCCTCCATTCAGTCACGCTTTTGTCTCGTAACATTTACTTGAATTGTGAGCCAGTAATCACCGAATCCCTTGTCGTGCTCCTCGAGTGTCAGCAGTGCTAAGCTATCATTAATTCATCGAAGCCCCTTGGCACCCTCAGTGCAGCTTCGAATTCATTATTCTTTTGTCTGTTTCCATTACTGGTGTATAATGTGCATATCTCTCATTTCAGAGGGACCCCATATCGTGGAAGCTTCTTGGACTGTGTCTAGAATCCCCCATTTTCATTCATCCCATAGGAATCCCCTTCAGGATCAATAATCTACTAGCATTCCTCTTTCCTGTACTAATGTTATTTATGTAAATACACTCCTGCAAATTTGCCCCCGTGTTTTGCGTAATATTTTCCTTAGTAACAAGAGCCTTACGCTCATATGAAATTCCCCTTTGTTTTCCTCTTTTTTTATGTTTTCCTGGACCCACAAAGTCAGAATCACAAGGCTAAATTACCTTAAATTGTTGCTACCTGTCTCACAGAGAATATCTCAAACAAAATAGCCAGGAAAAACGTAAAAATGGCGACCTGGCCATAGATCTTGTTTTGCAGTTGCAGTTCCCCTAGTGTTGCTTTATTGCATTTGCAACTTGCCAGATCAGCTATTAGCAAAGCTAAGCTGGGTACGAGACAATTACGAACCTTTTGTGTAAAACCAGCACACAGATCTGGAAATTCCACGTAAGTAATGTGTTTATCTTAGTAAAACCTTTTTACAGTCGTGACTGTTCCTAGGAATTAGAAATAGGGACGCATGTATTCACTGAGAGAAAAGAACCGCCGTATTAGATTCATTAATGCATGCCTTTCAGGATAGGTAGTTAGGAAATAACCAGTGCTAACCATCCTTTGCTTCGAGGAATAGTGCGAAATTCCTCTGTGTTAAAATCCTTGCCATATTCTTTGCTTCGAGGAATAGTGCGAAAGAAATTCCTCTGTGATAAATTTTACTTCACATTTCGGATTAGCGAATTGTTATTTAGGCGCGAATGAATTCCCACGTGGGACAAGACGAAGTCAGCTTTCATTGCTGAAATTCTCTCGGTGTAGTTAGAATTCGAGTTAGGTGTTAGGAAAGCGAAATTAAACTCAGCTTATAGGGAAAATTACCAGGTCGTTTTACTGTTATCCTCTCCCCGGAATCCCAGACGGTCTATAAATAGACGGGTCCATTCACACAGAATCTAAAAATAACTCCGGTGTTAGTCAAACGTCCTGCACCCCCCCACCCCCCACCCCCCGCCCATGCCCGCGTGTGTAGCATTTTTTTTCCCATTCATTTCTCAGCAAATATTTTTCTTTGGGGTTTTCCTGTTAGTAATTTCTAAGTCCTAAGGGACGAATCGTATTTCCAAGTCCCCAGATAAGACCGCCGTGTCGGTAATTCGGGAGACCCAAATATATTCTATTCTTGTCCCCAATAAACCCGCTTCGTCGGTAATTTGGTGAGACCAATTCATTTTCAATATTGTCCCCAATAAACCCGCTTTGTCGGTAATTTGGTGAGACCAATTCATTTTCAATTCAGTCCCCAGATAAGCCCACCTCGTCGGTAATTCGGGAGACCCAAATATATTCTATTCTTGTCCCCAATAAACCCGCTTCGTCGGTAATTTGGTGAGACCAATCATTTGCTAATCACCGTCCCCAACCAAACCCGCTAAGTCGGTACCTTGGGAGACCAATCATTTGTTAATCATCGTCGGTAAATCAGCCCGCTCCGTTGGTAAATCGGGAGACCAATCATTCGCTAATCCTCGTCCCCAACCATACCCGTTTGTCGATACCTTGGGAGACCAAATATTCGTTCATTATCGTCCCCAAATATGCCCGTTTTGTTGGTAACTTGGGAGACCGGAGAATTCCCATTCCTAATTCCCCGCCGTAGCCCGCTGTGCTAGGGCGGGAGATCATTCATAAGCCCTTTGGGGAAAATTCAAAATTCCCACAGCTCTGGGAAATTAATTCTGTGTGTTACTAGCGTCCTCTCCCACCTGCAAAATGTCGACACGGTCTCAGCAGAGCGAGGATTTCAAGTTCTTCATGTCCTCAGGGAAGGAACTCAGCCTTTCCGGGAGAGAACTAAGAGACTGGGTACAGGAGAGGATGGATGCCATACAAGCAGAGAAACAGGCTCAGGAGAGACGAGAAGAAGCCGAGAGACAGGCTCAGGAGAGACGAGAAGAAGCAGAGAGACAGGAACGAGAAGCAGAGAGACAGGCTCAGGAGAAATGAGAAGAAGCAGAGAGACAGGAACGAGAAGCAGAGAGACAGGCTCAGGAGAAACGAGAAGAAGCAGAGAGACAGGAACGAGCAGCAGAGAGGCAGGCTCAGGAGAGACGAGAAGAAGTAGAGAGGGAAGAAAGGGACAAGCAGCGTGCCCATGAACTCACAATGCTGCAACAGAGTGGCCCTTCGCCTCCACCTGCCACCCAGGGGATGAGTGCCTTCAGCCAGGCTCTCGCCTGCATGCCAAAGTGGACGGAGGCCGAGCCCGAGGTGTGGCTCGACAGCGCCGAGACAGTTTTAAAGGCCTGCCCCCTGAGTGCAGCCAAACTCTTCCTGGTGTTGGGCAAGTTCCTTGGAGGGAAGGCCCTCGTTGCCTACCACGCCCTTTCAGCAGAAGATAGGGGAAGCTGGGAAGCCATACGCCAAGCAGTTACGAAGGCATACGAGATTACCCCCAAGCGGTGGAGGAGACGTTGGAGAGAACAGCCCAGAGAAGCAGGCCAGACTTGGTCCGATTGGGCGTACCATTCGGAGCGGGCATTAACAAAATGGCTCGATTCCGAAGGAGCCACAAGCACCGCCGAGGTACTTGAGCGGTTTACGTTTGAGCATTTCCTGCGCTACGCCCCTCCTGCCCTCGCCACTCATATAGTGGAAAAAGCCCCAGCAACACTCACCGAGTGTTGCCGAATAGCAGACATGTGGGAAACTCACCACCCTCAAGAAGGATCCATGGGGCGGAAGATAAATCCTCCGTCCCTCCTCGGAGGATCAAATTCCCACAAAAATGGGAACTCGGGCAAACCCCTAACTTGCCATTATTGCAAGAAAACGGGGCATTCCTCCGAACAGTGCCGGAGCAAGAAACCGGCTCCTCTCTCTCCCGGAAAACCGCCCCATAACTCGCCTGCGCCCTCCACAGGGGCAGCGCGGAAAGACTTCAGCCAGACCTTTTGCACGGCGTGCAAGGTTTATGGCCATTCTCCCGCATGGGTGAAATGCCCAAGCAATAATAAATCAAATACTCCCACTGTCGCCTTGGCCGTCACAGATCCCAAGTCATTAGGCCCTCCCGCCAAAAGGCCCGTATACATGACTCCTCCACGAGGTAGCCACCCCGCGTGCCAAGTCACTGCATTCGAGGACTCGGGCGCGCAAATCTCCCTCATCCGAAGGGGCAGAGTTCCCTACGGAGCTATCGTCAATAGACGAAAACTCGTCACGATCAAGGGAATAAATCAATTTAAAATGATACTCCCTACGGTCCAATTGAGAGTCACCAGACCTCACCAATCCAAAATTTGCAATCTTGCAGTAGCAAGCCATCTCCCCGGAGGCTATGACGTCATCCTGGGACAGGACTTTCAGTCCCCACAGAAATCACGACAATCTAGGGGTCCTCATTCCCCGAATCATTCCGCGGGCGCGAGTAATCCTCCCCCGTTTCTCCCTCAGTCAAGACTGGCGCCCCCTGGATACCAGGAGGATGTGCAGTCCCTACCAGTGCCACCTGAGCACGATGTACAGTGGCCCCCTCAATCGGTTCCCGATCCAATTCCAGTGCCCGGCCCGGCCTCAGTGCCAGTGCCAGGGCCCCAATCAGATCTCCCTTCCGGAGATGCCAAATACCTGCCGGTGCCACTTGCATGCCCCGAGCAGTGCTAAACTTCATCCATCCTGACTGACGAGCCCAAGAAACCTCTGATAGTGCCTGACTCTGCCCTAGTGCCAGCGCCAGAGCACTACCCCGATCTTCATTCACGGGATCCAACTCAGGACCCCCTCAATTCCCCCGGCCTGGCACCGCTACCAGCGTCGGTAAGAGAGACAGTTCCTCTCGACCACAGCGGAAGCTCACCTGCAGGTGCGGCCTCGCAACCCGTGCCTGAGCTGGTCATCGTTACATGCGAGCCACTCACGCCGCCCCCGACCGCCTCCTCTCTGCCTCAGTCCGTCGCCGACGCAATTGCAAGTCAGGATTCTGCCATATCTCCCTTGGCCGATGAACTACAAGAGCTGCGACGGATCATGGTAGAACCAGCACGGAAAACTTCTGCGTCAGCTGTCACAGCAGCAGGCCCAGGTGGCACTCCGTGACGCCCTCCAGTCTCGGGCCCTCCGCTTCCCCGGCCGAGGACGACTGTCCCCTTAATAAAGGTTCGAGGCGAAATTACCACGGGCGTGAGAATTTCCAGGTAGTTTACAAAGAGCTCCAGAGCTCCCCTGGCACCTGTGCCACCATTTCATTTTTCGAAGGTCTTGGCACCTCTAATCCAGAAGGGAATGTCAGACCCTCCGCTATCTTCTTCCGTTCCTCAGGAACTTCTATCTCTTATCATCCTCTATTAATCTTTCCTTAAATTATCACCACAAGAGGCAATTAAGTACGGGATACCATTCCCCACACAATGTATAAATCATTGAGAATAACAGAGTGAGAAGTGGCACGCCCTTGCGCCCATACCTTGGCACCGGGCGTGCGTGTCAGCTCTTCCTGAAGGAGTCGCGCCATTCGGGTGCACTTTTCTCGCCCTGGGACTGAAGTGATAGTCCGGGCCGTAATTTATAGGCGAAGGACGATAAATTCCCGCCGAACACAAAAAAACCCTTACTCTTTTTCCCTTAGCTCTTCTCCCAATATCATTTGCTCTCTTTTAGTTATTTATTTATCTTTCTTTTTAAAGAATCGCGAGTCATAGACTCTTGCCATTGTGATTTAAATGACCCTTTCGTAAGCTCCAAGAGGCGTGTTCCGCCTTTCATATGCAGTCACGTTTCCATTCGTAACATCTTGTTAATTTTCCTTTTGTTATTATTATTCCTTTTTCCCCTCCCTTCCTTCTAAGAACTCTGTTTGTCCTAGACCCCACATCTTTTGTCTGCTCACCCCGTCATAACATTGAGTACTCGAGTGGGCAGTGGACGCATAAAATTAGCGTAGTTTAAGGTTAGCGAATTAAAACTCGCGAATACTCTCGCCCGCATACGACTGTCAAAATCCCTGTGTGCGGGCCGGCCATCAGCTCGCGTTGAACTATATAGCTAAGCAAAGCACGTTAAAACGAAGATAAATTACCAATGCGAATATGTATAGTCATTACAATATCGCGTAAAGGGGATGTCATTTACAAAAATAAACAGTTTTCATTTATACAGCCTCTTCAAGGCAGACTGTACTAACCGCATGCATTTTATCTAAAATTAAGTAACCATGTATTTTAATTCTTGAACAATAACCTTTCTTTTCATTTGTTTGCCATAGCCTCATATACTTGGTCTTATAATCTTAATTAATTAACATTGTTCGAGTCACTTTATAAAGTTATCAATGTGTAACCAAATCAAAAGTGATTACTCTTTTGCAAGTGTTTAAATTACCTTACGTCCTGTTAAAGAAATTTGTCCCGGTGCGTTATTAAAAGTAATGTCACAGTTTCATAAATCCCTTAGTAGTAAAGTTCATTGCCAGGCAGAATGTAGAGTAACGTAAAGCATTTGCCGCTCATTCTTGTATATCGATGTACACACCCGAAGAAGGTATGTACATCGTCTTGTATGGGGAGGTATTATGATTAGCAAGAACTCGCTAGCAAATTGCCTCCCCCTTTTTTTGGTTGTTATTTGTTTTGTTGTTTTCATTTACTGCAAACCGCTCGAGCGATAGACACATCTGTCTATCGAGACTTCGCATGGTCAGAATACAAGGGTTTAAAACGGATTAAGGCCACTCCCTTTAAGCAGATCTTTCTTCGAGGCAAAAGTGATTTCTGTCTGGTCGTTTTCTTACAGGCAAAACTCCCCCTGCGGGCATCAGCTGGAAATGATTCAACCCCATATGCTGGAAGTGCCCCCTGCCCCATAGGAGGAGATAAAAGCAGAAATCCATGAGGCCCCTGTCTCACACGCACGGTGGAAGATAGGGAGTGAAGAAGTCCCCGAATCTCGGCCATGCCTTGGCCCTCTGTTAGCTACTAACCACGTGGCCTTTTCAAAGTATACTTTCTCCTCGTGCCCTATAGAGGGATGAAGAAATTTGTTTTTATTTAGCATTTCCCAACGTTTTGTGAGAGAGAGAGAGAGAGAGAGAGAGAGAGAGAGAGAGAGAGAGAGAGAGAGAGTGTAATTGTCGTTGTGAGTGGTTCGGTTGTTGGAGTTGGTTTTACGGCTGTCTCTCTGTCTGTCGGTCTGTTGGGAGTTTTTCGTTTTTTGGGGAGGTCTTGGGCAGTTGAGGTCCAACCTTGAAAGTGAACGGGAGTTCGTCTGTTTTTTTGGGACCACATTAATGGTTCATGTGTCTCTTCTTTTTTTTGTTGGTTCGTTGTTGGTGGAGGGTCGGTTTAAGTTTTTTTGTTTCGTGGGTGTGTGCTGTGATTGGCGACCGTGGACCTTATCCATCTCCAGCAACCGAAGATCAGGGTGAGTGTTGCGTGTTGTGTTGTTTGTGGGTGTGAATACCGCCACATAATATTTGGCGCCCAACGTGGGGCAGCTGGTATTGCAGCTGCAAGTGAGATTGGTGGCTGGTAGTGTGACTGAAGAGAAGGATGGAAGAGGAACTGGTAAGGTTGAGAGAGGAGAATACGTGGTTGAGGGGTGAGAATGAGAGATTGAGGAGTCAGTTGGAGGAGGTGGAGGGAATACTAAGAAGTGCAAAAGAAGAAATGAAAGGGGAGATGAAAGAGTCAGAAGAGAGAATGGAAGAGAGGATGGAAGAGAGGATGGATAAAAAGTTGGAGGGAATGATGAAAGGTGTGGAAGAAATGGTGAAAGGTATGTTCAAGGGTGTTTTTGGAGAAGGGGCTGTTGGAGGCAGGTTCTCTGGAACGTGTGAAGGGGCAAGAGAGAAAGAAAAGGAGGAAGAAGTGAATAGAAGCGTGAGTGATGAAAGTGATATGGGAATAGGAAGTAAGAAACGAGGGAATGAGAGGCAGGGTAAGGAAAAGGGGAATGAAAAGCAAGGGAAGGAACAGAGGGAAAGTAAGGATAAGTCAGGGGAAGAAAAAGGGAAGAAGGGAAAGGGAAAGGAAACTGGTAAGAAGGGAAAGGAAGTGGGAAAGGCAGGAAAGAAGGGAGAGGGTGAAGGCAGTAGTGATAGTGAGGTGGATGGAGGTGAGTGGATAAAAGTGGATAAAAAGAGGGGGAAGAAGAGTGTAATGAGTAAGATGAATGTAAGTGCAGAAGTGGACTCTTTGTATTCGGAAGAGGGTATGAAAGGACAGAGCGAAAGTAGCGAAAGTGAGAGTGAAAGTGAGAAAGAAGTGAGAAAGGCTATGTATGTGAGGGAGGTACCCCGGTGTGAAAAGTATAATGAGTATGGAAGTAGGGATGTGCATGATTTCTTTAGGGAGTATGAAAGGTTTTGTCAGGATAAGTATGGGGAAAGTAAGAGAGTATGGGCACGAGAATTAGGAGAGTATTTGACTGGGTTTTTACTTGACATGTATAGGGTTATTATGAGTGTGGGAGATGTTGAGTATGACAAGGTGAAAGCTAGATTAGTTGAGCAAGCGAGGCGTATGAAAGCGAGTGTTAAGTATAAGAGGAAGAATGAATTTGATGAGGCAAGAATGAAAGCTGGGGAAACCTTGTCACAGTATGCTTGTAGGCTGGAGACGTTGGCAAGGAAGAAGTTTGGGGATGATGGGATAGATGAATGTAAGGAGTTAGTACGGAAGTTGTTAGGGACAGTGCCAGATGGAGTTAGAGAATTTGTGAACTTGAAGCGGAAGGAGAAGAAAAGATGGACGAATGAAAGGTTGACTTGGGGAGAAATTTTGGAAATTGTAGAAGATTATGAGCTTGACAGGGTTATAAAAGAGAGCAGAAGTGTAAGTGTAAGGGCTGGGGTAGATGAGAGAGTACCAGAGTTCGGAAGCTTTAGGGATGCAGTGTTGAGGGGCCCAATGAGAATGGCCGATAGTGTAATAGATAGGAGTGTAAGAGCAAGTAATGTAGAGGTGCCAGTGAGGATGAATGATGGGTTTGTAAGGGAACAACGGGTTGGACGGGTTAGGGATAGTAGTGTACAAAGGGGAAGGTCGATGAGTGGAAGTCGAGCGAAGTGTTTTAGATGTGGAAAGGAAGGACATACAAAGAATGAGTGTAGGTGGGCTTTAGGAGCGTGTTTCGGGTGTGGGCAACCGGGACATTTGGTAAGGGAGTGTATGAAAGATAGGGGGGTTAAATGCTACCGGTGCGGACAGGTGGGTCATGTTGCTAATGGTTGTAGGGGTACCCGAGTGAATGTAATATGTGGTAACTGTGGTAAGAATGGGCATTATGCGAGAATGTGTTCAGAACCGAGAGCGAAGTGTGACGAATGTGGAATGGAAGGGCATGTATCAAGTGTATGTAGACGAAAGAGGGTAACTGTGACAGCGAATTCGGGAAACTGAGTGTGAAGGGGGTTCAAATGGGTGGATCCTCCAGGATGCAAGCAGTGCGTGTGATGCATGTACGTGAGGGGTTGTTGCATGAGGGAGGTTTTGCTGGAAAGACTGACGAGTGCATGAGTGTGCAAGTGTGTTGTAAGGGAGTAAGATTGATTGCCTTAGTAGATACCGGGTGTAGTATGAATGTCATATTTAAGAATGGATGTGAGAAATTGAGGAATACGTGTGAGATTAGGAACTGTCAGGGGGAAGTAAGAGGGATTGGAAATTTAGGGGTAGCAGTAGTTGGAAGAGTGTGTGAACGGTTAGAAATTGGGGGTGTAGTGATGGATGAAAGTGATTTTTGTGTGATTGAGAGTACGAATGATAAATATGATATTTTATTGGGATGTGAGTTTTTGAAAAAATGCGGGATGGTGGTCCGTCCTAGTATGAATGTAATTGAATTACGTATGAAAGGGGATGTGCTTGGGGATTTGTATTTGGGGAAGGATGGTAGGGTTGAGCAAAAATTGTGGAAGAGAGTGCCTGTAATTGCGACAGAGAGGGTAAAAGTGCCACATGATATTGGAGAAGTTGTGAGTGTGAAAGTGGCATGGCCGGATAGCCTCGGGATAGCCAACAATGATAGGTGTGAGTATGTGGTTGAGGGAATAGACATAAATAAATTAGTCAGGGCAAATGTGTGTGTATATGATGGGGTTTTGAACATGGGAGATCCGAGGGTATATATAACGTCATTGCCGAGTGGCAGGAAGAAGCGAGTCCGAGGAATATGTGAGGGAGATTGCGTGGGAATATTACGTACGTTGGTGAATGTGGATGATGAGAGGTACGTGAAGGTACGGCAGGTGATGACAGGTGATTTGAAAGGAGCTAATGATTGGACGTATGAGGAGTTGAAGGAAAGAGTAAAGGTAGATGAAAATGTAAGTGATAACGTAAGAGAACGATTGAGGAGAATGTTGTGGGATAGGCGGGGGGCACTGAGTCGTGGAGACGAGGATTTTGGGGGATCGAAGCTTCCCGAATTTAAAATAGTTCTGGAAGACGACACCCCCATATATCAGCGTCCCCGACATTTTTCTCCGTCTATCAATCGTGAGATAGAGGAGCAGTGTGAGGAGCTTGAGAGGGTGGGAGTGATTGAAAGGAGTGCGAGCGCCTGGAATAGCCCCATTGTACCGGTACGTAAGCCAGATGGAAGTTTGCGGATGTGTGTGGATTATCGGAAGGTGAATGAAGTAACTGTGAAAGAGCGATTTCCGATGAATGTGGTGTCTGATTGTGTATACAAGATGAATGGAATGAAAGTGTTTACAAAATTAGATCTGGTAAGGGGCTATTACCAGATGCCTCTGGAGGAGGGGAGCAGGCATATTACGGCCTTTTCTAGTGGTTCCTGCCACTACCAGTTCCGAAGATTGAGTTTCAGACTGGCTAATGCGCCTGCTGCCTTCCAAAGGGCAATGAATGTGGTTCTGGCTGGGTTTGATCGCAAGAAGGTAACTGTTTTTATAGATGACATTTTGATTGCGAGTGAGACTGTAGAAGAGAATATGGAACTGCTAGAACGAGTGTTAGAAAGGTTGGAAGAAGTAGGAATAAAAGTAAAATTTGAAAAGTGTGCTTGGTTGGCTGGGGAGGTGGAATTCCTAGGGCATATGGTGAGTGGAAGAGGTGTAAGGAAGAGTGATAAGTTCGTGAATAAGGTGAGGGAATTTCCACGTCCCCGAACCGTGCGTGAGTTGAAAGGATTTTTGGGTTTAATTGAGTTTGGAAGGAAGTTTATAAAAGATTGTTCAGGGATCGGGAAACCACTTACTGAATGGACGGGAAAGAGAAATTGTGTAAGATTGAAATGGGATGAGCGAATGATCGAAGCGTTCGAGAGATTGAAAGAGGAGGCTGCAAGAGACGTGACGTTGGCTTTCCCGGACTATAGTGAGAATGCGAATAAACTAGAACTGTATACGGATGCAAGTAAATATAGTATGGGAGGATGCTTGGTACAAATGCAAAAGGCGAATGGGGGAGAACAACTGAGAGTAATTGCGTATGTGAGCAAGGCGTTTGGAAAGGCAGAGTTGAAATATTCGGTGATTGAAAAGGAATTGGCTGCAATAAGGTTTTGTGTGAAAGCGTTGAAAGTATTTTTGTATGGGGTAGATTTTGTGATACGGACGGACCATCGACCGCTAGTATATATGGTTAAAAAGGAGAGTGTGAATGCTAGAATTGCGAGAACGATAGAGGATTTGAATGAGTTTAGTTTTAAGGTAGAGTATGTACAAGGTAGACAGAATATTGTTGCAGATGCTATGTCGCGTATGTGGACTGAACGAGATGATAGGGTTAGGAGCGACTGGGACCCGGACCAAGTACCTGTAGGATTTGTGGTAAAGCAACAGTATGTAGGGGAGAATCGAGTGTGGGAATGTCTGTTTGTGGGGTTGGGTAGTTTGGAAATAAACGGGTTGATTGACGGAGTACCTGCGAGCATGAACGAGTTGCGTGAAAAGGTGATGAATGAGATGCCGGAAGGAGGAGTGCGTGAGGAAGGAAGGGAATTAGATGAGGAGGAAAAGTTAGTGAAAGTGTTGTTGGTGGTGGCGGAAATGTTTAAAATTACAGTACGATTATTCTTTGGATGGAATAGGCCGGTAGAGTATAAAGGAAGGGTGAATGAAAGTGGTACGAATGTAATTTTAAATGTTCACTGTGGAAAGGATACTTGTAGCTGGCTGGTTAAGAAAGGTGATTGTGGGAAAAATGAGGGAATAAGGGGTAGGGTTGAGGATATCGTTGAAGATGAATGCGATGAGGATGGTTGTGAGGAAGCTAAGCAGGTGAATGTAGCCGTGAGAGCGTGTATGCATGAAGCGAAAGGTAAATTAGTAACGAATGTAGTGGTGGATCAGAATAAATATTGTAGTTTGGTAGACACGGGAGCACAAGTGTCGTTAGTGAGTAGTACAGTAGTTAGTGAATTGGAAAGGTGCGATTGGGATATAAAAAGAAAATCAACGAGTGTAAGGATACATGGTTTGGGACAAGGGAGTGTGTTAGTATGGGAGGAGGTACAATTAAAAATTCAGTTAGGGGAATTTGAAATAATACATAATTTTGTAGTCATGGATGAGAATGATATGCCAACATGTTTTTTATTAGGAATTGATTTTATGAGAATGCATGATATAAGTGTGGATGTCGGGAGGGGAATTTTAGGAAAGGGCGGCAGGGAAATAACGAAGGTTAAAGGAGGGGATGTGTCTAAAACTAGTTTTGTAGGTATGGTAGATATTGCAAGGAGTGAAAATGATTTGTTGAGTGAAGAGGAAATTAAGCAGATGCAAAATCAGTGCATGAAAATAAATATGTTAAGAGAGTGTGTGTTAGGGGGTGTAAGAGTAGGAAGTTGGCCGTCTGAGTTAGAAGTGTATAAGCGAAGTGCTAAGAGATTTGTTGTATGTAAAGGTATAGTTTATTTTTTGCATCAGGAAGGGATATGGGATGGGGAAGTGTATGTGCCAGTATTTTCGGAAGACGCAGCTGTGGGTATGTGTTTATTGGTGCATAATAGGTTTGGGCATCTGGGAAAAAATAAATTATGGGAATGTATGAGAGAGAGATTGTATGTGCCTGGATTGAGTAAAATTTGTGCGGATGTAGCGATTACGTGTGCGGACTGTCAGAAGGGTAAGTATCAAAGTGTGCATGCGAATCCACCTGTGTTGCGATTGCAGATGAAAGAGTTATTTGAGATGGTTGTGATTGATTGTGTGTCGTTGCCTGTGACTGCTAGAGGACATGTGGGAATGGTTGTAATGGTAGATCATTTGAGTAAGTTTGCATATGCGGTAGCGATTCGGAACAAAAAGAGTGAGACTGTAGCGAGAATGGTGGGTCAAGTGATGTTGCCAATGTGTGTGTGCAAGCCGACGCGAATGTTGAGTGACAATGGGCCTGAATTTGTTGGATGGGAGTTTGAGCAAATGTTGCGTGATTGGGGCATAGAACATGTGTACTCTACGCCGTATATGCCCAGTGCGAATGGATTGGCGGAACGAACGGTGAAAACGTTGACAGAGATATTACGTATGATGAGTGAATGTGATAATGATTGGGATGTAAACGTTGGGCGAGCGTTGTGGGTATACAACGCCACCGTGCATAAGGGTATTGGTATGTCTCCGTGTAAATATGTGTTAAATTTTGAAAAGATAGTGAGACCGAGATTGGGTCTATCTGATAATGATAGGGAGGTATGGAAGAAGGCGCATGAAAGGTTTGAAAGTTACAAGGTGGGCGAGAAAGTGTTGAAAGAAGTAATCGAGAAAGGGCGGTTGAATGTAAATAAAGTGCGTGGAAAATTTGAGGGTCCGTATGAGGTGTTGGAAGTTGGTCCCAGTGGGCTTAGTTATGTTGTAGGGGAAGTATGTGTAGATGGTAGTGTGAGAGAAATGCGAGCGCATCACAACCAATTGCGTAGATGGAAGGATGTACCGGAATATGTGAGAGAGAATGGGGTGTATAAATGGTTGAAATCGAATGTGGGTGAACCAAGTATGCATGAGAGCTTGTGTATGGAGGATCAGCAATTTGTTTTGATAGAGTATGGTAAAAAACGTAAGAAAGGGAAGAACGTAAGTAAACTGAATGGTCGTAAGTTGTGTGATAGGGGTGTGAGTGCCAAAGTGGAAATGAGTGATAAAGCGTGTAATACGGATGAATGGGATGGTATGGATAGAACGTATAGCATATGCGGGTTTGATATAACTGAGTTGACTGAACGTGTAGGGGTTAGTGAACGGTTGGAGGTGAGCGAAAGTGTAAGAGTAAGAGAGCGTAGCAGTGATAGACGAGTGATTGAAAGCATGAATGAATCGTTGCAAGAATTGGAAAGGTCAATGAGCGAATGGGATGGGTTAGTTGAAGAATTGGGGGAGGTATTTGGGAACGAGTTAGAGGGTATAGATGAGATTGTGGATGAAATTGAGAGTGGTAATAGTGAAGAAGATAGCGTGAATCTGAGAGAGAATGGAGGAGAAAATGTAAATCTGAATGTTGCTGGAAGAGAGAGCGAGTCTGAGAGAATGATTGCGTGCCCGCGAACGCGATCTAGAGGACCTGCTAGTGAGCATCCGTGGGTGTTGCGTAAGGCGATTTGAAAGGGGTGTGAAAGGTGTTGGTTGGGAAATGCTAAAAGGGGGGAGAAATATAGAGGGATGAAGAAATTTGTTTTTATTTAGCATTTCCCAACGTTTTGTGTGTGAGAGAGAGAGAGAGAGAGAGAGAGAGAGAGAGGGAGAGAGAGAGTGTAATTGTCGTTGTGAGTGGTTCGGTTGTTGGAGTTGGTTTTACGGCTGTCTCTCTGTCTGTCGGTCTGTCGGGAGTTTTTCGTTTTTTGGGGAGGTCTTGGGCAGTTGAGGTCCAACCTTGAAAGTGAACGGGAGTTCGTCTGTTTTTTTGGGACCACATTAATGGTTCATGTGTCTCTTCTTTTTTTTGTTGGTTCGTTGTTGGTGGAGGGTCGGTTTAAGTTTTTTTGTTTCGTGGGTGTGTGCTGTGATTGGCGACCGTGGACCTTATCCATCTCCAGCAACCGAAGATCAGGGTGAGTGTTGCGTGTTGTGTTGTTTGTGGGTGTGAATACCGCCACAGCCCTTCGACCGCGAGCCATGTGTTCGCTCTACCGTTGACCTGCCTGATGCCCACATGCCATTGCCCGGCCCTTCGTGAAATTCCCACGCATTACCCTTTTACGTGAAGCCCCGCATCCTAACACGTAAAGAAACTCGCCCTCGGAAATCGCAAGTCATCCACAAACCTGTCTTAAGGTAATGTGCTCTGGAAGGCCTCCATTCAGTCACGCTTTTGTCTCGTAACATTTACTTGAATTGTGAGCCAGTAATCACCGAATCTCTTGTCAAATGTCCGTGCTCCTCGAGTGTCGGCAGTGCTAAGCTATCATTAATTCATCGAAGCCCCTTGGCACCCTCAGTGCAGCTTCGAATTCATTATTCTTTTGTCTGTTTCCATTACTGGCGTATAATGTGCATATCTCTCATTTCAGAGGGACCCCATATCGTGGAAGCTTCTTGGACTGTGTCTGGAATCCCCCATTTTCATTCATCCCGTAGGAATCCCCTTCAGGATCAATAATCTACTAGCATTCCTCTTTCCCGTACTAATGTTATTTATGTAAATACA
>JANJGK010000005.1:28800959-28820959 GCA_039081455.1 Macrobrachium rosenbergii | reverse complement strand
TTCAGTATTGTTGTATTAAATTCCCAACTCAAACGTTAGCATTAACATTAGCAGATATCTAAAATAAATCAAGTAAAATGAAAGTGAATGATAATATGTATACATATTCACTGAAAAGGTTAAGGAGTATGTCTCTTCATATTACGATTTAAGCTGTAGGTCCCGTTGCTAAGTAACCAATTGGTTCTTAGCTCGTAAAATAAGTCTAATCCTTCGGGCCAGCCCTAGGAGAGATGTTAATCAGCTCAGTGGTCTGGTAAAACTAAAGTATACTTAACTTAGGTATCTAACTTTGGAAATCTGTTAGGAATACATTTATTTTTAATATCAATTTCTGACCATTGTTTGGACAATTAAGTAAAGTCCATTTTTAAATGGATACCAATTTGTGCCCTGCCTTTGTAGAAAGAGTCAAGGTTATAATACTAATTCTATCAGCACGGAAAATTAAAATGACATTGAATATGGATAGAGGGGATACCATATGACGGCCGTGGTACGGTAACGAGATAGTATAAGCCGGTGATGCTTAATCACAGGTTCTGATACCAGGTGGAACATCAAAATGTGGCTTTGCTTAAGCACATTTAGCGAACACAATTCTGGATAGCAATTATTATGACATCAAAAATTGTGTCCCATCAAAAATTGTGCCCATCCAGAAATGTGCCCTTTACTAATATTTATTTAGGTAAAACAGTTTTTTTATGACATTTAACGTAACTTAGGAAGTAGGTCCCATCAAAACGCGTGTCCCCTTCCTTGATCTATCTGACCGACAGACTCATTTCTGCAATTAATCTGCCCCCTTGTGTCGCAAAACGATACGCTTACTTACAATTAAAAAGTATTTCACCACTGCAGCACTAAACTGACTATCAGCTGCAGTAATGAAATTACCTGTTAATGTTTGATGATAATGAAATAGAACTCACAACAAGTATCGATGCCTCTTCTGTTCAATTACTGTATCTGTCAACAAAAAATAGATTACTATTATCGGACTAACTTAAAATATAATAAAAAATATATGATAGAAGTTACCAGGCTAGTTCACTACATAATTACTTTATATGCCAACAAAAGTTCAAGAAAATTATTGTCATTATCACTCTGTCCTGTAGTGTATCATAACAAATCTGTTATTACTGAGTGCCACGTGACCGGAATCCCTCATAACTTCAAAAATCAAAATGTGATGGAAACTGACAGAGTAATTAATTAAGTTCATTACATGAATACACTGTTATCTTCAGATATTATTCGTAATATTAGATTTGTTCACTACACCGTAACGTCAGGTTGTGAAAACGAGTCCTCCAGTAATAAGGTATAGTGCTGTTCTTCCTTGTCTACGAATTAGAAATTATTTTCATCTCCTTTAAATATCAAAGGGAAGTGACACCATTTTACGACGTCAAAAGATGGATGTATCATTTAACTCTAGGAGATACCATTGCCCACAAACACAATTGTCACAGGAGAAGATTCACTCCTTTCGATTTCTTTTTTTACAGCTGAGATTAATTGCTACGGGAAGGTGACTTATGAACACGTTACCTGAATGGTTCTTGTTTCACCCCGTGATAGATTTCGGCCTCCTAATTAAGTTTTCAATGCATCTTCACTCTTTCCAGTTAGACGGAAGGGGACAAAAATGCGTAAGAAGAAGAAGAAGAAGAAGAAGAAGAAGAAGAAGAAGAAGAAGAAGAAGAAGAAGAAGAAGAGGAGGAGGAAGAGGAGGAGGAAAACATTTTCTTTGAAAATGCATGTTAGATTAGGCATGAAAAGGAATCCGCTGACTCTGTTTTAATATTTAGGAAAAATACAAATATTAACATCTTTATCGAGGTAAATATTATTATTATTTTTATTAGTCACATGAAGAACGATCATGCAGTGGTAAAAGTAGCATCTATGATGTTGAGAGAGAGAGAGAGAGAGAGAGAGAGAGAGAGAGAGAGAGAGAGAGAGAGAGAGAGAGAGAGAGAGAGAGAGTGCACCAGATAAGTCTATCGTAAATTCCAGCGTAAATTCCAGTCATATTTTACGACAGGCAATATTTACTCTCATAAAACGTAAACAATCCCGTGTGATATAAAAGCTTATCTGTAGATTAGTTATTGATGTTTGGTTGAGAAATAAGATTTGCTATCGGCCTTACATAAATAAGTGAAATTCTCAAGTGAAAGTTTTTTTCGGTCAACAAATTCACAAGAAACACTTCATTTACTCTCGCTCATGACTCAGTCCAAGAGCAGTAGCATCAGCGATTGAGTACGCGACCCGCAAGATTAAGGAGGTTATTAAACAAGTTAAAAATGCGCCGAAGTTTCTTCGGCACAATCAAGTTTTCTGTACAGCATGTAATGCTGTATGAAACTCTCAGCCACGGCCCATGAAACTCTAGCCGCTGCCCATGAAACTTTTAGCCACGACCCGGTGGTGGCCTGTGTTTTGGTACCTATAGCGGTGCCACACGCAAGATCAAGGCTAACTTTAACCTTAAATAAAATAGAAACTACTGAGGCTAGAGTGCTGCAATGCGGTATGTTTGATGACTGGAGGGTGGATGATCAACATAACAATTTGCAGCTCTCTAGCCTCAGTAGTTTTTAAGATCTAAGGGCGGACAGAAAAGTGCAGACGTACCGACAAAGCCGGCACAATAGTTTTCTTTTACAGAAAACTAAAATGTGAGGTGAGTAGGGTATATAGCGAATGCATAATAATGTTGCCTTAAAAATAAGACGAGTTACTTCTGTCCCTGGAAACACTCGTAATGATAAACGTTTATCTCCATTTATAGGTGCGTTTGCGCGTGAACACGATCGTGCGCGCGTGCGTGTATGTGTGTGTGCGTTAATAATTGTTTGACTAAGATGCATAATCGTGGTAGGGCCAGTGATGACTTCCTTATACTATTTAGAGTTTGTTTTGGAATGAAAGGTGATTTAAGTTTAGTTTTTCTGCGACTACCAACTGTTTATAAAAGCCTCAGGTGTTGACAATTAATTATAGCCTTTGCATAGTTTCTTTAAATATTCACAATCTAAACGAGGCATATGGAAACTCGTAACCTAGGGTAGGGTAAGGGTTGCTCTAAGCAAAAATTATGTATATTTTAAAACAGACTTATTAAATATATATCTGAACAGTACTCATCATGCAAATATAGCCTGATTCCTATAACGATAACTTTGTAAATCAGGCTATGGCAATGCATAAAATATCTACTTGGGAATGGAAAATAGGCATTTTGACAACTTCGACAATGCAGGGATGTTTTGAAAGGAATGACTGGTATCTTCTACCTAACAGGTTCTCATAGATCATCAAAAATAGTTCGAGATACAAAAGAATGAGACAATAAAAACTTCAGAGGATTCCAGAGAATGAAACTACCTCCTGATTAAAAGAAGTCTAAAAAACGATAGCAGAATGTCGTGTTTTAACGTTCATTCTAATTTTTTTAGGGGGTCAATCTAATTTTCAAATAATAATAAACGCAAAGATTTGTAATTTGAAGGTCCGGCCGTTGTTATACATTAGATAAAAAAGCTATCACATTATAAAAAAGCGAAATAAATGCAATTGAATCAAAACAACCAATAATCTTAGACATGCATATATTCAGGCAATCAAAACATGAAAACAATTAAATCCTTCTATGACAGTTTAATCTACTGTACGATGTCGTTGATAAGGTCTTTTTTATGTTGTATGCAGTTGCATTCTCTTCGCTTGAAATAAAATTCTGATTTATCATTTTTTCAGTGACACTAGGATATCACCGTCAGCATCTTAGGGGCAAAACTGATCTAAGCCGAGTCTATAATAAAATCGCAAATAGTGTATGATGCTCTAAAACCAAACGTGTTCACAAAATCATTTTTGGTTATACGAGTACTTAATAATTTTTCCACACAGCCCTTACACGTGACCTCAAAAACAAAGACGGTTTTTATGTATTATTCTATATTTCTAAAAACCCAAATGGTTACATTTTTTGCTCTTTACTGAAAGTGTGTTGAACTTAACTACTCGAGAATTCATATTGTTTGTATTCAACGTGCTAACATACATGTTAATAATCGCATTTACGTAAACATAATTTTTCTCCTACTCTTCTTACTTATTGACGAAATGATATAAGAAACTTGATTTTCTTGTCCCCTGTTTGTTGTCGGGAATTATTTTCATTATTTTTTTCTAATTGATCAAGCTAATTAACTTACAAGAACTATAGGGTACTATCTCCTTTCATTTATCAACAAATGTATTGATTCCAGTATCATAAACCAAAGTGGTCTCACATTCTTGTTGCAAGCCTAATTTTATGATAATATCTTCCATCTTACTTTCCACCCTCTCCTAACAGTTGATTCTTAGTGCAACTCCGAGGTTTTCCTCCTTTTACACCTTTCAAACCTTTTATTGTCAATTTCCGCTTCAGCGCTAAATGACCTCACTGGTCCCAGTGCTTGGCCTTTGGCCTAAGTTCTATATTCAACCAATCAATCAATAAAAAGCCACGTAAAATGGGAACCCTTCCCTACTCACCTCCCTTCTCTCTCTTCCGTATATTTTCTACTACTTGCCATCTTATGCACGGACTGGTATTTAGCGATTTGAATACACAGCGAAACAATTTTATATGACATTGCAATCATCCAATCACCCCTACCACTTTAGCAGTCGAGCATAACTTTGGTGCATTAAGGAAAACACATTTATGAGACTAATCTCAAAAAATATCTAATCACAATTGAAATATCCTTGGACATAAAGGATCTGTGGCAGACACTGAATTGGTATTCTTGACGACGTTCGCAAAGTACACAATTCTTAAAAGGATTTCATTTCATAAGAGTATAATACAAGATTGATAGCAACCACTTGGCTCACGAAAAAGTATTGAACAGAGCCCGTCTATTTTGTGAAACAGGGTGTTTCTGTTTGACTGCGCAAGTGTACAAAAAAAAAAAAAAAGTGACCGTCACCCTACCACGGTCTTTATACCGCGTTGGATATTTCACCAAGAACCAGTCCTTTTAAACTATTTTTCTTAAGGTTTAATATTTTAGAAATCAGAGGACATTCGAATTCATATATCTCTCGCACACACGGAAACAGACACGCGCTATAACACAGTATATTCATTTTACATTAAAATCCCCGGGGTATCTGTGTCAAAACTGGTAACAAGTGACAAAGGTAATGGATGATATTAATTGCTCAGATACACTTTCCCGAGCAGCGGTTCCATTTCACACTCAGTGTAAGTGCTTTCAAGAGGCAGCCCATCTTATTAATGCAACCATGTCGATGCCAAACGATTGTATACAAATGTTCTGTTTGTATATTGTGGATCAATATACACTACATTGATAATAGTAGAGTAGCATTCTTTGAAGTCCAGGCCAGTCTCCTAGATTTTTCCTTTTCTTTATTAAGTCGTTGTTCGTGTGTTATAAAAGAATTCGTGAACAATCCTTCACATCTTCATACCTTTTCTTATTTAATCGGAAAATCAGTAAACTTTTCACGGGTGAAATTTGTATAAAATAAATCAAAAAATATATTCTACGAATGCATTATATCCAACCTGAAAAGTTATTTCGCCGCGTGAATAAGTACTCTTTACGTTTGAGCAGAATCTAATAAAAAACATGTACTGTTTTCTTTCAGTTCACATATTCCTGGGTTTGTAAACTCTTAAGCTGAAGTTTTACGTAACGAAGTTTTAAAATCAACTAAATTTACAGAGCATCCTGTTAATATCTGCTTGTATCTTATGCCAGCTTTCTGTGTAGCTAAATTTTCTGTTCAGGTAGTCAGTAAATTAACGTTAATTGTTTCTTTTTTGTTGAAAAATTCCTTCTAATTCTTAAGCTATTAGAGCCAAACAGAAACTGTATCAACCACCTGGATATGATATAGTAAGGAATTTATTATTATTATTATTATTATTTTCACGGCGGTAAGCTCTTGTGAAATAAAGCTCAATTCCCGAGGATATAAAAAGTTTTATTTTATGTATCAAGATGAATATTTTAGGTGACTAATTTAATGTATATTTGTTTTGGTTTTCAGACTTCAATGAAAACTCTTTCTGTACTTAATTACGGCATTGCGTGATCACATTCATCACATTACTCATTCATATAAACCTTTGGTAAAAAATAAAAAACCTTATCGATCTACCTCTGACCTACCATTTCGCTTTTCACATGCAAATGGCGACCTAGTCTCCAATAACCCCCGCCAACCGCCCCCCAACCCCCACCCCCGTCCCACAATACCCACCGCCCCAACTCGCCCGGTAAGAGAGACAATCTGGGTTGATTGATATGACCGAGCTCAAGGGATCGGCGATAATTGGGATATTGAGTAGCCGAGTTGTGTGTGGCAAGGAGATTTATTCTTGGAGCATCCTACAATAGGTCTCTCCGATGACAATCTTTTAGGATTTGTGCTGAAGGGAAAAGAAGGACGGTTTGGAAGGACCTAAGCGAATGATGGTTCACGACATGAAAAGAAATTGATAAAGGGATCCTGGAGTTTTTAGCGATGACTGAGGTTGAGGGAAACTTACTAAAAGAGAGAAAGATGGTAGTACAAGTTGTAGTTATATGGGCAAGTAGCAACTATGTAAGGGAGAAAGAGACGAATAAATAATAACTATAATAATGGATAAGAGTTATCACTGTTTCTAGGGGATTAATAGTTTTTTCAGCCATTCCATTTTATCTGGGATAACGATCAAATATAACATGCTTATTATCTTGCAGAGTTTACAAACATTCGGGAGCATTTTCTTTGAAAAGCAGAAAATATACCAACAGTATTATAGGGCGTTAAGTCTTCATCCCTTTACTGAAGGAAATAATTACAATAAACACCAAGGAAGTTAGTTGTGTATTGTATTGAAAAGTGCATACTGGTTATTGTTATACACTGTCAGATATCAGTAAGATGGATTTATCTACTTGCACGTATTTGGTCATCAGCTTGTCTTTGACTGATCAGTGGCCTGCTACCACTAACATGCCCTGAGGGTAAGGCTTTGCTGTTGCACCCGCGACGACCTCCTAAGGGATCTTTAGGCTCCATTCTCAAGACCACTCTGCTTGTCTATTTCAGAGTTAGCCGTTCCAGTAGGTATAGTCAGTGGGGAAGTGGATTCTCGAATATGGGCCCGTAACAGAAAGGCCTCTTGAGGAAGGGACTGAGCTTTATGAAAGCTAGAGCTTTGAGAATGAGAGGGCTGGTTATCAGTGGCCCACTACCTGTGATTTTTGGTTCATATATGAGGTTCTACTGGGTTTGAATAACATTATGAACTTCAAGTCGTATTTAGATGAAACCTTCCTCGGCATGGAATGATAACCCTTTGGAAAATTTCACTAGTCATGCCACTTAGGTGCTGAACCACCACAGACAGGGCATGAAAATCAGTAGACCATATTCCTTTTTTTTATGTCACTGTGGATGGATTTAGCTCGGGTTTGGAAGGTATGGCGTGTCCTGGAAAAAAAAATGTCTTTTAGAGTTTGTTTATCCTGAAAAGTCTTATTACTTATGGAAATTCAATAACAGCGTATAATCGGTAGTGTGGTATCTTGTTGGGGTGTGGAAGGGTCTTATCACCAGTCAAAGGTCGTCTTAGTTTCTTTATTAATGTCCTTATTCGAATGATTATCATTAACAAGTTCTTTAGTACCCTGATTAAGTTACATATGGGCAGTACGACAAAAGGAACAATGACCAAGAGTCCAGTGCTCATATGCATTAAGGGAGTTGCTCTAGTAGCATTCATGCTAGTCCTTTTTTTTGAGACTTATTTTACCAGACTTATTTTACTCTGTGTTATTAGGACACCGAAGAAAGGAAATACCTTCCAGCACTAAATCCAAGTGGCAGCGGAGGATCCTGAATTCCCTTCATGTCTGCCAGCGCTGACTGATTTCACTATTATCCAAATGCGTGGCTGCAAAGAACCTAAGTAGCGCCTACATTGCACCGCATGAGGTGCACTGACAGCGCTATCCGCCCCCCAACCCCTACGGGAACGAATTCTGAGAGTGAGTGAGAGAGAGAGACGCAGAGCTCACCATGAAAAGTGAAATATGTACTGTATAGGCCCTCGCGATATACAGTAGAGTGAAAAAGTAAAAGCTACCCGTTGCATCATGCTCTGAGGTTACCTAATGCACGTTGACTTGGAAATTCTATAGGCATAGATCCGTTTTACTAAAAATGGAATTTTCTTTCCCTGACTTCCCTTTATTTAAATCATGGATATAATTCGACTTGATTTTTCTGTTTACCTTGATGACTGTCTTTCGAGAAAGCACTTGTAGCAATAAATTTGTTCAGTCTTCTAATGAAATAAATGATTCTAAGTAAACTAATAATTGCTAAAGAATCATGTGTCACGCGTTGATATCATGACCATTTATAAAGACTGTTTTGCTCTGAGAATATTTTTAGGATATATTAAAACATATATCACGCTGCATGCCTAGAATTACGAAGCAGCAAACCAGCGAGAGCGGTTGAACCAAACACCAACTGGTAAGGTGGTTTGTTTCGCTAATGGTGGTGGCAACTGGCAAGCCTAGTCAACGAGCTTTACTGACGGACCGAGTGTGGAGCCAGAACGATGCGATTGTCTGGTAACGATGCTTCAGAGGCGAGAGAAAATATAAACAGCTGGAAGTGTCCGACGGGCATGCCCGCTAGTGTGGACAGGCCATAACACTATGGTCTGCAGTTTGGGCTTAATAATAATAGTTATAATGTTGTGAAACCAGAAATTCGACCTTCTTAACGTGACGGGATGGCAGCAACGATAATCAAAGAGGAAGATGTTCTCTACTGCATATAATACGCAAGTACACATACGTTGCAACCAAAATCCCAAATAGGCTCGGGACTTGAGAAATAAAGTGTTTACTAAAAATTTGTATCCAATCATTCATTATCAAAAATACCCAGATAAATGAGCTAGGAAGTCTGGCTCTTCTGGTTTCATCTTTAACAAAAATTAGTTTTCACTCTCAACATTGTTCACATTTTTAACAATTTATGGAAATCAACACATGTAGTATTAGGGATTCCACGTGTTTCCCAGTTTTGTAAAATGTGGACAAACCAAGTTCTCTTTGTTCTACTTGTGTTCTGAGTTTCGACCTTATAAAACCACCTATTAGTATCCAGCATTCAAAATTAGGCTTGTAGGGTTACACGGTTTTCCGTAAGGTTTTGTGCAATTTCACGAGGTTCGATGGCTTACTTCATCAGTGAAATCATACCTTACCAGTGTTGGATAATTTACTGAAAATATGAAAAACCTTCAATTCCATAATTTTATAGCTTAGATGAACTAAATTGAGGTAACTTAATTTATTAGGGTGTTTAATAACAATCTTCAGTAAGACTTCATTACTTCAGTCTTGCCTAACTGGTTCCCCAGTAACTTAATTATGCAAATCCCTCAAGTTTCTAGTTTAAAAACAACAGGTTTAATAATTTCCATATGAAAGAAAACTTGTTACTTAATATAACGAACCAGTGTGAAAATGCTCTCACCGTCAAGGAGAAAGTTAACCATTCTAAAAGTAAAGAATGAAAGCAAGTGGAATGTTAGAGCGCTAGGAAACTGTACCGTAACTCAGTAAGATCCTGTAGAGAACCAGAAATGTTTGTGGACCTGACCCCCTAGTTTACCTTTCCCATGGCGATTAACCTTAACTGAACAAGTCCTAAACCTGAGCAACGATTAAATTCATTAGAGTAGTCTCAAAACTTCCTTAAAGTATTTTAAATGGCAATTTGAACAGATGGTCAAGAAAATTTACGATTTACAGGTGTTGACACATAGGGCATAAGGTTCATGGCAATGGATCTACAATCACATCCCCTATTGTGAAAATCGCAATGCTAGTAATGTTTATGTAAAAGAAGAATAGGTTCATTTTTTTTCACAGGCTCTTCCCAAGTGTAACCGGTAGCTATATATCTTGAAGAACTTTGAGTCATGGGACAATATTTTAAATAGCCTTGAGGGAATGTAGTGTAAGTAGCACCCTCCAGGTATTAGACAAAAAGATAAATGAAAATTTTATGCTCCCTAAAAATTACTGGGTCGTTCGTTGTTGGCCGTAACCTATCAAAGTTCTTTTGTTCAAGAGCTCGTTGTGGTTAAACCAAATAGATATTAACATTTAATAACCACTGACATCTGTATACAGTCCAGAGCAGTTGCCAGATGGACGATTTCATGGCCAATCGTCATGGCCATATTTTTTTAGCTTGGCCATTTTTGAACTTGTGGCCATGAAAAATCAGTTTGGCCATTTATGCAAATGTACTCCCGAAATTGCTACAAATGTTCAACAGCAAAACCCTTTACGACTCTATTGCAGAAAAAGAAAAATCACAGGAAAGTGCTGTCAATTTAACAGGTGTCTTTCCCTGCAAGTAAGTTTAAAGTATTTCTGATGACATGTAATCTAATATATAGATGACATGTAATCGAACATAGGTATAATTTATGCACAGTTAATTGTTGGTATATTAATTCACGCAGTTAATTCACACAATTCAATTTTATATCTTTGGCTATATTTTTGGCCAACTGCTTTTCCAAAGTTACCTTTTTGGCCATATTTTCTTTAAATTTTCGGGATAAGCTGTCAAGTTCATCTGGCAACCCTGGTCCAGCGAAAGGTGGCATATTAAAAAAAAATTAGAACAAAGACGCCAAAGAACACCACCAATGCCAAAGTACACCTAAACCTTTCATTACATTAATCACATCTGATACTCCAAACCCAAGGGCGAATAAAAATTCAGTCTTTTTGACTGCACGGCGATACTTTCCATTAAAGTATACCAGCTCTGTTTAAGACAGGAAAACCAGTCCTAAAATTGGTATGCAAGGGGACGCGAGTATTTGTCACTATAAAGTTCAATGGAATAAAAAAAATGTTAATTGTATATACTTCACAAACTCCTTGTTCTCAAGAATTTAAGGATACACTACTAATCTCAGTTTATGGTCATCACTGTCCTAATTAAATTAGACCAAGACACTTGCGTAGCTAATTCAGTCATTCATGTGCTATCTGGACAGTATGAATAATGCACTGCGGCTTACCCAAGGAGATGGCAAAAATAGGAATTCTCAAATCCACCTCATCAGTTCCGATACAATAATCCCAGGATATAAAGTCAAAGTTATGTAAGCGTAAATTTGATTATGTATTTTCTCCAGTACACAAATCTTTAAAGTAAATCATCCGAAAGTTCCACAGAAGTTACATGGTAACCAGTTTTACCCTCACATGTGAGGCAAGAATCTTAAGGGTCATTTTAGATAGAAACTGCAAACTACTACGTGCCGAAATTACCAAGTCAAGATATCGGGAACAATAGTGACTGATGCCCATACAATCAATATTACGAAGGCTCTGCAGGTTCTCTGTTGGGAATAGCAAAGATGAATTACAGAATTGTTCATAATACTTAAACTGAAGATATTTTTCCCCCTTTAGGTATGGATCTATAGACACCCAATTTTCTCCCTTTAGGTATGGATCTATAGATACCCAACTTACCTATTTGCCTCCCAACTTACCTATTTGCCTAACCACCAATTGATCACGTCTCAAATCCTAAATTCATTTTCTGTTGGAAATGAATTAAATTTCGGATGCAAAGTAATTTTGATAGTAATGCAATTAGTAATGCTCATTTCAGCTATCAATTACCATTTTAAGCCTTACCTATAAAGTTAAAATGACGTTTATGAAAAAAATTAGCTGAAAGTTTAAGTTCTATAAAAGTTTGCGTAGGAAAAAACAAACCCCCCAAGCAGCATTAATGAAAATATATGGTATTTCCCAACGTAGGTCCAAAACTAGTCAAGTATCAACATTTATCCTACGCTAAAGTTGCGTACAGTATAGTGAAGCTACTTCGGATGAGCTACGGTAATGGTCATCGTAACGCCAAAGAAACCATGTTATAGTAAAACAATGTAGAGGCCTTAAAAGTCAGCAAATGGGGTACGAAAAAATTCTGAAGCTAGAATTACTATTGACGGAGAAAAACTGGAAGTCCAATATTAACTGACTATAAGTTAATTTTAACATTAACCTGCGATCCTTTTAACATTAACCTGTAATCCAAGGTATAATTTCTTTGCAATGAAAATACTGCAGATAAAACCAGTTTCATGGAAGCCTTGATAGGAGAAAAGTTCCCTTGATCGAGAGAGAGAGAGAGAGAGAGAGAGAGAGAGAGAGAGAGAGAGAGAGAGAGAGAGGCACGCTTAGATTCGTCGCTCACACAACCTGCCTACTCAACCCAACTAATTAAAAAAAAGTCCCGTTCTGCTGCCTGACATCAGTTCTTTCAACTTACCACGTACTTGATACCCAGACCTAATTTGTAACGCATAATTTACTTGATCCACATTTTCCAAACTTTCGCCAGTCATGTAAAGCATATATTGTATAAACACAAGGTATTTGTACCGCCACTACTCCCCATGCTTAAACTTTACATGGAATCTCAATAAAAGGTAAAAAAATACCCAAGCCAATAAAGAGAAAGCTCAAAAATATCACACACAAAAACATGAAGATATTATTTAGGACCTGCCCCAAGACTAAGTCACCTCTCAAACCTGCCCCGAGACTAAGTCACCCCTCAAACCTACCCCGACACAAAGTCACACCTCAAACCTGCCCCGAACTAAGTCACCCCTCAAACCTGCCCCGACACTAAGTCACCCCTCAAACCTGCCCCGACACTAAGTCACCCCTCAAACCTGTCCCGACACTAAGTCACCCCTCAAACCTGCCCCGACACTAAGTCACCCCTCAAACCTGCCCTGACACTAAGTCACCCCTCAAACCTGCCCCGACACTAAGTCACCCCTCAAACCTGCCCCGACACTAAGTCACCCCTCAAACCTGCCCTGACACTAAGTCACCACTCAAACCTGCCCCGACACTAAGTCACCCCTCAAACCAGACCCAAGACTAAATCACCCCTCAAACCAGACCCCAAGACTAAATCACCCCTCAAACCAGACCCAAGACTAAATCACCCCTCAAACCTGCCCCGACACGAAGTCACCCCTCAAACCTGCCCCGACACGAAGTCACCCCTCAAACCTGCCCCGACACGAAGTCACCCCTCAAACCTGCCCCGACACGAAGTCACCCCTCAAACCTGCCACGACACGAAGTCACCCCTCAAACCTGCCCCGACACGAAGTCACCCCTCAAACCTGCCCCGACACGAAGTCACCCCTCAAACCTGCCCCAACACGAAGTCACCCCTCAAACCTGCCCCGACACGAAGTCACCCCTCAAACCTGCCCCGACACGAAGTCACCCCTCAAACCTGCCCCGACACGAAGTCACCCCTCAAACCTGCCCCGACACGAAGTCACCCCTCAAACCTGCCCCAACACGAAGTCACCCCTCAAACCAGACCCAAGACCAAGTCACCCCTCAAACCAGACCCAAGACCAAATCACCCCTCAAACCAGACCCAAGACCAAATCACCCCTCAAACCTGCCCCAACACGAAGTCACCCCTCAAACCAGACCCAAGACCAAGTCACCCCTCAAACCAGACCCAAGACCAAATCACCCCTCAAACCAGACCCAAGACCAAATCACCCCTCAAACCAGACCCAAGACCAAGTCACCCCTCAAACCAGACCCAAGACCAAGTCACCCCTCAAACCAGACCCAAGACCAAGTCACCCCTCAAACCAGACCCAAGACTAAGTCACCCCTCAAACCAGACCCAAGACTAAGACACCCCTCAAACCAGACCCAAGACTAAGTCAACCTTCAAACCAGACCCAAGACTAAGTCACCCTTCAAACCAGACCCAAGACTAAGTCACCCTTCAAACCAGACCCAAGACTAAATCACCCTTCAAACCAGCCACAAGACTAAGTCACCCCTCAAACCAGCCACAAGACTAAGTCACCCCTCAAATCAGCCACAAGACTAAGTCACCCTTCAAACCTGCCACAAGACTAAGTCACCTTCAACCCTACCACAAGACTAAGTCACCTTCAACCCTACCAAAAGACTAAGTCACCTTCAACCCTACCAAAAGACTAAGTCAACCTGAACTTTAATAAAAGGCTGAAATCGAATTTTGCGGCTCTGTATATGGTAGACAGTGTCTACCATATACAGGCCTTGGGCCACCTTTGCCAGAGCAGCACCGCCACCCCGACAAAGGTGGCCCCTTTTCATTTTTTTTAAGAACATTAAATCTATTAAATATTTATCCAATGAATATAAGTTAAAAACTACCGCATTTTAAATTGTAAAACCATACAACACACTAACTCTGAATATTTTAGACAAGGAAAATAACACAACTTAAGTCTTTATCAAAGAACCTAAAAACAAAATAAAATAAAATTGGGGAGTCTAAAATCTATTCCAGTTACTTTAACTTTTGAGCTAGACAAAACAGATTAAAAGCAGTCTAGATGCCAAAAGTTTCTTACTTTTTGTAGGTATATGCCAGCTTCTTTAAAGGAATTCATTTACTCCAACTCCCATGCAGGATTCGAAGCGCGTGTACTCGAAGATTCGAGCACTCACCTGGAATTAGGTCACTTGTTAGATTGCAGCAAATCCATTCTGCTCAGTAAACTAATTAACCATTTACACTACGTTTAATGTTAACATTTAATAACTTTCTAGTTTAATAAATCAGGTAGCAATCATGAATAATTTTCAAATATAAACTACGCAACACTAACATTTTGATTACAAGCGTTCCCAGTTAAATGTGGGCAAAATCTTTACACCTACCAAAACCAACTAAAATAATTACATAACACTTGAGAAAAAACAGGCCCTATAATCGCACTGCATACTTATTTCACTCATTGTCAGAATATGAAAATGATAAAAATGGGCTAATGTATCCATTACATGACCAACCAACATTCGATGTCGTTTTGGGAAAACGGTAAGTCGTCAACAAACAATTCTTAACTCAAAAGTGCCTGCTGAATCTTAACACAGACATAAGCAAACCCCTCAAGTAAAACTAAACGAACACAAGAAATAGTAACTAATACTACCTGCAAGTCTAAAGTCGAATGCGCCTTCGAAAATCCTGCTACCAAAAAAAAAAAAAATCCTCAGCTTCCAGTAAAAGCGAGCCCGTACAACTTCTAGACGAATGGCAAGCGCCACGCAAGTCCCGGTATACTGTCTGAAGCACTTTCCCGTGACGAAGTCCAAGTTTACCTACCACAGTCTATCCACGGACTCTGGAGAGCGCGTCAAATGGAAAACTGCTTATTCCCATTAGGGTAGCTCGGTCTAGTTTCCAAACGTCTTCCTCATTTTCAACCTTCTCTTTCTCTACGTTTCTTCTTCATTGATAATTGTTTAATTACATCATTTTTACTGCGCGGAATATCGGCTGCATACATTTGATCAGTAGTTTGAATGGCACGTAATGTTACGTTGGTTTCCCAAAAGAAAAAGTATAAATAAATGGCAAGTGAGACCATTAGTTCCTTTAAAAGTACATGGAGATTTCCCTGTCTTTTACAGAAATTTTCGCACGCGGAAGCAGCAGAGAGGGGCTCCATACTTGATCGACCGTATAAGGTTATAAGACACTATTGAACCAAGATAGTATCTATGTCCCTTCAGCCATGGTAAAAAGACATTGTCCCCAGACAAAGATTACCGACGAAATGCCCTACATATTTTGGTATCTTCAGACTGCAACGCACAATACAATGATTTACTTTTTTAGTTCAACTATAGACCAACGATTTACGCACACACCCATTTTCAACCCATTTCTATGAGAAATATTTTTGTAAGCATACTGTAACAAAGGACAGGTATTATTTTAGGTGGATATAAGTTCTGAAGTAACAGTACCAATATTTCCGAGGCAACGAAATGCCGGCATTTGGAGAGTTATAGGATAGGCTTGCAATACCAGATATCAGAATAGGCAAGCGGTGGAACAGCTATCTTGCGAAAGAGCTCCACTTCCTCAGGGCAAGAGGGGTACTCAAGCGTAGAAGCAAAACAGGATGTAGAACACCCGAATGACGGACTGTTGCTCTGGATACAGTTGAAAAATAAAAGAAAAGGGTTAGTTACATTCAACAGTCGACAGGTGAGGTTCGGTGTGATGTATAGTTCATCAGCAATAGCAAGGTCTGAAGTGAACGCTCTGTAGGTGACTCAACCACACCTATCCTTCGCATCAAGTGCGGCCTCTACCTCATTCTTTCATTCAGTTTGTTGAATTCTCAAAATCGGGGTCCTTTTGTTTTTCTTATTCCAGATGAAAATAAGTTAACAAAATGCAATACATAAGAGTGGCATTTACCTGGGTATTGTTATAATTGAGGTAATTTTTTATATATATTTTATTTCTAAAAATTCATTGAACTTACAGTCTGTTTTTCAGCGCCTTTTTATACCTGTCTTTTTGATGTACTTAATTCAAAGGTGAACAGACAATTAAAAAGTCAAAACCTAATTCATATTTTTGTGGGACAACTATCTGTCTTTATTTTCCTTATATAATGACATACATACCTCTTAAAATTATGTAGTTATGTTACTGGGATTCCAAGTTATATTTCTTATGTTAATTCGTTAGCATAATTTTACCTTCAGTTCGTTCCAAAAGTAATAATAATAATAATAATAATAATAATAATAATAATAATAATAATAATAAAGTTACTCATACTCGTCATGGTATTATCACTGTGGTAACTTAGAAATAGAGAAAAATATAACCGTCTATACAGATATCAGTTTTAGCGAAGATCCTGCTCCTGCCTTCACAAGCGAAAAAATCTGAAATCACTTTTCGACAAACCTTGTTTAGGCCACAGCATGGTTTGGTTTCAACAGTCGTAAACTGCGAATAGTGCTTAGAATATCAATTTGGGAATTACAAACGTCTTATCCTTTGAAAGGTTATTGAGTTCACTGTCAAAGAAGCAAAGCTTTGATAATCAAATTAGATTAATGCTTACGAAAATAATGGCACCTAAATATTTGTTGAGTGAGGAGAATAGGTTAATCGCTTCCTTATAAAATCCTTTTACTTAAAATCATTGTAAAAACAGGTATCTTCATAAATTATTCACTATTTCATAACTCCAAAAGCAATATACTCACTAGATCTGTATTATTACTAATCGTTACAGTTTCTCATGATTTATTTTGGGATCTACCCACTTCCGGAATGCAGCTGAATAAAGCCGTTACTGGTTTTTCTTATTTAAATGGAAAGTCACATTTCTTTATCCCGCCGAGATTCCACTCCCATATCTACATCACAAATACCTGATTACCATAATTCATAATCATATCCATAGTGGTGGAACGCAACACAGAACCACAAAAACGTATGCTACTTTTTCCTTCAAAGATGGAGAGCTGATGTCGGTAGCGAAAATAAAATCATTTTTTCATACTCTGTTTTACCGTTTTATAAGATCTTTAACTGATAATGCCACAGTTGGGATCCTGTACAGTACAAGAAACACATTTCAAGATGGTGACGTCGGTGGTTGTGCTATTTGCTTTTAGATTTACAAACGTGTTTTTCATGCTATCTTCATGCGCTTGCATTATTATCAGAAATAAAATATATTTGAGGGAGAAATTGGGGGTACTAAATTAGCTTTCATTCGGATCGCCAAGCAATTATATGACATAACGATGCTATTAGGTTACGTTACGATCAACCCGTCATCATCAAGCTGGCGACCACTTCTCACTGCATCCTGCTTGTTCAAGAATCCACAGCTCTTTGCAATGGGCCCTAGTTGAACCACCGGTGAATTCCTGACTCCTTAGTTAACGGCCGTCCAAACCCATACCCGTGGGCCAAAAGTGGCCACTTTGATTTTGAAAGTGGCCCGCTAGAGAAAAATAAATAAAAGTATATTTCTCTTGTTTATATCATAAAAATTAGATTTACCGCTTATCCTGAATAAAAGAAAATATTCCTTTCAAAATCAGTAACTGCAAAGAAAAGTTCCATTGGCCATATATATATATATATATATATATATATATATATATATATATATATATATATATATATATATATATATATATATATATATATATATATATATATATATATATATGCACATACACGTACATTTACAAACACAGGAAGTCCGCATGACTTTTTGTTTTTTCAAGAGTGGCCCTCAGACTAAACAGCTTGGACGGCCCTGCCTTAGTTAGCTGACAAAGAGCTACGGGCTAACATTATCCAAGATGTAACCTGATTAATGGCAGACCCAAAATACGGACATGACGTTATGACTTAAACGTAAGATCCGAACTTATCACTTCTGGAGACAAAGCCGTTGGCAGACCGTCACATTGATGACTTAATTTTCCAGCTGAGTTTGTTGCTGTTTTCATTATCATTTCTTCGTTTACTTTAGCTAATTATTATTTTTCATATTCATATATTTTATTATGAGAGAGAGGCAACATTTTAAGTTATAAAGTAAAACGGTAAAACCCAATAACACATTTCTATTTGGCTAAACTAACATCAAAGAAAGAATTCTGCTTGCTGAAATGTAAAACTCGTGAAACCATATGAATCATTTGCCAAAAGAAAAAGCAATATATTTTACTGGCCTCTGTGACGTTTACGTGTGAGTGCCTGGGAGATAAAGTTAGTGTAAAAAATCCATTAAAAACAGATTTGTTGCACAGCAGTTTTGAAAGCGGTGAAAATGCCAAACGTGATTTAAGTCTGAATTATAGATTAAGTCATAAACTTCAAAGTGACAGGCAGACGAAGTAGAAATTTTTCTTTTTTTTTTATAAACGCAAGCTTAAGTTGTTGTTTGAAGAGCTGGATAGAGTTTGAAGAGCTGAATAGATTTATTAAATGCAAAGAGCGAAATAAAAAAAAAAGACATGCATGAAAGAGAACTTCCCTAACTGACTTGCAGAACGACTATGAATTCAACACGGGCGCTTTCGAAAACTTTGGTCGCATATATCTGACACACCTGTTACCAATATGCAAATGCTATAAAAGCATTCAAAAGAAAATACATTTTTAGGCGGGTAGTTCGAGAAAGAGTGAAAGAGAGTGTGTAGAATTGGTGAGGGGATAATTAATAGTATTTACCTTAACTGGGATATATATATATATATATATATATATATATATATATATATATATATATATATATATATATATATATATATATATATATGTGTGTATATATATATGTTTTTGTGTATGTGAGTGTGTATACATACATGCATACATACATAGATATATATATATATATATATATATATATATATATATATATATATATATATATATGTATATACCTTTTTACTTTCTATTTTGTAATCAATTCCTATGCTTTAGGATCCCCAATATAACGGAAACTACGCTCATATTTCCTGCTTCTTTGGGATAATGTTTTGTTTGTTTTGAAGGTCATTTGTAGTTTACTGAATATGCACTTTGTAATTAAGGTAGACTTTTCTTCCAGATTCACTGGTGCAGTGACTTGCTTACCACATTTGCACAAGCTCTAAAGAACAGTAATTTTTCTAGTTGTTGGGGCCACATATGTACACACACATACTAGACATTTATATCATTTTAAATCCAATAAAAATGTCGTTATATGTTGGTGACATGTGTTTTAAATATATGCACATATAACTTTCATGTACTTCGAGTACCAAATACAGGCAAAGCACTTAAGTGAAGTCTTGAATTATTAATGGATGCAATTAGTCTTATTAATGAGAAGCAAGGCACCAATCCTATTGTTGATGGAAACCAGCAAGAGTAATAAAATACGAATCAGAATAGGATTAAATCTGGAAATCATTTATGCACAAAAATAAGATTAAAAGAACGCAGAGGGAAGCTATTTTTGC
>JANJGK010000005.1:28773459-28790959 GCA_039081455.1 Macrobrachium rosenbergii | reverse complement strand
ATTTTCCCTTAAAATTTGTTGAAATCCCAACTCAATTACAAACCCGATTGAATACAGAGAGTGGCTTAGTTTTGCCTCGAAATCACATCTTCAGGGAAATACGAGAAGTGTTCGCGTTTGTTACGTTTTATGGTGAAAGTTTGGTTAAAGGAGACCTGAGTCGAGGATCATGGTTGATAAGCTATAAATGGCTATAACTATTTTAGGCTAAGTTCGCGAGTGTTTTCGTTGTCTTTTTTGTATGGTATTTTATTTGCTTGCGCGTATCTGCGTTCCTATGCGTATGTGAGCGTGTATGAGTTAGCACTAGCGTAGTGGTATAAATTTTAATATTCTTCACAGTTAGATACACTAATGAAATTTATACGTTGTTACCTCCAAAATAGAATGCCCCTACTATATTCATTCTGAGAAATAAAGGGATAGAGGAGAAACCCCCGAAAAACAACTTCCAAGGCACTGGCCACTTCTTACATCTATTCCGAATGTCAATCAGCAGTGAATACAAACCCAGTACATTAGCTGGCCACGTCTCGTTTGCATTATCACACTCCATGGGTTAAGCTTAGACATTCCTTTCCTAGATTTTCCATGTGACCTGATGGCCTTAAAACACTGTTCTCAAAGGATCAGCTAATTTCCTCAGCACTGTCTTACTCTGGCATTTCTCACGTTTCAGTCCTCGCTTCTCCAGATCTGCTACACCGAAGCTTTACCTCTCTCTTTCAAATGTATTCGTGAACAACGCTTCACTTTATAAAGCAGAGACGTTTCAGCAATTCTTCTATGACATGTGTCCTAAATACTTTTCATCAGTCTCAAACTTATGCACAGCTGCTGGTACCAGCCATCCATACATTTACCTCCAAGTACCTCTACGAGTTGCCTACTTCAGTGATAGCGATTAATTAGGCTCCTGCTGGGTGACTATCCTAGTCTAGGTGAATTAAGATTACATAGCCTCTCTGATAGCAGTTAATTAGACTCCTAGTGGGTGATTATCCTAGTCTAGGTGAATTAAGATTACATAGCCTCTCCGATAGCAGTTAATTAGACACTTGCTGGGTGATTATCCTAGTCTAGGTGAATTAAGATTACATAACCCCTCCAATAGCAGTTAATTAGACTCCTGCTGGGTGATTATAGTAGTCTAGGTGAATTAAGATTACATAGCCTCTCCGATAGCAGTTAATTAGACTCCTAGTGGGTAATTATCCTAGTCTAGGTGAATTAAGATTACATAGCCTCTCCGATAGCGTTAATTAGACTCCTAGTGGGTGATTATCCTAGTCTAGGTGAATTAAGATTACATAGCCTCTCTGATAGCAGTTAATTAGACTCCTAGTGGGTGATTATCCTAGTCTAGGTGAATTAAGATTACATAGCCTCTCCGATAGCAGTTAATTAGACTCCTAGTGGGTGATTATCCTAGTCTAGGTGAATGAAGATTACATAGCCTCTCCGATAGCAGTTACCTCTTCGGTAGCAGTTAATTAGACGCTTGCTGGGTGATTATCTTAGTCTAGGTGAATTAAGATTACACAACTTCTCCAATAGCGGTTAATAGACTCCTGCTGGGTGATTATCCTATTCTAGGTGAATTAAGAGTACTGTACATAGCCTCTCTGATTCCAGTAAAGTGATTAACTTCCATCTATATGAGATCTCTCTCTCTAATATAATAACTCTCAATGCAAATTCTCTTTCCAGTATGGTTGATGAATGCCTTTTCATTCCTCATCAATTTTTTTAAATGTTATATCCTACCATTTTTAAAAGTGCTAGTCTGTAAAATATTAATCGAAGACTTACATAATTTTTGCTACGCATCTTGGAAGAGCGAATGAGAGTACTTTGGCAAAGAGACAAGTTGGTGAGCTGGTGGTGGTCTGTCCCCGATACTATCTTTGCGAAGACATTAAACTCTGGAAGTCTGCCGCTTTCCGGTGGGTCTCTCAATTCCCTCCGCAGGGCCAGCTTCCGCTCCCGACTCCTCGTGGACAGAGAGAGCTATTCAAAAGAAGGAAGGGAATAGGAAGACCGACAAGTTTCTGGATTAACATGAGAGTATTTTGAGGCCACTGTGAGAATAGAATGGCATAGAACATAGAATTTAGGCCAAAGGCCAAGCGCTGGTGCCTATGGAGTCATTCAACGCTGAAGCGGAAATTGACAATAAAAAGGTTTGAAAGATGTAACAGGAGGACAACCTCGCAGTTGCACTGTGAACCATTTGTCAGGAGAGGGTAGGAAGTAAGATGGAAGAAAGAGAATATGAACGGAGGTACAGTAAAAGGATTGAAAGGAGTTGCAACTAGGGGCCAAAGGGACGCTACAAAAAAAACTGAAGCAATGCCTACAGTGCACCGCATGAGGTGCACTGACGGCACTACCACCCGACGGGGCCTTCCACTGTGCGAGCTTTTAGATAGCTACCCATTCTTAGGCCTGTGGCGCGATCATTGTAATGGGAGCAATAATAGCTCCGGCGGGGCAATTTTTGTTGGGATTATATATATGATTATATCATAGTCATTTTATTACCATATAGCCCTCCATATACGTGTATTTATATGCCTGAATGAGTGGATGATGACAACGCTCACTTCACCATCATTTTAGCAAAGTAATAATGCGTGTGAAGAAGTATTATAACATGAGTAAAACAAGTAAAGGAGAAAAATGGAGCTAAGGTCGAAACAAAAAGCAAAAAAATTAAAATTCTGAAAAAGGAAATAAATAAACGATTAGTGCAGAGAACGTATATCATGAAGTTGTTTAACTTGAAGAGTGAGTTACAAGAGCCTAGAGCGAAGTTGTCTGAGCCTTCATATTGTAACTAATTACATAATTATGAGACACAATGTAAATTTTTAATGAAATTACAGTATGACCCGTCGAGAATCAAGTTTGCAACTTATCTACTCCTTAAAGATATTAGATATTTTGATTTAGATAATCTTGATTAGAACTTCCAGACCCACAGAAAAAAAAAATATATATATATATATATATATATATATATATATATATATATATATATATATATATATATATATATATATATATATATATATATACTGTATGTATATTTAGGACATTCTAAAGAGAGTTGTGCGATTTACTAAATTGTTTTATGTAATTATATTCTCAAGTCCTTTTTATTACATTTAGTTTTCCGTTATGACAATGATTTCTCTACTGAAAATAATACACACGTTATACATATATATATATATATATATATATATATATATATATATATATATATATATATATATATATATATATATATAAACATTCGATTTCACAATGGTGACGATGATGATGATGATTAGATAAAAATAATGAAATACCTTTCCTTATAATATCAGCATTACAATGATCAGTTCAAATACAGGCTTTTATTTTGAAATACCATTCTTGGAAAGCCGTTGAAAAGACGTTTGTTTTTTAATTCTTTAAACTGAAAATAAAATTTGTTTATGAATTTCAGAAGACTTTTCCTCTTCAAATTTTCCCTGAAGAAGCCAGTCTATTAGACTGACATCAGCTGTTTCCAAAAGAAAATGAAACCCTTGGCGCATGCGCAGTTGCTAAAACCTTAAAAAATCTGACTTAGAAAATATATCGAGAGTAACAAAAGTAATATCTTCTTTCCCGAGAAGTGCAACGTCTTCGATATTACCGGTGTTCATGAGAAGAAAAAATTCTTGTGAAGAAGTGAGGCAATACTTTTGATATCAAAACTTTAGCTCAGCCTTTTGTCATTGTAATGAGTTCATCCGAAGAAATGGAAAAGCCTTCATAATCTCTAATATTTCTTCTGATGCGACAGATACTGGAAGATATTTTCTAGCTCTCTCTCTCTCTCTCTCTCTCTCTCTCTCTCTCTCTCTCTCTCTCTCTCTCTCAATTCCCCGGCCGGCTGATGAAGAGTTAGAGGAATTTATTTCTGGTGATAGAAATTCATTTCTCGCTATAATGTGGTTCGGATTCCACAATAAGCTGTAGGTCCCGTTGCTAAGTAACCAATTGGTTCTTAGCCACGTAAAATAAGTCTAATCCTTCGGGCCAGCCCTAGGAGAGCTGTTAATCAGCTCGGTGGTCTAGTAAAACTAAGGTATACTTTTTCTCTTCTGTGTTAATGATTTTATATGATATTGCAAAGTTATCTAATTTTATGCATGCAAAACATAATCGACAGCATTCTTCTAAAAAGGCTGAGTATAAGTTTTAAACAAATTTTATGAGTATACGAATAAGTGATCTGAATGCATGTCTTTTCTTACGTATTGCTCGCAAGGAAGAAGGGAAATTTGTTTCAACTGTCTTTCCTACTACTGTTTGACTCCGCTTCATTTTATTTATTCATTTATTAAGGAACTGCCACGTGACTGAACAAACGTAACAGTCTCGTCTTCTCTCGTACGCTGACCAACTTAAGAGGAAACCCGAGAAGCGGAACGGAATAAAACGAGGAACACTCAATTTGTGGCAAATAAATTAAGGGAATCATGGTGCACTGACAAGAGAAGAGCCAAAAACCAAAACGGGTACACAGAACAGGTTCAAGTTTAATTAGTAATCGTTACTGGGATAGTTTCTTTTTAGAAAAGTCCACTTGAAGTACCAATAACACGCCAGACTTGTAGGTGAGCCTAGTAACGATTCATATTCTTTCAGTGATAAGAAAGTATCCTCAGCAAATTCCGAAATGTAGGAGAAAGTTCATTAAAAAGTATTTGCCGATCCCATGGCTTGTTAACATGTGTGGAGGCAATAATAATCTAGATGGTATAACAATATGGAAAGACATTAAAGAGATTGTACGATATTGAGAAATTTCTTGAATTCTCCATAAAACAAACAGAAACGAGTAGCTTATACATTTAAATGAATAATGGTTAATTGTGCGTAATAATAATATCGTTGCTTGCATGTACATATGCATAACTAGTGATTAAAGAAATATATCTATATTGTATGTAATGGATTTATTTTCAGATATTCTAAGTGCGACTTCAGTACACTGAACTAAAGCATTATGCAATGACAATACAATAGGAACGCAGGAGAAATATCAATATTTTAAAATATAAAAGAATTATCCGACCTTTTCGTGGGTACCAAGCCTTTAAACGAGTCCGTACTGCCTTTACGGATATCCTTGCAATAATACTGAATCTTGAAATCCACATTACATTTATGACTAAAACGAAGCGTCCTTCTGCTATGACGAAAAAAGAATCGGTGATTTGGTCGCTTTGAACTGTCCGCCTGAGAAAGTAGTTCCACCCGTTGCGAGATGCGTGGGTGGAGGGTAGAACGGGAGAGGAGCTCTTCCCGCCTAAATTCGTAAATACTGCAGTTGCCTGTTGACCGTGATATATAGAACATGATTTTTTACTTGTGGCCGTGCTCGCTATTTCTCTTGTTTTCGCCAGTTTTAACTCTTTTGTAGTGTTATAATTTAACTCTTCATGCAATAACCCAGATAGTCGTTTTACGTGACTCTGGCTAGGAAACCAAACTAATTGTTAGTAACTCTGAGTAAACAGTTAGTCCTGTGTGGCGTTGGATGGCGAAATTTGGGAAGGAAGGAAAGGTCGAGTCGTCAAAAGCATAACTAAAACCAGTACGTCCAAAACAGACAACTCGACGTTCAATGAATGTTCAGAAACGTGAATTTGAAGTAATTCTTGTAGTAAAGAGAAAAGTGAAGGAAAACAATCTAAATTTAGGCTTTCATGAGGCTTTCAAACCGAACGATCCATGAACTCAGATACAGAAGAAACTCCTGAACTATGGATATAAACGTCGTAGGATCAGTTTGCCAAAATATATCTTCAGTGGGATACAAACTAGTGGTAGATGTGGTGTTAAGACGAAATTGTCGTAAGGTTTATCGCCGTTTTGATAGAGACCGGTCAGACCCCCGCCACCTGATTCATGAGTGGTTTGGGCTTCCGTTGACCGGTAAGGGTTTTTTGGTAAGTTAGTTATTATGCCCAGAAAAAAAATAAGTAAATTGATGTGTTTATTTAGAGTTATCAGACGAGCATCATTCTGACTGATTTGATCTCGCTAAAGCCAGCACTTTTCTGCAAGATAGGCCCATTACACTGTCATAAGGCCGACATAGTGAAAGACTGGTTTGCTGGTTGCCTTAATGACTACATAGATAATTAATTGGCCAGCTAATAGCTTTGATATTAACCCTATTGATAATCTATGACACTTTACAAAAAGCAAGATAAAGACGTCGGTTCGATTGCAAAATTTATTAGTGCTGAACTTAATTCCTAGAACAATGTCCCTCCGGAGTTCTTAAGAAATCTTGGACTATCAGTACTCAAGGAGCTTAGTGAGATGAAGAGATGAAAAGGACGCAATCTGAAGTATATTTTACAAGTAAGTTCCAGTTTATATGAGTGTTTTATTTAAACTTTTTCCATGTTACTGTATGTCACATTAGACTCGTGCAAATATCCGCTACTGAATCTGCACTGTTGGCCGGGGGTTCAGGGAATTTGAAAAGGGATGTTGCTTGGGTTTTGCTAGGAGGGCTCGTGTCCATTTAGGGATGCAGTGTGCTTAGGAGCTCGCTGTCTGGTCCCCATTCCCTCGCGTATTCCCTCTGCTACTGGAAGTTCCTCTTTGGAGGAGTGGTAGAGCTTTCGACTGGCACGCTGTTGGCCGAGCGTTCGACTCTCCGAGCCGCCAAAGAGGAATTAGAGGAATTTATTTCTGGTGATAGAAATTCATTTCTCGTCATAATGTGGTTCGGATTCCACAATAAGCTTGTAGGTCCCGTTGCTAGGTAACCAGTAGGTTCTTAGCCACGTAAAAGTAAGTCTAATCCTTCGGGCCAGCCCTAGGAGAGCTGTTAACCAGCTCAGTGGTCTGGTTAAACTAAGATATACTTAACTTTTTTCTGCTACTGGAGGGGAGTTTGTGATTCTACGCTTGCTGAATATTTAGAGTATATATATATGTGTGTTTCTTGGCAGCGATGTTAATGGCTTAGGCTATTAAAAGGCGTCAGTAGTGGTGTTCTCTATGGATGACCTGGGTGCTCGATTAGCTCACGCGTTTATATATATACGAGGGTAAGTCAAAAAGTTCCAGGAAAAATTCAATATACTCTTTATTTAAGGAAATTCAAACATCATTTTTCTACATATCTACCATCTAACTCTATACACTTTTCAAGGCGCTGTTTCCACCTCTGCAACCCTTCTTTATAGAAATTTGGGGCCTTTCTATTAAACCATGTTGAAACTGCATGTTTAGCAGCATCCAAAGATTCAAACCGGACTCCTCTTAAGTGTTCCTTGAGTTTTGGGAACAGGAAAAAATCTGAAGGAGCAAGATCAGGACTATAAGGAGGATGTGGAAGAGTTTCCCACCTAAATTTCCGTAGGACTTCTCTTGCAACCCTTGTTGAATGTGCTGGAGCGTTATCATGATGGAACAAAATTCTGCGGTGCAACTTTCCTCGACGTTTTTTAGCCAATGCAGTCTTCAGTTTTTGCAAAACACCTTTGTAGTAGTTCCCGGTGATTGTTTTTTGTCCTTCAAGGAAATCAATCAAAATCACTCCTTTGGAGTCCCAAAACACTGTTGCCATAACCTTCTGGGCAGATCTCGCCACTTTGAACTTCACTGGTGCAGCTGAACCTCTTGGTAACCATTGCTTTGATTGAATTTTACTTTCTGGGTCATATTGATGGATCCAAGTTTCATCTCCAGTAACAATCCGGTCAAAAAACTCTGATTCATTTGATTCAATCTTCGTTAAAACTGCAAGAGAAAGTTCAGCTCTTTGATGCAATTGGTCTTTGCGCAACGCTTTTGTGACCCAACGTGCTGAAAGTTTACTCAAACCAAGATTTTCATTTAAAATTGAAAATGCGGAACCATGGGAGATCCCAGTTTCATTAGCTATCATATCGATAGTAATCCGACGATCTTCATCCACTAGATTCTGCACCAAAGCCACAATTCTTTCATTTTTTGCAGTCGATGGTCTTCCCTCTCTTGGGTTGTCTTTGAGGTCCTCCCGACCATCCTTAAATCGCTTTATCCAATCATAAACAACTGATTTAGATGGAGAAGAATCTCCATAAACTTGTTGCAAAGCTTCAATAATTTTTCCTGGTTTCCAATCAAGCTTGGTCAGGAACTTGATGTTAGCTCTCATCTCAAAATTTTTATTTTCCATGGGTTCAAGAAGTTACTTTTCGGAAGCAGATGTTAACACCACGGTAGCAAGAGGATGATTGAGGTAACAAGTCTATATGGATCACTACATCACAGATAATTGTTTACCAAGTATTTGGTTGTTTCATTCCTGTGTAAATACATCATTCAACAATTTTTCCTGGAACTTTTTGACTTACCCTCGTATATATATATATATATATATATATATATATATATATATATATATATATATATATATATATATATATATATATATATATATATATATTTATATATATATATATATATATATATATATATATATATATATATATATAAATTTAGAATCTACGGGTCACTTCTAGCCAGACATTTGTGTGTGTGTTTTTGTAAGTTTGTATACATATGATTTTATCTCCTTATGAGGCTTGGTTAGTTGCTATCGGAAATCGAAAGATCATTTAAGATACCATCTTCATAGTGTAGTAAGGTACATTTATTTTATTTTACCATTTAACTAAAGCTTTATGAAAGCCTGATTTCTACTGTGAAATACTGTCCTCCGAACCGAAAACAGTAAAGGTGTGGACCACAGAAGTAGTCTAATTACCCACTGCTAAATATTTCCGCTATGCATGTAGGGTAATCCTATTTAACAAGGGTCTACTGTTCATTCAAAATACCAGTTTCGTTTTCTTGATACACATATCGAGTTTTTGTCACTGGGAAATATGATAAACCTCTGCCCCAGCAAGTATTTTCTTTCACCATGTCATATTACGTTCCTCGTTGGGCGAGCGGGTTCCGTTCTCAGCTACCACTCTGTTGGCCGCGAGTTCGAATCTCCGACCGGCCAATGAAGAATAAGAGGAATTTATTTCTGGTGATAGAAATTCATTTCTCGCTACAATGTGGTTCGGATTCCACAATAAGTTGTAGGTCCCGTTGCTAGGTAACCAGCTGGTTCTTAGCCACGTAAAATAAGTCTAATCCAGCCCTAGGAGAGCTGTTAATCAGCTCAGTGGTCTGGTTAAGCTAAGTTTTAATATACTTAACTTTAACCATGTCATATTTCTACTGCTAGTTGGATATGTATTATGGCAGCATTCAATAAGGTTGAAAGGGTACCACTGTGCATTTCAGGGCCGGGTCTAATTGATTTTCGTCGATAAAATCTTAAATCTTACCAAAGCATCGGATATGGTTCGTATTTTGGGAATAGCTACTTGAAGCCACAGCCTAATTGGCAGAAATATGCAGTGATGTCTAATGTTGATAATTAAGACACTTATCAGAGTAAATAAAAAAAATTAAAGGGAAATTTAGCTAAATCTAGCAGGCTCGTAGATAGAGGCTAGTAAAACGTCATTACAGAAGGCCCTCCCACTCATTGATGCTATAGCATGACGCACTTTACTAGACACCCCAACCAAATACTTTATGAATGAAGACTCAGATGTTAGTAGTAGTAGTAATATTAGTAGTATATGGAATTCTTATGTTGTTTCACACACTCAGTCACCTACCCTACATATTCGTTCTCTCTCTCTCTCTCTCTCTCTCTCTCTCTCTCTCTCTCTCTCTCTCTCTCTCTCTCTCTCTCTCTCTCTCATCCTTTCGATGAGCCATGTCTCTAAGTAGAGAACAATAAGGGAATGGGCATTAATGAGAATATAAATTGTGTAATACAGTTCCAAGGGGCAATTCACGTTTCCTTTAACTTGAAATATGCACCAGGTCTTACACACTCACTCTTTGAAAACCATTGCCACCCTTGTCACCTCAAAAGTTCCGGTTCACGTGTACCTGCTTAGTCCTGCTTAATGAATGTAACATAGCGCAAGTGTTCTAACCTTAACTTCCTTAATGTAGGATCAGTCCCATAATAAATCCACAGTGCTTGGTATAGCACACTCCCCCCCAGTTCATTATTTTATTTGTGTGCCTCTGTGTCAGTTTTGTTGTTTCTATACGCTTGATTCATTTACTTGAAACTGACACTGTTTGTTGTGGGGTTGTTGAGTGGTTATCAGTGAGTCTATGTATTCCCGGTATTATCTGTTTATTTTTTAATGGTTTTGAAGTTACTCATTCTTTCAATTTTCAGTTGTTATTTTGATTATTTCATTTACATCGTTTATTATATATTTTATTTAATCATAACTACGTTGTAGTGCTGAATGATACTCGTAACTCATAGTCCAAGCGCTTGGGCTATGCCCTAAATTTTATAATCCACTAATCCTTTTGTTATATTGAACTTTACTGAAATTGAAGCAAATATGAAATAAAAAAAAATATTGTAAAATAAAATGATGTAAAAGGATATGCTGTTGTTTGTTTAAGATTAAACCAGCCTTGTGTGAATCAGGGTCTTGCGCTTTGAGTAGACCATTAGTGAAGAACTTTCGATGGAAATAGAGAAAATAAAATTTCGATAATTATCGCATATCCCACTCAAGGTATTGCTTATTGTACAGGAGGGTCAAATATTTGCGTTTCTACGATCATTATCATACTACTGGGAACAATGCTGTTACGTCTGCTGTCATAGTTTACGTCACAACTAGCCTCTCACTGAGTGCTTACTAACTTTAGCTAATTATCCCTTTAAATTTCTTTAATTTCCTCCGATAAGTGTCTTAATTGTCCACATTGGACATCACTGCATATTTTTGCCCATTGGGATGTGGCTTCAAATAGCTGTTTCCAAAATACGATCCATATCCGATGCTTTGTAAAGATTTTATCGACGAAAATGCACAGTAGTTAATTTGACTTTCATAATGGTTCAGATTTTTTTCTTCTGTTAGTTAGCAAAACTGTTTCACAGTTCTCCAGTCGGGTCAGTGATCTTTGTTGTCTTTTCGCAGCAAATCGTTTTTTGCCGCTCCATTTTAATTATTTTATTAACTTTTGGATGGCATAAATTAATTCCATCAAAATCTGTTCCGAGATACGATTCTGTGTCTGTGATGCTCTTATTTGCAATGCCTTACCCTAAATTAACTTCGCCCCTGCCTCCCAGTAAACAACCGTCACATATTAATTTCGAAATATAGAGTCTTTTTAATTGAATGCTTAGTCTGGACTCTAATGAGAAATTTGTTTTGATTATCGTTTTTCTTTCATGGAAATGGAAACCTACTGGTTTATTTTGCCTGCAAATTATTTGCTGTTATAGTTTAAATTGGAAATGTTCATCAACCTAGTGCTGATTTTATTTCCTAAAGAGTACTTCATTCACAATGATAATAATATAGTAACCCTTAGCTTATTGGCACTTACTTTACAGTATGTGGTCCTTATGCCATTGACAATTATCGAAATGATTTCCAACACTCCCATACCATTAGCGTTATATCATGATTAGTAGACTATAATAACACCGAAAAGGACAGAATTTCGATTGCCACTTTAAATGCGGAATGTTAACACATTCAAGCAAAGAGCAGGTAATGTCTCGTATACTTTAAGAAAATTAATGGTGAAGGCTCGTGTGAAATAATATGAAAATTATATCCATCTGTAACACTAGTAATTCCTGATACTAATGTAAAGCAAGCGACTTATTATAATTTCCAGAGGAGTAAGATTGTTACGTTTGTTTGAAGTTTAATTATGTAGCATTTGCACTCCCCCGCCTTCTATTTAGTTGTATTGTCATAACTGAAAGAGCATTAACCTAATATAGGTAGATATTTACTGGCTCTTCAAGCATTATAGAATTGGACCCACTTTTCGGAGACCTTTTTGGATGAACACCTTCTTGTAATATTACTTTACAATTGATTACGGGCTACAGTCGAAAATGAAATTTAGTTAGGAAGATTACGAATTTCAAAAAAAGCCAATAGGATAAACCAGCAAATGCAACCGTAGCAAATAAATCGTGGAAAAATGGACAGGGGTGTAGCTTACTCTTGTGAAAATTCGAAGTAAATATTATGAATGATTACAGGAATCTTAAGCTGAAAGCTGGGAATGATGCAACGTGTTTAGAAAAACCAAAATCGTGCTCGAGTGTAATTTAACGGTGTCATTTTAGATGAAGTGAAATTAATTTCTATACATGAATAATTTAAAAAGTGGTCATACAGTGTGATACAAGTATAAGTATAAATATATATATATATATATATATATATATATATATATATATATATATATATATATATATATATATATATATATTATATATATATATATACATACACATATGTATACTCGTATATATATATATATATATATATATATATATATATATATATATATATATATATATATATACATACATACACATATGTATACTCGTATATATATATATATATATATATATATATATATATATATATATATATATATATATATATATATATATATATATTTATAGGCAGTCCCAGGTTGTCGGCGGGGGCTCCATTCTGAGGGTGTAATGATAACCGAAAATCGCCGATAAACGAAAATCGGTGATTTTCGGCGATTCTCGCAGCTTATTGGCGCCGATTTTCGGTTATCGGCGCCTCTGTTAGATATGTATCGGCGCCAGTACCCAATTATCGGCGCCTATAAGCGGAATTCGGCGATTTTCGTCGCTAGACAAACGTTGTAAAACCGGATCGCCGTTAACCAGGGACTGCCTTAAATATATTCCACACTGATGTTAATATTTTATTCTTTTAATATATACCTTCTCTCTCTCTCTCTCTCTCTCTCTCTCTCTCTCTCTCTCTCTCTCTCTCTCTCTCTCTCTCTCTCTCTGCATCCTTGACCGCCAGACATTGAGTGAAGAGTTTGGCGGGAAGGAAACCCTTGTAAATTACACTGCACTGTTTTGCACACTCGGCTCTTGCTTCAGTTATTTGTTCTACTTTTGCCAAAGAGAACCTGATCCAATATTTTCCAGGTCGTAGGTGTTACTGAAGTGCGTGAACAGTAAATTAGGGTTCTTGATTCATGTAACCGTTTTCTGACTGACAGGTAGGGCAGGTCATTAAACCATGACCCAAACCGCACTCTTCTTTCTGTCTCTCTTGTAAGGCATCATCGCTCAGAAGACAATCACTGAGGGATGTGTCGAGGGTCATCATTAATTTTTTTCTACTCTGATATTAATATTTAATTCTTTTTAACACTTACCATTCTCTCTCTCTCTCTCTCTCTCTCTCTCTCTCTCTCTCTCTCTCTCTCTCTCTCTCTCTCTCTCTCTCTCTGCCTTGTTGACCGCCAGACATTGCAAATATTTATAGATATACACAAACACACACACACACACTCACATATATATATATATATATATATATATATATATATATATATATATATGTATATATATGTTATATATATATATATATTATAATATAATTATATATATATATGAATATATATATGTATATATATATATATAAATATATATATAATTATATATTATAATACACATATATGTATATGTGTGTGTGAATATCTATAAATATTTGCAATGTCTGGCGGTCAACAAGGCAGAGAGAGAGAGTGAGAAAGAGAGAGAGAGAGAATGATAAGTATTAAAAAGAATTGTATATTAATATCAGAGTAGAAAAAAATTAATGATGACCCTCGACACATCCCTCAGTGATTGTCTTCTGAGCGATGATGCCTTACAAGAGAGATAGAAAGAAGAGTGCGGTTTGGGTCATGGTTTAATGACCTGCCCTACCTGTCAGTCAGAAAACAGTTACATGAATCAAGTACCCTAATTTACTGTTCACGCACTTCAGTAACACCTACGCCCTGAGAAATATTGGATCAGCTGCTCTCTGACAAAAGTAGAACAAATAACTGAAGCAAGTGCTGAGTGTGCAAAACAGTGCGGTGTGATTTAAAAGGTTTTCCTTTCCGCCAAACTTTTCATACAACTCTTTCATAACTCAAAATTCTACCTTACACCTTTCCTTGTATACCAAGTTATATTATCTCCCTATAACGTAAAGTAACCTTTATAGCAGTTCAGTGTTTAGTGTCGTACAGGAATTTCGTATGTATAGTAATTTTCAGTCTTTCTGTTATTTCAGTTACTTAGGTAATTCATGCATCTTATATAAGAACTTAGGATTTAGTGAAAATGAAAAGGGTTTCTTTACTTTTAAATAATTCGTGAACATTCTTTTATTTCTTGGGGCCCAGAAAACTACTTTTAACATAGTTGTAAACCTCGATCAGGTCAAATACCTGTAATTTTTTGCGACCCTACTCCTTTCATTGGTACCTAATCATCCCTAATTTGAGAGTCGTGGTGTTGTATATAAGAAATGCAGGGCATGTCACAGAGCCCTTTAATAATATTATATTGAAAAATGTTAGATACAGAGAAATGTAGAAAGACACGGAAGGAACTCATTAAAAAATATTACCAAATTCATGCTTTGCCTTGTAACAAGGATTTCAAAGCTGATATATTGTAAACCTAATTAAAACTTGAATACAAATGCAAACGGTTAAATCCCCTAGAATAACTCATGTCCCATGTTTGGATACAAGCGAACACGACCCAACCTCTGCTGATAGGAATGCAGCACGGATACACAAGGACTGAAATCCAATTATTCCATACTGGTTGATCTTATTGGGTTCCCTAAGCACTTGGAGAGAGAGAGAGAGAGAGAGAGAGAGAGAGAGAGAGAGAGAGAGAGAGAGAGAGAGAGAGCAAACGCGTCAGTATTCCCAATAAAGTGCTGCATGAATTTTTACCCGAGCTGCCAATAGCTGAATTCTACGTACAATCAGTTTTCCATTTCATGACCCGATGGAAAAAGATAGCCCCAATATCCTTGAGGCATTCATTCTGCCAATATGAGATACAATGATGAATGATTACTGTTACCGACACTTGGCTAGATTTTCATAAGGGGAAGTCTCAGACCACTCTGTTGTTGATCTAGTTTTATTTTCCGCTAAGAAAGGGGCAAAAGGACAGAGTAGACAGAGGTGGAGTACATTTAGGGGTCCCACTTAACCTGGATATTATGGAAGAGCGTCGTCGTGGCTTCTCTTGCTGCTGAATCTTAGGACTGAGCATTCATCCAAAGTCCTGCTTAGACTTTAAAGGTCTTCTTGATCTCCACTGGCACTAAGGCGTCGTCCTTGCAGCTGTGATATGCGTCTGGCATGGGGATCTTGCAGAAAGCAAGGCCTTCTAAGTTTGCCATGTAAGAATCGGTAAGAGGGACTCCTAGAGAGGAGCCTATCGCCACTCCATCTTCCTGGAAGAATAAATGACCTCTGTGGATGTTGAAAAGAACCTTCTTTGTATTGGCCCTTGCTAGGAACCTTGTTGGGGGGGGGCCGCGTTCATGATTGCTACTTTAGGAAATAATGATACTAGTAGTGGAAGAGTTCTTCGTCACCCATTGGAATTCTTCCAGCGATCAAAAACAATGTTTATTAAAATTTAGTGGCTCATTAAATATCTTAGCCAGTTGGCACGTAACAAAAGTAGTTGTACCCAAGTTGAGACCCTTATATTTTCAAGGGTTTTACGAATCCTTGAAATTCGGCCGCGAATACGTTTAACGTCCTGGTGATTGTGTCCTGAAATATTACGCATGAGTCACATATTGTGAAAAAGCAAAAATGCCAAAAAACTACAGGTGTGTTAGCTGAAGAGTCCACTTGTGATTACATATATCTTTTAGGAGCCTAAAATAAGTATATATAGGTAGGCTGTGGCTATTGATATATCTCACCAGTATAAAATGGGTATAAGTAGGATTTAAGACTGTTAACATGTATCACCAAATTTCAGTCAAACACTTATGAAGACAGATTTGACAAATTAACAAAGGGAAAGTAGAGATTATCAGATATCACCCTTTGATACTGGCCATCGCTGTTGGTAATTTCCAAGTGACTGCGCGTAACTCGATTGTAGTTTAAAGTATAGTTTTTCCTGTACACGTCCTAGGACAACAGATACTGTTAAGAACACAACAAAAAATTTTAGGCTGGTTTAACACCGTTTTTCTCTCTTTTCACATTATTCTGAGGTCCACAAAGTATGTATTCAGAAAATTAAATGAATTTAAATGATTTTCCTCTCCAATAATTTTACCATACGAATACTGAATTGGCTAATAGAATATCTCGCTACTCTCTGATACGTTAGAAATTTAATAAATATGCTTTCAGTAAAACCTGAACACTCAGGATTTTTGTATCTGGTAATATATATTCAGTGAAGTTGTTTGAACCATTACAGCAAAAATATATATGAAATTTGCTTTTGGAACAAAAGTGTTTTAATTAAATTTTCAAGTTCAGTTACATCAGGCCAACAAAAATGGAAACAAGCTGCACGATTTGTGCAAATATACGTGCACCAATTAGTTACTTTCAGCGTGTTTACCTTTCTGAAAAGTGAGTATTAAATTAATTCTTATATTTTAATTTCAGTAATCAAACATTTTAAGTTAATCTTGTAATTGCCTCATCCACGCAGCCTCTCCCCCCCCCAAAAAAAATGCAATTGTATCCATGGGTTCCAGAAAATATCTAAAAGTAACAAAAAGCCATTGACATTTGCATGTGTTATCTTCGTTTCTTTTGCATTTTTTCCGTTTGTATGAAATCCTTCAAGTGTGAATGAGGTCGTTGGAGCAGAGACGGGGCATCAACCATGCCGAAGAAAAGTGCGGAGGGAGTATCAAAGTACTTCTCTGACGGAATCCCGTAGGGGTTAGTGCCGTCAGTGCACATCACGTGGTACACTGTAGGGTCTTTGCAGCGTCCCTTCGTCCCCTAGCTGCAACTTCTTTCATTCCTTCTACTGTACCTCCGTTCATATTCTCTTCCTTCCATCTGACTTTCCATCTTCTCTAACAATTGTTTCAAAGTGCAACTGCTAGGTTTTCCTCCTTTTACATCTCTCAAACCTTCTTACTGTCAATTTCCCTTTCAGCGATGAATGACCTCATAGGTCCCAGCTCTTGGCCTTTGGCTTAAATTCTGTATTCTTCTCTATTCTCTCTGACGGAAGTAATTTTGGCACAGATATATTTAGCGAATGTCTCTTATGGAAATATACAGAATGAAGGGTTTGTGTGAGTTGTTACAGAAGTTTCAGGTTACGGAAAGACGTTTGAAAATTAAGAGCACTGGTAAAATTAACAATTGATGATTTGATTCGAAGAATTCAGAGGTCAAAAGCACATTTAGAGAGAGACTGGTAGCCAAGAAATTACACTTGTAATTTAACAGAAAAAGACAAGTTTGGGTATGAGGATAATTTAAAATTATATTGCATAAGCATCCTACAACA
>JANJGK010000005.1:28680959-28768459 GCA_039081455.1 Macrobrachium rosenbergii | reverse complement strand
GAGTTTCATACTGCATTAGCCTATACGCTGTACAGAAAACTCGATTGTACCGAAGAAACTTCGCGGCATTTTTTACTTTTGTTATATCTAAAGATGATACTGGATCAGGTTTGTTTGCTGTATGTCTGACGAATTTTAAGCTTGTTTTCGTTAATTGTTAGATGAAAATTATATGGAGAATGTAATTTTATCCTGAATATGCTTGTAACTGAACATGACCGCTTGCACTCTCAGTTTAGAACATGTTAATAAAAGAGACATCGTGTGGAATATAAAAATTTGAAGACAATCATCTCCTTTCGTCATAGTAGCGTAATAAGCAGATGTCAGGTTAAGTAAGAGATATTGGTATTAAACTGAAGATCGATTAATGCTTGATAATAATACCATTGTATATGGTGCATTAAGTACACTTTAGACACAACGTACCACATATTTTTGTAGGTGGTGTTATAATCCCAGCAAAAACGAGTACAAAATTTCACCAAATTGCGATTTGGTTGGATCATAGCTAATTTTTTTTTCTCGTACGTTTGTAAATGGGCGTGGCTTCATTAGTACGATGTAAGATGAGAATCTTACATCGGCAATCACATACATCAGATCAGTTAATTTGTAAATATCTGCGACCGCCAAGGTAGTCAGTGCGCTGCTTTGCTTGGAAACTGCTGCCTTAGGAAATGTCAGTACCCTGGAGTACAAAAATGCACTGCGTCCTAAGGCAAAGGGGCGGTTAGTGGATCATATAGTGGGAGTAAATGGCCATTAAATGTTAGGAGAATCTTGCTGAGTTTGGAGGAAGCGCAGTTGTAACAGACGTTGTTCAAGTAGGGGGAAAATCGAGAGAAAAGGTCGTAGCTAGGGAATTCCTTCAGTGAGAAACAATTGAGTATTATAAATGCGGTTGATAGTTGTTTGATGTATGGAAATACATGGTTTCCAAAGAAGAATGTCCAAAAGTATACGTGGGTAAGAGAAAATGATAATGCAGAAAGCTTATTAGACAATGGTTGGTACAGAATGAATTAAATGGAAAAACATATTGATAAATGTAAAGAATACTTTTACGGTCACATAATATAGCTTAATAACCATAGGTATGGATTCGGTTGCATTTTATTTGCTTTAGTCCACTTCTTTTCCTTAGTCTCTAAGGTAAAATTGTAGTTAATGGGTCTGAGCTTAAACGATGAAATTATGAATAAATAAAGAAAAACATAGCTAAGTTACATTTACTGCCTTTCTGGTGGAAGCTAACTAAATAGAATTACCTAACAATCTTTGCGATCAGCAAGTTGCTTTCTGTGTCCATTGTCCTGCGGTTTGGTCGGGGTGAAACTTTGGCTCGTTAAGCTGACCAAGCTTGTGAGCTCACAGCTACAACGTTCGTTGAAAGAAAAGGAAAATCAAATTTCAAATAGTTTGATGTATGACATTTAATATGCAACCACAACTGAAAGGTAAAAATGCGTCCTTGTTTGGCATATATTTTTTTCGCATTTCGATATATTCAGTAATTGTTTCTCTCTCACAAATAAAAGTGAAAGCTTTTATTATAAAAAATGATAAACGACAAAGTTTTTCAAAAACTCTACATCCATTTTGAATCTTAAGAAACAGTATTAAGATAACCTTGAGGAAAAAATTAAATTTTTAAAGTATACGAATGTAATGTAAAATTTTAATCAACACCATGCGAGGACATTGTATAGGATAACACCTTGTGGGCCTGAATACTTTACTGAGATATTTGATGAACTGGAATATATTACCTCCCCCTCCCCCTCCCCTACACACATATACACACACTATATATATATATATATATATATATATATATATATATATATATATATATATATATATATATATATATAATTTATATATATATATGTATATATATATATTATATATATATTTGCATATAAAACCTCCCCCTCCCCGACACACATACACTATATATATATATATATATATATATATATATATATATATATATATATATATATATATATATATATATATGTATATATATATATATATATATATATATATATATATATATATGTCAAAGTCCTTCAAAAGAAGGCATCGTGCTTACCCCATATAATAATGGGAAAAAATGCACGTTAAAGACGAAGAAGAAGAAGAAGATATGTATATATAGAAGAAGTATATATATGTGTATACATATGTATATACATATACTATATATACAGTATATATATATATATATATATATATATATATATATATATATATATATATATATGTATATATATATATATATATATATATATATATATATATATATATATATATATGCATAGTGTGTATGTGTGTGTGTTTGTGTTATCGTACTGCTTTGCCCAGAAAACTGAAGACAATTATCACTACTGTGTTCTTATTTTAAATCTTGAATCGTAGTTGTATCTTGTACAGAAAACCTTTGTAACATGAGCATTCCCTGAAAGTATGTTGAGGTGTTGAGGTGTCAAGTTGTCGCATACCTCAGTACAAATATTTTTTTTATTTCCTTTTCTGTGCTAAACTGTAAGATTGGTCTCCCTCCATCATTATTTATGCAAATGCTTGTTAGTTCAAAAAGAGGCCATCCTTTCCTAATTTTACTTATGCCTAAAATGTGACTAATATGTATGTCCAACCTTCTTAATATGCATGTCCAATCTTCTTCACTAATAATGAGCGATAATTATATCTTTTATTACTGTGAACTGCATTTAACTAACAATTTCCAGTGCTGTAAATACATTAGACTTGTAAAAACAAGTTCAGGCGACAAAAAGGTGCAAACCCAAAGTTCCGTTCTGAAATCTTCAAGGAGCATAAAGACTTCAAGCCTGGGAGGCAAATTCCTTAGATATATGATAGTAATACACTAACCCCAGTGGTTAGGTTGGGTTAGGATAGGTTAGGTTAGGTTAGGCTGGATTAGGATAGGTTGGATTAGGATAGGTTAGGTTAGGATAGGTTAAGTTAGATTGGATTAGGGTAGGTTGGGTTAGGATAGGTTAGATTAGGTTGGTTAGGTTAGGTTGGTTAGGCTAAATTAATATCTCTCCAGTAATTTGGGCGTGGGAAACATGAGATTATTTCAATTCTATGGTTAGTTTTTAAGATTTGGTGTCCCACTTTTTTCAGGGGAAGGTCCCGGTTGCATTTTCCCGACATGTAACAGAGTATTGCACCAGCCTAGGACCTTTCCCTGAAAACAGCGGGACGCCATATCTTAAAAACTAACCATAGAATTTTCTTGAAAAAAATCCCATTGTGTTTCCCACACTAAAAGTTATTATAGAATGTCTTAGCCAACCTAACCTAACTTAGGGGCATAGCAAAAAAACCGGGGCTGGTGCAAAACTAGTATATATCTTGGGAATATGCGTCCCGGTACTCGGTTACATCTCGGCAAAATGTGCCCGGGAGAACAGTAACCAGAAACCTGTGTAGCAAATGGCTGGGAAATGGCCATTGACCTTCAAGGTACAATTGATATTCGTGTATACTTTATTTATTAATATATTTATCCTTTGCTTTTGCGTTTTCATCAACGTCTTTATTATGAAACATGTTCTGGTCGCAGTAGCTAAGCAGTAGGGCTTATTTTAACTCTTACGGTACAAGTTGCTCTCTCTCTCTCTCTCTCTCTCTCTCTCTCTCTCTCTCTCTCTCTCTCTCTCTCTCTCTAATAACTAAAACAAAGCAGCTGTATGTAATGTAGGAATGACTCTCCGTTTACCACATTTAGTCTTTCGACCTTTCTCTGGTGTCTTTCCTATTACTCTCAGTTCCAAAACATTGGGAGTATGTCAAGTACAAAATTCAAAATCCTTTGTATTGCTTACATTATGCGACATTAGCTTATAAACTCCTTATAGAGAAAGAGCAGAACCCTTTTAGCGTAAATATGTAACAAAATATTGAGGAAAAACAGTTAATACTTAGAGTCCAAAAACGTTACTGTAATCCTTTAATACGGCAACTGAGCGGTGGCCGATAGTAAAGTCATAGGAAAAAAAGTTCACAGGAAAAAAGTCACATTAATTTATGGTGGCCGGTCATAAAGTCACAGGGAAAAATTCACAATATTTCTTAGCCATTATCTTTATGATATTTACAGTGCTTTCATGTTTTTAGGGTAATCCCCAACTGGCTTGTACTAAACACGCCGCAAAGGTAGATACATAAAGGGTTAAAACCCTCGGGGGTCACTATCTAAGAAAGATTAATGTGACTTTTTTTCCTTGTGACTTTTTTCCTGTAGCTTTTTTTCTGTGACTTTTTTTACTGGATTCCAACTGACCATCTCGGAATATTACCGCTGTTGAGCTTAGGGAAAAATATGATTCTCCTGGGAGTATATCGGTCAATGCAAAGGTGATTATGTCAAACTGCAGTGGCTATTTCTGACTTAAACGTGTGGTTTGTGGATATATAGTGAAGATTATATTGATGTAGACGGTCTATCATTTGTATAAGCAGGCACCTGGGCTTTGTTAAGAATATGTGAAGACCACTGGGTCGCTGCATGAACAGGAAAAGTAGTTATATAAAAGAAAAATAAAAAAATCGTTAACCGTCGCTTCCTTAATACAACACAGTTATTGTACCATATGGGGTTATACGAAAGATATTTTTGCTGTCTCACTTTTTACAATAGTATCATTTTGCGTCACCAGATTTCATAACCAATAGTTTCAGATGTACAATGTCCCCTCTTACTTAAATATTATTATTATTATTATTATTATTATTATTATTATTATTATTATTATTATTATTATTATTATTATTGCTGATAGATTCACAATTTCGTGAAAAAAAATCTGAGTACTATATATTTACTATATAATTGTGGATTTTTATTATTATTATTATTATTATTATTATTATTATTATTATTATTATTATTATTATTATTATTATTATTATTATGTCCGATAGATCTATTCAACTTGATCAGACTAGAAGATAGGCAGCCTCCGACTCCATAATTGACACTTCATGTCACCCTCACGTTTCCCAACTGGTACTGCTTGCAATATGTAATTGCCTTTCTATTGATAAATAAACAGCCCTTTACGGCTTCAGGTTTCCTATCCTTGTTGGTAAGCGCATGGTCGCTTTTAACCCATGTCCGGTTTGCATAGCGTTCACTAAGAAATATAATATTCAGGCCATGAGATGTTTTACATACTTGAAAACATGGAACAGTTTTATACATGATTACTTATACATATACATACACACGCACACACACACAAGGGTATGTGTGTGTATAATTAGTACATTCTAACGGGCTAGTAATGACAATCTTTAAAAAAAAAAAACAGCCTTAAAACTAATGCTAGGAGGAAAACAATCGCGTAGAGCATAGCTGATGCTTGTATCCCATCCCGGCCTTCTTAGTACACTAATATACGAATGTGTGAGCTGTCCACAACGTCCACACTACAGTAAAACATTCCATAAACACATCGGTAATTTATACATATCCTCAAGAGGTTGAAAACAAATCGACGGCCATAGGTAGAAAACGAATTTTAGGCCAAGACTGGATAATTGTATAAAGCACTAGTTAGAACTACCTGTAAGTCGTTGACTTGTATTCAGTCTATTCGTGTTAATTGCGATCATTCGCCAATGTATATTTATGACATTTACCTTAGCATAGGTACCCTTGATCACAAACATGCATCATTTATCTTATTCAATACGGAATATAGATTTCTGCCGTTTTACAGTTATATATATATATATATATATATATATATATATATATATATATATATATATATATATATATATATACAGTATATAATTGTATATATGTTATATATATATGTAAGTGTATATATATATATATATATATATATATATATATATATATATATATATATATATATATAAAGAGAGAGAGAGAGAGAGAGAGAGAGAGAGAGAGAGAGAGAGAGAGAGAGAGAGAGAGAGAGAGAGAGAGAGAGAGAGAGGATCACTACTTAGATGTCGGCAATACTCATACATACTGGACCGGAATTGTTTAGGAACCAGGAAATTAACGGCCCGATAATGCATTTTCTTGCCTAAAAACTCACGGTTAATGCTTTTTGAGACCTTGACCAAACATCATCGTGAAAGTAACGGTTAAATGTTACGTACAAAAGATAAATCTATTTACAAAACACTTAAAGCAATTGCATCAAAGTAACAGAAGGTTCTTAATGAGTTATATAGTCCTTACTTACTATTGTAATCCAGGATGAGCTACAGAGTAGAATAGAATATAGAATTTAGGCCAAAGGCCAAGCCCTGGGACCTACGAAGTCATTCAGCGTTGAAAGGGAAGTTGACAGTAAGAACGTTTGAAAGGTGTAACACAAGGAAAACCTCGCAGTTGCATTAAGAAACAATTATTAGAGAGGGTGGAAAATCAGATGGAAGAAAGAGATTATGAACGGAGGTACAGTAAAAGGAATGAAAGAGGTTGCAGCTAGGGGCCAATGGGACCCTGCAAAGACCCTGAACTAATGCCTACAGTGCACTACGTGACGTGCACTGACGGCACTAAACCCTCCTACAGGGAGGATGAGCTATATTGGTGGTCGATAGGCGTCCCATTAAGTTTTACAAATATCTGCCCCCGTGTAATAATAGTTAAAATTTTCTTGTAAAAAAAATAACATCCACCCAGCCACTTTTGGACGTTATAAGAACATAAATAATTTTATTGAAGGGATGTTAGTTTAGCTTTATTAAGGAACTAGATTTTCCTGCACACTATTTGTAGTGCATGTGACATCTGAATGTTGTCATTGCAAACGTGAAACATAAAAGGGATAATAGTTCAATATACTCAGTGTATGCCATTTAACTATCTGTTGCCAAAAGCACGGCTGTATCACCTACTAAAAAAGAGAAAAAAACTGATTTACTAAGGATTTTCAGGTTTTGGCTTTAAATTGATTGCAATGAAGGACGCAGAAATACTGTATTGTAGGTATTTAATATTGTTCATATTGAACAAATGTTCTCAGTCATGTGCAAAATCTCTCTCCTTCCAATTTGCAAAAAAAAAAAAAAAAAGACTACTGATGAACAAACCTAAGCCAAAACCATTTCTTCAGTAGGATATATAGCACCAAACTTCATTATGAATAATTATCCAAAGTAAGCATATAGTAGTATTTGCATTATCCTATTGAAACTGGTTCCCAGCTACTTTTACGGTTAAAGTAGTAATCTCGAAATTGTAAACCACAGACCGCTCTCCAAAGACACAAAATTAATAACCATTTTATTCAGTAAAGCAAGCTCAGCCTGAATTTTAATATGGTCGTTCGAAAACAGTTGCCTTCAATAAAATCTGATTGATAAGCATTACACAAAATCACCAGTGAAGGCCATAGGGTTATTCTATACAAGCCAAATAACAATAAAATCAGGAACAAGGGTACCCTTTGTATATATTTATATTAACGATGGTAAGGTTAGAAATAAATGCGTTTGAAACCAGTCAGCAAAAAAAATATAAAGACCCTGGCAATAGGTTTTATTTTTTACCGGCTGTTTTCAAAAGCATTTATTTTTAACCTTTCTATCGTTAACGTAAGTATATAAAATGGGTCACTTTGTTCCTGATTCTATTTTTAGTTGGCTTGTACAGGAATGACCCTACTGTCATCATTGGTGATTTTGTGTAATGCTTATAGTTACTGGTATTAGCAATGAATGAGTGACCTGATTACCCAATGTCACATTCAGATATTTGCTTATTGCAGTGTTGAGTTGCTAAGTCAGTATTTTAACGCTTGAATTTTCATAAGTGGATTTAGATCTATTTAACCTGGGAATTGATATGATATTCCGTGGAAACTACTTACTAACCCAAAAACCAATGAACAAAACTAATCAAAACTAATTATGTTAATTAACATGTAAATGCACCGACTGCTCAAATGCTGGCAAAGAATTTGACCTCAGCAATGAAGATGATGACACTGATTAAGATTGAGACTATCAAGAAACCTTGCAGTCAAATTTCCAAGACAAATTTCACCAATTTAAAAGATGATGCATTTGATATATATGGCCTTGATTTTCGAGTGTGACCTTGACCTTCGAGTGTGACCTAACTTCTGATGACCTTGAGGTGAGTTTTAATCTATGCCTGATATCAGTACTGTAAGATCACTCACTGATGCCAACAAAATTAGCGTATTACTTCACATGATTTGCTACTTTCTGTAGAATTCGGACAAAAAAACTCAAGGTCATTAAAAGGTCATATGACCCCCTTAAAAGTGAGGGGAAAATTTGTTACCGTCCATTTTTATAAATTTTGTATCCAAATAAAGCAAAATGTCACATTAATTTATGGTAGCAATTAAAGTAAAAAACAGAAAATATTTTGGATCTTTCCTAAATAGTAACCCCCAAGGGTTTTCGGGGGTCGTTATCTAGGACTAGTATTTCTTGGGAGTCATTATCTTTATGATATTTACGGTCTTTTGTTTACGTTTTTACGGTAATCCCCAACGGACTTGTACTAAACACGCAGCGAAGGTGGATACACACCGGGTTAAAAACCGTTGGGGGTCACCATCTAGGAAAGATTAATGTGACTTTTTTCCGTGACTTTTTTCTGTGGCTTTTTTTTACCTGGATTTGTGTCCATTACACCTCGTGCTCCCAATTTTCTTGAAGTTAACTGGTATCCAGACTACTAATAGCAGCAGCATACAGCAGAATTGGATGCTTATAGTATCACAAAATTACTTAGGTTTTCCAGTTGTCTTCTGTAACCTGTTGAAAATACAGTACAGAGACAAATCTATGTAACAATAGACAAGCTACCTTGTGTTTTTAAGAAAGCACCCGGTGAAAAAGAAATACAGTAAAAATGATAACTATGAATAATTTGCTAAAACAAATTAAAAATCTCAGAATTTTTAATTGCAGAATTAACAGCCCCACCCCCACCGAAGAAAAATGGAAATGTTTCATTTTTGGAAACTTTTGTGTTGGTATTCCAACACAAAAACTAAATGAAATTAATTATTTAATGCAATATCAAACAGAGATAATCATGAACGTCTTCATTATCAATTATTCCTAGACGTAGACACTGAAGCTAATTATCCACTTGAGAAACTATTCACATTGAGCATATTCACATCCAAATTATCATCATGTGAGATAATCCCCTGACAAAATTAGTTTAAACAGCAAATTTACGTATGGTGCTAATCTCTTGACAATACAACGGCTGTGAAAAACACACCGCTTTCTGACATGACACTGACAAGGTTATTTTATGCACTTCCACAATATTTGAGTTGCATGAAGTTCATTCCTAATCACCGGAAAAGACCTCACTTTCGAGTGTGGAAATCTATAGACCACTGACATTATGAAGCGTGTGTGTAGTTGTCTCTCACATTAATTTCACGATCGTTAAAGTTGCGCATAAATTCTCTAATTTGATTCTATTTTGACGTTCTATGACGTTTTGTTCTTGACTTGGAGATTGCAAGTTTTGAAAGTGCTTCGGTGATATGAACCACGTTGTTTGACATGGTGATCCAAGGCCATGTTGTGTAGTCTTTCTTTACAAGTCTAGTCTTTCTTTACAAGTCTTTCTTACGTACAATTTATCAGATAAAGGCAATGATGACAAACACACCCACACACAAAACATGTTCGTTGCCAGGAAGTTATGCAGAACTATACCACATCCAGCACACATCACAATGAAGGAACATTCACCCCTAATGAGAAGTAATTGAGCAACCAAAATCCAATCGTCTGATGAGCTATTATCAGAGACAAGACTTTGCCCAAACATCACTCGAGCCTCTGCCGGCAACCTCCTTCTCACCTTAACCTGAACCTGACTCTTGCTTATCACAGTCTACGTAAGCCTGCTTAGCTTCTCACCCCCAATCAAATCCTGAACCTCGCTCTTGCTTATCACCCCATCCTCAACCTCAGTTACACCGCTTCTCTCCCCCAAACTCAACCTCACTCTTTCTTATCACCCCGACCTCTACTCAACCTAACTCGACCTTCTCATCCCTAACCTCCAACTCACCCTAGCTCCAACCTCACTCCTACTTCTCACCCGAATCTCAACTCATTCTCACTCCTACAGAGCTCACCCCAACCTTAAATTAACCTCACTCCTAATTCTCACCTCCAACCCTAATTCAATCTCACTCCTACTTCTCATCACCAACCACAACTCAATCTCACTCCTACTTCTCATCCCCAACCACAACTCAACTTAATTGCAACTTAATCTCATGTGGGTTTCTCCCCCAACTTCAATTCAACCTCACTCCTTACCCCAACCTCAACTCAACCACTCTCCTCCTTCTCATCCCCAACCACAACTCAACTTAATTGCAACTTAATCTCATGTGGTTTTCTCCCCCAACTTCAATTCAACTTCACTCCTTACCCCAACCTCAACTCGACCACTCTCCTCTTCTTATCTCCAACCACATCTGAATCTCACTCCTTTTCACCACCAACCTCAACTCAACCTCACCCCTACTTCTCACCCCAACCTCAACTCAACCTCAGCCCTACTTTTCACCCACAACCTCAGTGCAACCTCAGTCCTACTTCTCAACCCAACCTCAGTCCTACTTCTTACCCCAACCTCAAACTCAACCTCATTCCTCTTCACATCCTAACCTCAGCTCAACCTCACTCCTACTTCTTAATCCCAATCTCAACTCAACCTCACTCCTACATCTCACTACAAACTTGAACTCAACCTCCCTCCTCTTTCTCACCTATAACCTCAACTCAACCTCAGTCCTATTTCTCACCTCCAACCTCAACTCACCTTCACTCCTACTTCTTAAACCCAACCTCAACTCACCCTCACTCCTACTTCTTACCTCAACCTCAACTCAACCTCACTCCTACTAATCACCCCAAACTCGTCTGAACCCCACTAATACTTCCCACACCCAAACTTGACTCAGCCCCACTCCCACTTCCTCACCCCCAGCCTCGACTCAACCTCACTCCTACTTCTCACTCCCAATTTTGACTCAACCTTACTCTTGCTTCTCATCCTCAACCCACCTCAACCTCACTCTTGCTTCTCACCCCCAACCTCAACTCAGCCTCACTTGGGCGTCTCACCACAACTTGATCTCACTTGGGCTTCTCACCCCCAGCCTCAACTCAACCTCACTCCTACAGAATTCACCCCAACCTCAGATCAGCATCACTCCTCACCTCCAACCTCAACTCAACCTCACTCCTACTACTTGACAAAAACCACAACTTAACCTCACTCCTACTTCTCACCCCAACCTCAACTCAGCCTCACTTGTTTCTCTTCCCCAACCTCAACTCAGCTTCAATGGGGCACAACTAAATTTCACTTGGGCTTCTCCCCGCCACAACTAAAATTCAAACTTACTCCTCCTCACCCTAACTTCAACTCAACCTCTCTCCCCATCCCCAGCCACAGCTTAACCTCACTTCTCTTCTCATGCTAAGTTCACCTCAACCTCACTGCTACTTCTAAGCCCTAAATTCAACTCAACCTCAGTCCTACTTCTCACTACCAACCTCAACTCAACCTCACTCCCATCGCCAACCTCAACACGAGAAACACAGTAAACACATATATACCTAATTTTTGTCACTTTATCAGTAATAATGAAATATACTAAGTAAGGTATGATAAAGTGTACTTAAAATCTAGCTTTGCATAATCGACTTTAATTATAATCACCACGTACCAAAATAAATTCTTAAATGAAAAGCTTAAAATTTCGACGAAGTATTGTGGTGTGGACTTCCCATTTCAAACGATGAATTGAGGTGGAAAAGGCCATAATTATTTTCAAAACATGTTTTCTTGCACCTAGTTATTCGGTAGCGGTAAGACCTAGTACAGTTCAGCTTAGTACAGAATGTCACATTACCTTTTTATAATTCAGATATGTATATGTTATAGGCAGAGAGCGAAACCAGGCATTTCACGAACTGACTGAAATTTCAGGCAGATAGCAAAATGTACTTAGGGACATTTGATCTCCCAGGGACTAGTACTAAACACAGCGAAATAAATTTGACCCCCAAGGGGCTAGTACTCAACACAGCGAAAGAGTTGAGGTGAGTCACTGTTTTGCCGTGTTTAGTACTAGCCATTGGGGGATCAAAAGTCCCTGAGTGCATTTCGCTATCTGCCTGAAATTTCAAGCAGTTCGCGAAATGCCTGGTTTCGTTATCTGCCTGTAACATATATACTAATAAACTAACACTAACACCAGCACGAGAGTCAGTCATGCCACCAACCTCTTAGTAAGGAAACCAGGGTTCGTGTCTTGTAGTAATTAAAGAAAAAAATGCGATATTTGGGAAATTCAACCTTCCCATACACTCTCTTCAAAAACATTTCTCCTGTGTCTTCTGGTTAAAAGCAACAAAACTTTACAACCTTCGACTTATATATTCATGATTATCCCCGGCCATAACACTGTCATTACAACGAGATGGAAAGCGTATTCAACACGACCGTTAAGCAAGAGCATTGCAGCATTGCCAACAGCAATGCGGCCAAAAGACGACTTTTGCCAGAAATGAAAGATGAGGCGAAAGGAGTTGGCGTTGTTTTACAGATCATAGACAAGCACTGGAAAGTATTTAGTGTTATACAAAAGAAGATATATCGAAGAAAACACCAGAGGTACAGTGTCTGTATCTAAAACTCAGTGATAAGAATGTGTCAGGAATACAAATAAATAAATTCGGGAAAAGAAGCTGCGTTAACTCACCGACTTACCGATTATCCACATCGTTTTTCGTGAAAAAAATGAACGCTGAAAAACGCATCCCACCAAAGTCGAACGTTCGCATCAAGAATGTTAAATCAAGACAGACGAAGATTGAGGCCCTCCAAAATACTTCCCCTCTACCCTTTCACTTGCCATTCACGAGAAAACTTTGACCATTCAGTGACAACTATGCTATAAAATGAGTGCCTTCCAAAAAGTTGGATGCTAAGTTCAGTCGTCTTAGGAACTTATAAATATGACTTTTTGACAGCAATTTACACCGTCATCTCATTCTTACCGGGATACATTAGAGGTCATTTTCTCTGACTGTTATTTGCTCCGCTGTGAAAAGCCTCCCTCTTATCTAACATTCAGGTTTTGGTATTTGCGCCGAGTCATGACATTTTTGACAGTTAAAGAGAAAGTGAGAGAGAGGGAGAAATTTGGGAGGGTATTTCTTAACTTTTAAATGAATCTTCACGAAGCTACAAAAGCACATCATGTAACAGGAAGGATCATTCCGACATTGTCATAACAGTAGGCTACTATAAAAACTTAAATAGTGGCGTCTGGTTTTGCGAAGGAAGGGTGAAACCAAAAGACTAGCAAACTACGCTCTCATGGATACCCAGGACAATAACACCGTCATTTCAGCAAGAGATGAACGCATTCACCACGGCCATTAAGCAAGAATGGTGTAACAGAGCCATCAAAAGGACTTGGACATCGGAGCGTTATGTTACTTTGAAACTGATTGAAGCAAACACTTGAAATTATCCCTAGCTGTGCAGGAAAGAATCCCAATAAAAAACTTTAGAACATTAAGAGGTTTTTGCACACGGTATCTGTATCCAATAGTTTGTGATATCAAAAGACGCATTAGCCTAATCTATAAAAAACACTCGTTTAAAACAAGGAGTTGGAAATAACAATGTATTAAGTGGTACTGACACGAATTAAAAGTTAGAAAATATTCACGGCTTATGGATATAGCACTTGATTATCTCGCACAAGTCAACATTTAGAATCCTCTTTCCAGCGGAAAACAACTGTTGTCGTGTAAATACCAAAGCAAGCGTTTGAGTGTTCATAAAACCACACAGGAAGTGACTTACCTACAGTAGTTATTGGGCAATCTGTCCTTTAGGTTGTTATCGAAAAAAATTGACCTGCCGATGGCAACTTTCCTCAACTTAAGTCGTGCAGGGGAACTGGTGAGTTGGTAATGGAAAATGATGGAATTAGCACCAACAAAGCAGAGTCATTTAAGCCATATCAAGATAGATTTGACGATATTTTGACTGAATTTTAATGATCTGTGAAAATCTGTATCAGGCTGAATCTACTGTAATTGTTCGTTGCACAGCCAAAAAAAAAATAAAATGTATATGTCACTTCGTAGGGATGGCCTTCTGAAAGGGAAATAAAAACACAAGTAACTTTGAGAGAGAGAGAGAGAGTGAATACTGTAGATGTTCTTCAAAGGTTTCTGCTTTTTATTTGTTTTTTAATCAATACTGTAGACAGTTTGTGCGATTTGTGAGTCCGCGCAAAACAAAATTTTCGACTTCAATGCGCGACGAGTGCTACCGAAATCTCTTTGTTCATTTTGCAAACGACAACAGTCTCAAATTCGTGTCTTCACAATCTTCACAATCTATGGAAAATTAGCGTGAACTGCAAAAGGCTAGAATTTACAGGAAGAGGAGAGTCATTATCTTTACATTGGGGCTGAATATACTAAGAATGCAAAAAGCCTGTGCGAGCTGTAGAGCTTGGCTTGCATAAAGGAAATATCTGTGGTGCAACATTTACATTTAAACATTAAACACGATTCTAGTGACTAATTTCTGGTGAGAGAAGGACAAGTTGAGGTTTATACAAAGGCTGAAGGCCGTACCTCTCCAAAGCTATTGCAAGATGGCTTTGCCAGTGCTACACATGCGCTGCATATTTTCGAGCCTATTTTCTGTCACTCCGCCCATTTACGAGGGAAAGGGCCCGGATGAACGTCGAAAAAAAGGCAGAGTACATTTCTCAAACAAAATTTAAACTACGCAAGGCATAATAATGGAAAAATGAAACAGAAATATCTGTGGCACATTGCTATGCATTGATTACTCTCAAAGCGTCTGAAAGTCACAAATGTGTACAAGTCAAGCAATGAAAAATCGGAAATGAAACACGCCGGAAGTTACTGATAACAGAACCTTTTCCACGCACGAGCTTGTATGCACCGTGCACTTGTACAGAGAGAGAGAGAGAGAGAGAGAGAGAGAGAGAGAGAGAGAGAGAGAGAGAGAGAGAGAGAGAGAGAGAGAGGAAGGCGGGAAAGGAAGGAGAGCAAGAATTTATTTTGATAAAGTGAAAAAATTTTTTCATTACATAGGAGAAATTAGAAGCAGTTGGCAAATCTATCGAGAGCGACGGTGAAATGGGATGTCTTGTGTCGTAGAGGGTAATGAGTCAACGTTTTTTTTTTTTAACCGAATATTATCAGCTATACCTTTCGTTTTCTCTTGACTATGATCGTCACATGGTGAATTTCATTTACTCTTTAATCTTCGACCTTTTATCAAGTTTAGACCTAATATCCAGGTCATTAGGATATTAGTGGTTTGTAACTTCGATTTTATTTTCTTTCAATATACTTTTAAGGGAGCTGCAGTGATTTTGCTGATATGGAGTTTATGATATGATCTAGAAACTACGTGAAACACAGGATTCCTGCATAATTACCTTTCACAAAGAGCAATTTCAGATTTCCAGTGCAAAGTATTTTCTCCTTTTATTTCTACTCTCATCATTCATGCCATGTCTTGCGCTTCTTCCCTTTTCACTTACTTGTAACGTACATGTCCCCGTAGCATAAGTGAGACAGTGGCTTTTCAAAATAGATCTAAATGAAGTTGGGCTCTCATTTTGTTATCAGATTCTTCCTTGAATTACTTTTGTTCTAGCAAAAGTTGTCCCTTATTGAAACATCATTATGCATTCAAGGTGAATGTGATAATGTAAAAAAAATTTAACTGTTAAGTGATTTTATCAAGCAAAACATGGAAAACATTTTAAAATCACACATTTCAATAAAAAAAATACTTCATTTCGAACCTCAAACTACTATCATCCCTTGGGTTCTTGTTTAGGTGAGACACTGATATTCTCGAGAATAATCGACACACAGTCACGTTTGTAAGAGATGAATTTCTGGCTCACATTGGGATCGAACCCAAGACGCTCAGATGAAAGGGATAAGTTGGTAGTGTACTTGCCTGTTATGTGAGAGTCGTGGGCTCGATACTGATGTCAGTTTGCAATTTATCGCAAAAAAAACTATCCACGCATCAAAATAAACAAAATTATATCTATTTCTTGATATCATTTTGTTTATTTTGGTTCATGGATAGTTTTTTGCTAGCTACCTGAGGCCACTTTTCTGAGGCACCTAATCACGTCAGTTTTCATCCAGAATCATTGACATTAAACCTGGTTCCTTTTGTAATTGGGAAAGTTGCGGCCTGGAAACACGCGGTGTTCATTGCTTAACATCAGGACTTCAGAAGCGGCTTCAACTCCCGGAAAATAAAGTCGATTGTCAGTGCGTTCGGAGTACCGTTGGTGAATGTCAGCTCGGACTCCGGCACGCTTTTGGAACGGAAGGTGAAAAAATAGACTCAGTTATAGTCCTTAGTCTCTCGCGTTGATAGTATATCCAGAATGGCACTACATTTATCCAGGAGGTGCCACCGTCCCCATTTGGTTGGCACTCACGCTTTGAGCCTTAATGGAGATGATGGTATCAGTGTTCTGGAGTTTAGCTGATGATTTCAGGAATGTGACCTGGTTATGTCTGTGCATTTTTGCTTTTCTCTTTTATTTTATTTTTTTTTAAGAGCAGGTACTTGAATTGTCTGCATTAAAAGATAATTGCGCAGCGTTCTTAGTTTTCTTCCTCTCTTGTCCAATTCTGTCGTCTTTATTTTTGTATTTTTGAGAGTCCGTTTCTCTCTCTCTCTCTCTCTCTCTCTCTCTCTCTCTCTCTCTCTCTCTCTCTCTCTCTCTCTCTCTCTCTCTCTCTCCCTATGTTCTTAATTTTCTTCCTCTCCTGTCCATTTCTATCGTCTTTATTTTTGTATTTTTGAAAATTCATGTCCTCTCTCTCTCTCTCTCTCTCTCTCTCTCTCTCTCTCTCTCTCTCTCTCTCTCTCTCTCTCTCTCTCTCTCTCTCTCTCCACATATTATTGCATTTGTTTGTTCCGGCCTGTTGCATGTTATTGTGTTTGATTTACCATCTAAGTTTTATTACGTGATGCCATTGCACTGCAAGTACAACGTGTGATTATACCGGATGATATAATCACATTACAAGAATCAATTTCAGTGTCACGATTTGTTCAATAGATTAGGCTACCTTAGATTTACAGGAAAGTTTTTATAATAGATACCACTAAAGTTAAATAGTGCGTTGGAAATAAAGTAGAGGACGTTCTTTTCTTAGTAGCTATTTTCTCCATTGCTAATATTAGATTACGCTAAGGATCTGGGCATTTTGTGTAATATATATATATATATATATATATATATATATATATATATATATATATATATATATATATATATATAGTATATATAGTATATACATATATATATATATAGTATATATAGTATATACATATATATATCTTCTTCGTTTTAACGTGCTTTTATTCCCATTTTTATATGGTGTAAGCACGGTGCCTTCTTTGAAGGACTTTGATTTGGCGGTGGGGTAGGCCGTAACCTCGATCGGCTGCCCTGCCTGACATCGCTTAGACCCCGGTAACGAATGTGTACATGTATTACCGAATCCCCCGCTCCCTTTCTCCCAGCAGCACGAGGAGAACAGGGCGGGTAGGCCGACAGTTCGAGACGTGTGAGGTGTCTGTTATGTTTTTAGAAGATGTTGGAGTGGCTTTGTTTATGTGTGTATTAGTCTGTAACACCCATTTGCTTTCAGCAAACCTATCCGTTGATTACATACTGTACGTAATCCCGGGGTGTCTACACGGATAGCAAAGTGTCTGCCTCTGACTGGTCGGCTGCGGGGATTGAACCCTTGCCACAGGCTTCTATGAAGTCTGTGGTTGCCGCTCTACCAACCGAGCCATCGAGGCTCTAGTATATACATATATATATATATATATATATATATATATATATATATATATATATATATATATATATATATATATATTATATATATATATATATATATGTATTATATATATGCATATATAATATATATACACACATTATATATATATATATATATATATATATATATATATATATATATATATATATACATATTATATATATAAATTATATATATATATATATATATATATATATATATATATATATACATAATGCGAGAGAGAGAGAGAGAGAGAAAGAGAGAGAGAGAGAGAAATGCTCGCCAAACCTACACCCTAGAAGGTAACTCCTCCCTGTGGTCATTTCTTTTTTGCGAGAGGAACCCGACCTTAAAGCAATTCCTCTGGAGGGGAATAAAATCCTTTTCAGATCCGATTGAATTCCTTCAAAGAACCAGACGTATCAATGGAATTCTGGAAATGATTCTATCCAATTTCGATCTGGAATTCCCTCTTTGTATTATTTCTAATTTCTTCATAAGGGAGGTAGTGTAACTTAGTGAGGAAGAGAGGAAGTCGAGGTTAATCAATTATGATTATTATATTATTAGCAGCTTTCTATACACTATGAGTTAGTATTTGATGAAGGGACCCCCTGATGTTACAGTTTTTGATTCTTTAGCATTTTGTAAGATGCGCTTGATGCCAAATGTAAACTTATTCTACACAATCAGGATATTGAGGAGTTACTATAATTTACGTCTGCAGAGAGAGAGAGAGAGAGAAACTTGCACGTTCCATGAAATATCAATTTATTTTATTACCATATTTTTGCAGATATGAGATTATGAAATATGAGACATTGAAAAGCCCTGAGACTTGGTCAATTTCTCTGACATATATTCACTTGTTACAAATGATTTCATATGGTTGTCGCTTGTCCTATATTTGTTACATTTCTCTGAAATACCTCTCGGTAAAAACCCTTGTATAGAATGCTTGAAAAAAGCTGCATTATTTTTGTTTATAAATCTTTTTAATGGGAGCGTGGGTGAATTTGGTTTAGTTTGTTTCGTACAAAAAAGCAAAGGTTAAACTTTTAGCTTTTGCCCCATTCCTTTCACCGACGATAAGATAACTAAAACTATGAAAAGTAAGTAAGTATAGCTTAGTTTTACCAGACCACTGAGCTGATTAACAGCCCTCCTAGGGCTGGCCCGAAGGATTAGACTTATTTTACGTGGCTAAGAACCATTTGGTTACTTAGCAACGGGACCTACAGCTTAAAAAGTAATATATACTTTTTGTCGTACTAGTTTTTTTGTTCCATTGGAAAATGGAGTTGTTATTTTGTTAGTTCTTGCTGTGCCTCTTTTGTTTACTCTGACGATTTTTACGTCTCATCCTAAAGCTTCAGTTTTCGCCATGAAGCATTTACCTTTGCATTTATTAGGGTATATACCCCGTAAGGGCATTACTAAAGCGTGTTGGCTGCATCCCTTCGGACCCTAGCTGCATCTAATTTTTAGTTTTTCACTTTGCCTTCATTCCTGCTTCCTTTCTTCAGCTTTGCTGTTCAACACTGTTAATATATATATATATATATATATATATATATATATATATATATATATATATATATATATATATATATATATATATATATATATATATATATATATATATATATATATATATATGGTTATATGGTATTTGTGTGACAGAAACGAATAGAAAACTTTTTCCATTACTACTTTTAATGAGAAAATTTTTTCAAAGGGACGGACTTTCCAAACATATCCGAGGCTCTGAGGAAACCTCTCAAGCTTTAGGAGAGTAATTGATCAAGTCCTTAATGAGCGTCGAGGAAAGAGGACATTCAGGTAGGCTGTCCAGGAATTCTGAAATGAGAACCAGCATTATTCCCTCTCTTACAGTCATGGATTTAACGTCTACGAATTTCTAGAAACTGATAATGGGATGAGCAGAACTAGAAAGAAACAATATAATTGTTCAGTTGGTCGGAACTAGGAAGAAACAATATAATTCTCCGGCTGGTCGCAAACAAGATTATTTCCAGAATTCAGAAAACCGAAATTCTTAAGAAAACGCCAGAAGAGTTTTTTTCCCAATAAAAGTTCTGACCACTTCAGTTTAGGAAAACTTGTAGCAAGTGAAGTACAAACAACCAAATTACATTTTAGTTGTTAAGGTTTTAGATCCGAAGTATACTTTCTCAATGTACTTCTAATAAACTTTTTTGTCACATGGAATATATAAATCGTAAAATGCATGCAAGGATAAACTTTGTTAGCTTCTGTGTTGAAAAAAATATAAAAGTTCCCTAATTACTTAATTTCAGATACTAATTTGGTCACTGTTTATTTAAGCCTAATAATCACATCTTGCGTAACTTAGTTGATCCTTTAAATCACAACTTTCCTGATTTGTGGAAGTAAGTATCCTACTTCTACCATCACTGAAAGAAAGCCTGGAATGAACAGGGAAGTGAAGGAATGAATTTCTTTTTATTTAACCAAAAATAAGGAAAATTACATCTGCACTAAATTGTAACTGTTATATACTAATTTCCGTCACTAAAATTTGACGGTTTGAAATTTTCGCTTAGTAATAGATGGTAATCTTGAACGTAATTTTATACCACATTATTAAATGTACTGAGAAATTATGGCTATGATGCCATTACCAGTTAATAAGGTGAAGGAAGACTTCTACTCGGAAGTTATGACAAAAATGGAACAGTCCTATCGATATTTGTTTTAAGATGTAGATTCGTCAGTACGGAAGAATTGCTCATCCATGATACTGAACTTTATATTTTCACTTATTTAACGGAAGCCTACTGCTACGGGATTCAGAGCCGATGAAACACGGTTTTTCGGCAGCAATTTCTTATCAAATCATCGGATAAAGGTGAAAGTTGGCAAGTGTACATTTTATAACCCTACCTAACTTTTGCAAGTATTATTTAGTACCTAAATTCGATAGTTTTGGCATTTATAGTGTAAAATGAAGGCGCCGATGCCGGAACCGAGAAACTCACAGACAAGGATCCTCAAACCAATCGTGACGTAAACAAAATATGACGTTATGAATAAGTAATTATTTCTATAGTGGGTAATAGTTAATGGCAAAACTCATCTCTTGCTGCAGCAAATATAGAAGGTTATAGTGTCGAAACCTGAGGTAAAACAAAACGGATTGTCTTTTTGTATTCCAGCCCTGAATAGATATAGATCTAACAAATGAGCAATAGACTGCTTCATTATGTGGATGAATTACATACACTGAATTATTTATAAAGAGAAACAATACGAATATCAAGAAAGCGAAAGCATTCCAAGCTAACAACTTGTCCCAACAACTGCTGTAGAAGTTGCGATGAAACCTCCACAAAATAATAATAATAATAATAATAAAATTATTGAGAATGACAATGCAATCAATGGGACGATAACAAAACCTGCTCGCCATCATTGATATCGCTGAAGCCTAGGATGGGTACTAATATCAATTACTGAATATGTCATCGGCAAGTGGGCAGAGCCACAGTGAAGAGACGTTTTCCCCATACGTAAACTTCTCTTCACTGTGGGTGGAGCCTCATGACGTCATAAGTTAACTTCACTACTATGTCCAAAATCCTTACCTGCGATTTTGATGGCTCTGGCATAGTAAGTAAACACACCTTTACTCCGATAAGTACCAGAACTGTTGAACATAGGTACTAAATAATACTTGTAAAAATTAGGTAGGGTTATAAACTATACACTTGCTAACTTTCACCTTTATCCGATGCTTTGATAAAAATTTTTAGGTGCTGCCGAAAAACCGTGTGTCGTCGGTTCTGAATCCCTTAGTTAGATGGATTTGACTAACTTTGACCTTAGCAGTCTCACAGCCATTAAGGTTTACGAACTGAAAACAATGCAATTCCATCTAGACCGATGGCCATTAATAGCCACGAGGCCAGGCTGGTATGGTATGGGTTACGAGTGGGAGTAGGTAGGGAAAGAAAATTAAGAAAAATCTGTAGTTTCTTGGAAATGAAATACAAAGGAAGAGAGATTTAGGTAGGTAAGGAAGCCCTAAGAATTATAGGTCATTCTTCACGATTAGAACTTACTCAAATGGCGGTTGACCACTGTCTTTCGCGTCGTATCCTTTTGAGGATGAGGCGATGGTGATGATGATGGGGATGATTGAGAGATGAGAAATAAAAAAAATCGACGGTTCTTATATTACAGCGCATTAGGTTGTATTTGTGCACTTTCGTCATGCACTTCTTCGTATTCTGTTATTAATAACTTTATCGAAAAAGTAATGATGCAAAACTACTTCTAAACAACGAACTGGTCTTTACTTTACTCTTCTCGTACGTTACCGGATTTTCACCGGTGAAATAAACTTGTGTGAAACTGTTTCCACAGCAGTTGTTGGGACTAAGCTGTTAGCTTGGAATGCTTTCATTTTCTTGATATTCGTATTGTTTCTACTTTATAAATATATAATCCAGTGTATGTAATTCATCCACATAATGAACCAGTCTATGGCTCATTTGTTAGATCTACATCTATTCAGGGCGGGAATGCAAAAAGACAATCCGTTTTGTTTTACCTCAGGTTTCGACATTATAACCAAGTTCTTCGTTGGATGAGTGGGTTCCGTTCTCAGCTAGCACTCTGCTGGCCGCGAGTTCGAATCTCCGACCGGCCAGTGAAGAATAAGAGGAATTTATTTCTGGTGACAGAAATTAATTTCTCGCTATAATGTGGTTCGGACTCCACAATAAGCTGTAGGTCCCGTTGCTAGGTAACCAATTGATTCTTAGCCATGTAAAATAAATCTATCCTTCGGGCCAGCCCTAGGAGAGCTGTTAATCAGCTCAGTGGTCTGGTTAAACTAAGATAAAGATATACTTTTTTTTCGACACAATAACCTTCTATATTGCTGCAGCAAGAGATGAGTATTGCCATTAACTATTACCCACTATAGAAATCATTATCTATTCACGCTACAGTAAATCCCTCATAACTGGTTAGCAGTAGTTGAGCGTATCGGCTCAGTTCTCCTTTTTTAAGACTAAGTAAAAAAAATCAGTTATTTCCAAAATTTTGCATTACATAACTTTCAGAAAACTGGAAGACAAATATTAGAGGAGATATATATATATATATATATATATATATATATATATATATATATGTGTGTGTGTGTGTGTGTGTGTGTGTGTGTGTGTGTGTGTGTATATATATATATATATATATATATATATATATATATATATATACATACATATATATATGTATATTGGTATATAAATACATATTATATATATATACATATATATATTCATAAATATATATATGTGCATATATGTATATACATGTGTACGTATGTATATATTTGTACATGTACTGTACATCTCTTAGACTTTGGTTATTATACAAGGTCTTCCTAAAGTCGGGGCACATAGGAAATGTCACTTTTAATTTGATGAGAACAGCCGTTTCCCCGAAGACTGCGTTGTTCAGCGACGAGGCTTTCTTTAATGCAAGTGGTGAGGTTAACCGACAGAATGTTCGATACCGGTCGCAAAACAAACCGCACTGCGTGTAAAAAGCTCGCGTGTTAGGGCAATTTTTTGTCGATTATCATGTAATTGGTGAGAATTACCCCGTATGTTGAGAGACCAGTTAATGCCCCAACTTGAAAGGCTAGATAAAGGACTCCCTGAGTGGGTTCAACAGGATGGTGCCCCTGCCCATTTCGCCACAGTGGCAAGAGATTGACTGAATGACGATTCCTCTGGAAGCCTTTGTCATGTGGAATGGTTTCCACGTTCACCAGACCTTAGCCCCCTTGACTTCTTTTTCTGGGAGTATTCTATAGGAGAAGGTGTGCTCAATAAAAATTAAAGATACGGGACACCTGAGGCAACGCATCATAAATGAAACGTGCTCATACTGGCGGAAATGTGGAGTTGATGTATCGACTTCATGTGAATCTCGCAAGACGAATCGAACTTTGATCACAAATGGGGGGGGGGGGGGGGGGGGGGGGGGGGGGGGGGGTGAAAATCACATGGAAGATGTTATTTATCGATATTTTAATTAAATTAAATGTATAAATTTTTAGTTTTCTGTAAAAGAAAACTATTGAGATGGCTTTGTCTGTCCGTCCGTACTTTTTCTGTCCTCCCTCCGATCTTAAAAACTACTGAAGCTAGAGGGCTGCAAACTGGTATGTTGAAAATCCACCCTCCAAACATCAGACATAACAAATTACATCCCTCTAGTCTAAGTAGTTTTTTTTATTTTATTTAAGGTTAAAGTTAGTCATGATCGTGCGTCTGGCAACGCTATTGGACAGGCCACCACCGGGCCATGGCTGAAAGTTTCATGGGCCGCGGCTCATACAGCATTATACCGAGACCACTGAAAGATAGACCTATGTTCGGTGGCCTTGATTACACACTGCACAGAAAACTCATTGCGCCGTAGGAACTTCGGGGCATTTTTCACTTGTTTACTTATTCTTATTGAAAACTAATGATATTTCTTGTGTCCAGACTTTAGGGACACCCTGTATAGTGCTGTTAACTCCACGCCATTTCCCCAAGTGATGGAAGTGCCCGTCTATGCAGAACGAGTATGGCACATTTATCAGTCACATTGCCAATTTTGACCTGGCCCTAGGCTCCTAAATTTCGCTAACCGGAGGAGCCAATATGCAGGAAAAGGCAAGTATATTTTGGAGACGAACTTCTCATCCTTACACTTTTCAGATGCTGTTGAATAATAATTCACCTTAACACTTGTCGAGAATCTGGAGTTCTGAAGTCATTTCGGCATAAAATAGAAGGATATCATACTTATAATGTATAGAAATAGGAATCATAGCGATTGAAAAACTGTTTACTTAATTATATTACAAAATGGCGCCTAAAAACGTAAATAAACTACAAATGGGATCTCAAATCTTGCATGTAATGCGGCGTTTTGAATAACAACATTTGGTTGCGCTCTCTCTCTCTCTCTCTCATATATATATATATATATATATATATATATATATATATATATATATATATATATAATATATAATATATATATATGTGAGTGTGTGTATGTGTATGTATTAACTACATATATATATATATATATGTGTGTGTGTGTGTATTATAAACTTTAGCTTTTCATGCTGAACAATTCTGTTTCGGTAGATACTTTATTTTTTAGCCGTAGAGTAAACTGACATCTTTCAGACATTGACCTTCCTTACTAAACTACAAAGATTTATTATAGATTTTAGTCCTTTTCTGTTTGTGACTGCAGTTGATCTTCTGTTGCATTAACTGACACTTCCGTGATTAGAAACTTTATGAAGCTCTTTAGAAATGCTGAAACACTTTTCAGTATTCCATTAGGATTTTTTTTTCTTTTTTGCCTCGTACGAGCGTATGTTAAGGTTCTAGGAATTTCAGCAGTTTGTGAAATAGCTGGAGTTTACGATTTTCATTTCAGTTTTCCATTCTGCTGACTGTATTTTGCTTAATCAACTTCGCAAGTTGCCATCTCACAAGTGCATGGCGCTTGCAGAGAGATTTCTTGAAATTCCTATGAGTTCAGCCATAAATATATCAGTAATTTTTCTTCTTGTGTAAAGGTAAATCTAAGCGAAAAAAAACACAAGTTAACAAAGTAACTGAAATGCCTCTGAACGGCTGAAGGGTCGGCCATCCATCTGCCAAGCAAAAACCCAATATATCAAGTCTAGCCCGACCCCGGAGCATTGCCACTAAGTCACTTCCTAGCCAGACATGGTATGGGCAAGTTCCAGGGAGAAAGTTGTATGTATGATAATGACTCTCTCTCTCTCTCTCTCTCTCTCTCTCTCTCTCTCTCTCTCTCTCTCTCTCTCTCTCTCTCTCTCTCTCTCCCCAGAGATCTTGCGACAGAGAACGTGACTGATGATGGTATTTTGTATGCAAAGCTATTCGTGTCAGGATGTGGTAGCCCCTGAGGATACCATTCCTCTTGTTAGTTACATGTGAATGATAATGGCGACATTCTACGTTTGCCACGTTAAAGAGCTGGAATTTTTAGATGAACTCATTATCATCGTTGCAAAATGTTCGTTGCATGTGAATAGCTTCTGCGTTATCCATATGTGCTTTGAATGATTCTGTGGGTTTCGTTAACATCATTATGTTCTTGCATAAGGTTCTGATTGTATTAGGCAATAAATCTTCATCACATCCTCGCTTCTTTTGAAAACGTCCACCGGCTATAAAATATTTCAGTAGTCCGATCTAAGGATTTTTTTTTTGCTCTCTGTTTTATATGAAACGTACAGAAAATATAAAAACGGCTTATTCCACTTATTTGCTTTCCTATTTCACCATCGTATATAATATGTCAGTTTTTTTTAACATACCAATTATACGCAGAGTTAACGAAAGCTTTTGCAGACCACAACACAGGTAACCTGAGGACTGACTGCCACCATTGCATATTCGTAATATGTTTGATGCTAAATCGAAGAAAACTTAAATCAGACCTCTCCTAATTCCAGTCTTCTGAACCCAACGCTAAAGTATTCATTCTAATCATCCTGTTAAATTGAATTCTTTCTATAATTTTAGTTTTCTGTAAAAGAAAACTATTGAGATGGCTATTTGTCTGTCCGTCCGCATTTTTTCTGTCCGCCCTCAGATCTTAAAAATTTTTGAGGCTGGAGGGCTGCAAATTGATATGTTGATCATCCACCCTCCAATCATCAAACTTACCAAATTGTAGCCCTCTAGCCTCAGTAGTTTTTATTTTATTTAAGGTTAAAGTTAGCCATGATCGTGCGTCTGGCACCTCTAAAGGTAACAACACAGACCACCACCGGCGCGTGACTGAAAGTTTCATGGGCCACGGGTTACAGTTTAATGGACCGTGGCTGATAGCTTCATACAGCATTATACGCTGTACAGAAAACTCGATTGCGCCAAAGAAACTTCGGTGCATTTTTTACTTGTTTACTTTCGTTTTCCACTACCTGCTTTATCCTCTTTAGAGGAAGGTGTTACCCTTCTGGTTTTGAGCTAGCATATTTTTGGGATTAGGTTCCTAGCCCCATACCCTGCCTCATGGATGTACAAGGGACTGATGTGCCGAGAGAGTGTCGTTTTTTGGTGGTGTCCCATCCAATTATTGGCCAGACCCTACATGGCTTAGTTTTGCTGATCGAACGACCAAATTATTGCGTCGGCTTATTTAATATCTTCATTAACTATAGTTATGGGAGAAGTCAGAAAAAGAACATTAATGAAGGCGTAAAGTTGTGTTGGAAGAAAATGCGTCATAAATGGATTGTGGAATGGTTGATGTTTGCATATGATATAATGTTGATAGAAAGAGTTATTTCTTAGTGTTTGTAATATTTCTTAGTGCTTGTAATATTTACCTAATGAATGTGAAATTAGCAAGATTGATATTATGCTGGAAAATGGATACCAGGACGATAAACCAGTGAAAGTGGACAAGAATGGCAGAAGAATGGATATAATATTCATATTTTATTATTCGAAAATGTATGGGGATTCAAGCTGGATTTGGTAACACGTCATACTGAATTTTCAGTTTTGATTTCGGCTTTATATAATTTTAAACTGGTATTTATTGATGTTCAAGGCCAAAAAAATCAATTCTACGGTAAATTATTTAAGGTAATGATGCCTCCTCTTCGTTGATAAGAGCAATGTAAAATGAGTGAGAGATATACGTTCGTTTGGTTTTTATTCATCCTTTTTAGTTTTCTGTAAAAGAAAACTGTTGAGATGGCTCTTTGTCTGTCCGTCCGCACTTTTTCTGTCCGCCCTCAGATCTTAAAAACCACTTGTTCTTCAGCTAAATTCCTAGGTAGCTACCAAGTTATTCCTCTCTATTCGCGTTCTTTCATTACTTACATAATATTTTCTTTAATTCAATTTGTACAGTCCGATGGATTTTTCTCTTCATTTTCCTTTCCGCTGGCTATCATGGGCTATACATTTCCCAGGTTCGTTCGCAGGGGGAATCTATATTATGTCGGACGCTCTTCATGCAAGATAGCCCTGAAGAGGATCATGAAACTTTTTTATTACACCTCTGTGCTCATGGTTTGCCTTTTTTTTCTTTTGTTCGATACTAGTTAATAATTAATTTTGTATAAATTTTGTAGTTTATTCATTAGTTTTGCAAAAAGCTCCACCACTCCAATATTGCAAATGAAAACCATTTTCCTCCGAGCTCCTTTTTTATATCTTATTTTATGTTATTAGATTGATTCAACTTCTTTTCATAATCCTTAGGATTAAAGGTCATTACCTATTATATTGCACCCAACCGATTCTGAACTGTTAAAAGTGGTTTTATTTAAAACACTGGTTTCTAATAACACCTTTCGGGTGGACTGTAAATTAAAAGATACTGGACTCAGGGAAAGATGATATTTTTATGAGTTGTTCAACCATTAACGGAATATGCTTAGAGAATGAGGTAAAGCAGATGGAATAGATATACCAATGTATATTGACGGAGGAACCACTATCACATATGTCTTTAAAGCTGATATCGTTCTACGGTAGATGGAATGTTATCACTTTTTCAAGTACACCTGGAACATTTCTTCATAGAATATTAAGTTTGAAGTCCCAAAATTATATTCTACGAGACAGAGTGGAAGGTAATGGAACCCTGCCTGAGTTTACATGTGCAATTTCTGAGCTCCTATGAATTCAAAGCATCTTGGAATGAAGATAAAGAATTTAAGGACACAAAGGGGGAGCAGCAAGTTGTATTAAGGCGCTTGATATTTAGTTCTAGATCTCAACAAAATGTTATGTAATACAGAAGAAGGAGACATTATCCACTGTAAACTGAGAGGGCGATATTTTACTTCTACTCTCTCTTTTTTTTTAATTTCCAGGTAACTTTCAACCCATCTGTGTCGTTATTCTTGTTTTTTTCATCATTTCTTTAATGCTTTCCTTTATTTCATCTTCTTCGAAAGAAGGCAGTTCAATCTTTCTCTTCATCTTCTTCTCCTTTGACTTTTACGAGCCTTGCATTTTTCTACCGTCGTTCGTAGGGGCATTTGTGTTATAACGGCACTGACCATGCAGCAGCAGCAGCAGCAGTAGCAGCAGTAGCAGCAGCCGCCATGCAGAATTGCCCTCAGGAGGATCATGAAACGTTCGTTATTATATCTCTGTGGTGGTAGTTTCCATTTTTTCTCTTTTTATTTTACATGTATATGGATAGAGTTATTTGATTTGGATCTAGGTGCCAGTTCATCTTGCGTACATTTTTGCAACAAGGCCCCTTCTGTTTTTTAGCCTGAAAAGGTTGTATATCATAGCACATATGAAAAGGTCAAACATGTTTAGCTTATCGTGTATTTTATTTGGTACTTTTGTGAAAGCAAACGCAACTTTAGCGTTATGAACAAGGATGATTTTGATCCTTTTTGTCCTTATCTTTATATCTTTCATGTTACTGAACTGTCGTGAACTCTTCAATCACGAAGTCTAAAGAACTATAGCTGTCAAACTGCACAGAGCAAACAGTAGATTCTAAACCAGGGACTCATTTTAAGCGTCGTCTTGTGGCAGCTCCTATTGGGTGAGATGCAAATGAAAAGGTTTGGGAATTCTGGAGCCTGGTTCGTGCTGCCTAAATCAGAACTAGTAAATGTCAGCATCTTCGTAGGAAGTAATCAGTTAGCAAAATAAGTAACTGACACAACCATTCAGTCTACCTCTTTGAATTCAGCCCCACGTGCTTTGATGTGTTAATATTTTACTCAGTATATATTTACCTTACTTTTATTTTTTATTGTTATTTTTTTATTTACGTGCAGAATATTCCCGCCATGCTTTAGTCTCTATTTTCTTTCCAGTATTTTTTCTTACTTTACTGAGAGCATTACCAATTTCCCGCATTTATTTTTCATTAGCTGAAGCCACTGGGAAAGTTCAAATTGAAACCACAGGGTGCCAAGTACTTTCGTGTATTTTAACACATCTTTGGGGCACAAAGTAATACAGAGCACAAAACGAGTGAGCAAGGAAGCTCTCACAAAAGTAAAATGAAGAAAAAAAAATTAAAATATGTACAATTAGTCCATTACAAACAGAAACAATGTTCGTCCAGATCACTTAACTACTTAACACCCAAACAAGTCAAAACAAGGAAAGGAATTGCCGAATGACCACATTATACACAGAAATGCAGTCATTAGGCAATTCCTTTCCTTGGCTGCAATATTTTTTGTATATCCTAGATCATGCTATACAACTTACTTATCTTGTTTTTGAGATGTGTTTTTTTCCTTCTGAATTGCTCATGAGTGAATATGATATTGATATCATTGTAGTAACAAGTTCATATTCTTCAACAAACAGAAGGGTTCAGTATACTGCATTTAGTTATTGGCCGTTGATACCTGTTACCTTCTGGCAAGAGACAGAACAAATATAAACGGCATGAACTGTTTTGAAAGTTTAATGGAATAGCCATGTTCCTCTTGCGTATTCCTGGACCTCTAGAGCATTGTACGAGTAAATGAAATATGCAAAACAATCCTTAATAATTAAAGAACACTCGCTTGTCCGATAAACTAGTTCTAGGTCAGGGGCCTAGAAAAATTAATGTGCTGTTCCCATACAAAGAGTTTGGACTGAAATGTGTTTTGTTTATGAATAAATGTTTGGAATTGTCATTTCTTGACTGCACAGAAAAGGCTTTATTATGCAAAATTCTGATAAAGGTTTAATTTTCTTTGATTATTTAAGTAAGAAATATGACAATGTAGTTTCAAGAAAATTGAAAATGTTCGATTTTGCTTCTAGAGCATCTTGGAAATGGCGTGTTACAATTTTTTAATATATATATATATATATATATATATATATATATATATATATATATATATATATATATATATACATATATATATATATATCCAATACAGCACGAAGGAACGCGTGCTTGAGAAGAATATCACTAAGTCCACGTCGGAAGGTGAGTGAAAACCGGGATTTTGAACAAGTACAGTTTATTCTACATTTTCAAGTTCACACTGAATACAAAAGAAGTTGACGGGGATTTATATACAAAAACAGAAGGTGGGGGCGGGATAACAGTTTGTTAACCTGGGCAGCATGTTCTTTCAGCAAAAAAGACAGGGACAAAGGATCAAGGGATAATCCAGGGTGGAGATTAACATTCCTGGTGGAACTAGCTTCAATGAAGACAGTCTCTAGCAGATTTCTTTTCCGATGGTCGTTGACCTTGTAGATAACCGTTGACTTATCCCAGTTCATCCCATGGCCTGTCTTAAACCAACGATCCACAATGCCGTTATTTGATAAGCCTCTTGAAATGGCATATTTGTGTTGGGAGCTTCGTACTTTTAGTCCTTTTGATGTTTGACCAATATAAATCTTATTACATTCTTTACTGGGAATACTGTATACAATATTGTTTGAATTGGGTGTGCTATTCTTAATTATTTTATTTCTCAAAATAATATTATATTTAAATACTAAGTTAATATCAGTAGTTTTTAAAATGAGCACTGCAGGAATGAAATTACGGTATCAACATTTTTTTTAATCTTAAAGCGTTTTGATAGTCTATAAGTCAGTAATAAAAAAACAGTCATGGTAGCATGAGTCTCAAAATGGAGAAACGAGTCTACAGTTACGTTACCGTACAAGTATATTTTTGGATATATTTGTGTACTTGCATAACTGTGGATTTGTTTTTCCAGTGTCAGTGAGCGAAACATGCACAGAATGGGAACAGGAATCGTTACTGTGACCTTTGAAATTTAAAGTTGTTTATCTTCCGAAAAATATATTTGATTCAGTGATTTGCGATGGTGATTTTATTTAGAGAGCTTGTTTACATTACAGTAACAATGAAAGTTATGTAATTTGAATCCGAAGGTTTTGTTTATGTGCACAGCGAAAATAATGGTATAAATTACCCATGCGGTGTAAATCTTAAACCAGAAAATATAGAATCGGAGAAATAACTCGCAGAAGAGTCAGAATCTATAACAATAAAATCTGAGTGGATGTTGTTTATCCTCCCCCGAGTGACAGTAGGGGAAATATGACACAGCCACGCACCCTCTGCAAATCGGTTTGTCTTCCCCGGGTGGGGGCGGGGTAGGTAGGGGAACGGGAGGGTAGGGGAAACATCCACCCTCCTCCTGCAAACCTGTTTGTTCGCCCCAGGTGGGGGCGGAGCAGGTAGGGGATCGGGAGGGTAGGGGATACAGCAGCACCAGGTTCCAGCGCACGTAGCGTGGGCCAACAAGCTCGTAAAATAATGATTTAGAAAGTTTTAGAATAACTATTGACATATTGTCAAAATACTAAAGTTGATTAAATGCACATTTTATGTGATTACTTAGACAAAGCAACAGACAGACCAGTCAGCTCTCAGACACATGCCCTGGTTGAGATGGATCCTGGTGTTATCCTTCACTTTCAGCTCCTTTGACGACAACGTTTACCGTTTTTTTTTTTTATTTTATGTTGGTTGATGTTGGGACGTATAGTGGGAGTGGGGATAACCAATCCAAGTTCTAACAAGGACTGAAGAAGATGCATGAGGCGGAAAAGAGCGTGTTTTTGTTATTAGTGGTGACAGGCATAAATATCTTAAAATACCAAATCTTAATCTTGCGCTCATTATTAGCAAAGAAGTTGAAATTTAATTCCTCATAACTAATGGAGTTTCGCTGCCTCACCGATTTCTTGGTACTTATCAAATTCTTTTGCTTGTGAACTTCATTAAATTTCTTTCATTTCTGTTCAGCAGCAGCCTATGCCCTTCAGACTACGCCTTGTTACTGATAATTAGCCTCTCATTCCTCCGCTTAAGAGCACACCTCATTCAAGGTTTGCGAACAGTGCCTAGGATGATTTGTCTCACATCTATTCAAGCCAGCTGTTTTATAATATTCCCTCAAACCTGCTCTTGAATTGATGCATTGGGCAGCTTTCGTGTTTACAGTACTTTTTCCAAATGCCCTCCATCCCTTCCTGACAACCGAGACTTTTATGTGAAGTGTTGTTTCTTGTTTACAGTTTTGAGTGAAGGAGGTAACAACTCTGTGTTGCTCGAGGTTTCTTGGACTGATTTTTTCTTTGATTTTTATGCATTTATCTTTTGCCTTGTGATCTTGGAGAATGCTTTCGTTCATTTTCGGAAGACTATTATCATTTTGAACAAATCTGAACCGAATTGCTTACTATGGAGTATTAATCATTTTTCTTCGGAGCAGCTAGTCTATCTGTAAGTCGAATTTACTTGACCTAGTGTGTTGAGTGACTACATTTTCCGATGGTAGGTTTCAAATCTTCTGAAGGCATGATACTACGTATCCCGATCACTACGAACAGATCAAAGCTACTTACTACAAATGAAAAATTGCTCCAATGGACCAAAATTGCATCTCATCATATTTTCGAGGAGATATGATTATCCATCCAGCATAAAATTCTCACCGGTTTTTCGTGGCCAAATTTTGTTTACCGCTAACTCACTCAAGGGTATGATTGATCTTGTAAGAAAATCATGAGCGAGAATTTTTATACCCCGATATCTTGGAGGAATTTGTTTATCGGAAAAGCCCTTATTTTCGCACCTCCCATACAGAATTTGTCGACGATCCGAAATATATTGATCCACCAACCCTCAGTAATTCAATTTGTCATTATGGTGTCGCATTATGCGGGTTTGCTTACGTTTTATGGGAGCCAATATTCCGTCTCATAAAATAAGACGGCCAAGGTTTACTGAGCTATTATCCCGAGCTTCTTCTCCGGCCGTCTCTCTCTCTCTCTCTCTCTCTCTCTCTCTCTCTCTCTCTCTCTCTCTCTCTCTCTCTCTCTCTCTCTCTCTCTCTCTCTTATCTAATTTATCCATCTGTCTATCATGCTTTCTTTCGGGCAATTATATTTTGATACCTTTATTACTATCACCATCAGAGTACCTGCAACAATAATTATTATTACGAGAACAATGAAAATATCGCACAAATTACTAGTACTCATGATTACTTTTAAACTTTTGAAGTAGTGATTCCGAATACCAGCATTTATTACAAAGGTTCATCTTGGAAGTACGTTACTGATAATAAAATGCTGCATGAAAGCATGTAGTAAATCTAATTTTCAACTTTAATTTGCGAAACTAAATTGATTTCCAACTCAAAAGAGTTGAAGTAAGGACTCACCAGTGCAATATATATACATGTTTTTTTATGACATACCTTTATGACACAGTTGTATATTGTGATATTTTCTTGTCTCCGTTTTTTGCGTTAATCTTAAATTATACTGTTCAAGTGATAACAAGTTCTGTACTAATTAATAATAATAATAATAATAATAATAATAATAATAATAATAATAATAATAATAATAATAATAACTTCTTAGCCAGTTATGTTTCTGGCTTGTTTATTCCTCTCTTTTTTTTCTGCTGGCTTTAGCAGATTTGGTATAACGATCCATTGTGTGACGCCCACTCAGATGAGTTATTTGTGGTGGGCATTAATAAGATTTAACGACCGTTACCCGTATAAGCCCAACCACATTTTCAAGTAATTATCTAAAGGGTTCACTATAGAAGAAGTTCTGCCAGAGAAGTTAACATTGGCAGCTATGCACTCTGAGTGACTCGACCAGGTGGTAGATTATAGTAACAATAAGAACAAAACGAAATGATCCAGCATTCCGAATTTAGTAACTGAATTTGATAATAGCCGGAAGTGCATGCATTCAGTGTTGCAAATTTTTTTGTACGCTCTCTACTGAATGCTCTTGTTACTAGCGATGTGGCTGCTTTATTTGTATCAAAGCTGTTTTTACCGCTCTCCTCCCATCTGTTTCTTCTGAAATTATAAGTTTATTATCTTTCCTCTTAATCAAAGCAACCCTCGGTCAGTTGAAACAAGCTCTTCAATTATTGTCCAATATTCTGTTCCATAAGATCAGTTGAAACAAGCGGTTTAACTATTGTTCAATATTCTATTCCATAACGCAGCCCTCGGTCAGTTGAAGCAATCTGCTCAATTATTGTTCAATGTTCTATTCCATAGGATCTTCGGGCCTTTATTTTGCTCTGTTTCAAAATGAGTGACTGTAAGGGTACAAAAACAACTGTAGTCGGAAAGAGGCCCGAATTATATATAACCGTGTTCCAAAGGAACTTGCAACGCTGCTTTTTTGTTCAGCTTATATACTTAGAGCCATATAATATAGGTATGGCATATAACATTAGAGCCACATAATATAGGTATGGCATATAACATTAGCAATATTTATCTTGATGGATAAAAAAAAACTGATAAACATTTTCTCCAGATGCCATTTTGACTCTAACTAAGAATATCTTCATTATATAGTTTCTTTTTTCAGTGGATAATCTACCTTATTTATCATGCAACACAAAAATGAAAGGAGCATGGGTAGGAAACCTTTACTGAAATATAAAAGCACAGTGACATAATCATAACCAGTGTAATCTGTTGGTCAGCAAGAAAATATTAGGACTTCAGAATACTCGACTGCTCGCAGTTTAACCAAACTACATCTGTATTTTTTCCTTTTATGTCGAGGAGGCTTTAATTCATAAATGGTGGTCTGAAAAAATGTGTTGAAATATACATATATTTTTCATCATTTAAGGTTTCTTCAAAACAAGTTGAAGAAAAACCTGTCATTCTATGAAGACTCCATACTAAGTAATAGCCTTTAGAATAAACAAAATAAAATTAGTCACAGACCCAGTCTTATCTCTGTTGTTACCTTTGTCATCATCAAATGAAAGGAACAAAATTTTTTATGCAAATTAGGTAAGCAAATTCGTAGCTATGATTTTTTTGTGCTTTGTTTTCCATCGCGAATATCAATTTTCAGGTCTTATTTTTATTTTATTTCGGTTCTCTTCAAAAACCTCTCTTTATTGTGACAGGTATGCCTTTCGATGATCTGCAGAATAACGATTTAGAACGCTTACTTTGTTATCTGACGATGACTCTGTTATAGAAACTCGATTAAGAGGATTGAATAATATTTCGTATTCACATATTTATAGTCATATTTTCTTTGTTAATGTTCGTGCTAAAGGAACGAAGTAAAAGTCCTAACATAAAACGGAACACCAATTCGAGGTGGTATAAAATAACTTGCCTCCTAGTCGTCCTATCTTTACATCACAAACCAGTAATATTCCCTTGCTGGAATACAGACTAAAGCAACCTACCCAATGGCCAAATTGTGTAATTTATGAACAACAATTAACTAGGTCCATAGTAAAATTTCTGCTGAAAAATACTTTTAAAATGTAAAGGTGAACGATCATTGTATTTTAGTAGGCACTGTTTAACCCTCTGCAATTCTCACTGCACTTTCAGTTACCGGCAAACATAAAACATATGCCGTCACTTTTTTTTTATGTTTCTGTAACCGAAAGAACTTGTCTCTATTGAACAATTCCCCAGAGAAATGCTGCAAAGAGAATTGGAAATGTCGCGTAACCTCGCCTTTTCCGGAATTCGTGTCATAGTACCTTCGTAGTATTCATTGTGTACGGTTTAAACTTTCGCATTATTTATGTATTTTTCCTTGGGCTAATATCGCAAGGGTATAAGCAACAAGGTTTCTTATCGCAGATAAAACATTGGCATCAAAGTGAATTTATTTTTTTTGATAAGTTTCTTTTAAGAGAAGATTGGAAGTGTATTTGTTTTTATATATACACCAAGAACAACTTCATTGTTTCATCATATCCGAAACAATGAAATAATGTACTTTGGCCGCATATAAGTTCCGATACGAACGTTTATTTCTAAATATTTTTTGTCTTTCAGAGCCATGTACAAAGTTTTGAAAGTCGTAAAATTTTCCAAATGGAACCAATGCTCGTCAACTGTTACTTCTAAAATAATAACCAGGTATGAGTAAACAATAGCGCGTGTCACACTGGTACTTTTATTAAATTATCGTATTTTTAATAGAATTAGATACTGAATTGCCTTTTATAGGTAATTTTGCGTTGCTGTCCCATCTGAGAGGTACTTTACACGTATGACGTCAAAATTAATTTTCTCCAGGGACCAGATGTTATTAGGAATTAGTTAACGTTTTGTAATGTATCTAATAATAAAAAAAATATTTTTTTGTGATAAATACTTATCTGATAACTGGCTGCAGTTTCTCAGTAATGTCCACATGAGTAGTCGGCTACCCTTTCCAGTTTATTTTTTCTTTTTCAGCGTGTATCTTATAACGACTCGGCAAATCTGTTTAATTTTCCTCTTAAGTTAAAATTTCTCTTTCACGCGCCTTATTGTAGTATTTTGTGAATTACATGTGAGCTTAATTTTCCACACAAATTGTTTTTATCAGTTCAAAACTACACAGACACACGCTTTTGCGGAAATAGAAATGGATAATTATCTTCTTAGGCGACAACAGTATTTTTTTTTTTATAAATATGGACATACAAGACTAAGAACGTATGATAGTATGAATATATTAAGTTGGAAGGTAATAAAAAGTACTTCCAGAAGTAGGCGATGAGCATTGCTCATGACTTCACAAAAATGTTTCGCCCAACATTTTCTTTCTTCTTAAGATATCATAGACCCACCTTTCCTGTTTCACAGGTATTTTCCTCTTTTCATTCTCACCAAAGGGTATTTCGCCAATAATTCTGGCGGCTACCCTAACACCAGTGTCACTCCCTGCATACAAGGCTTCTGTCAACATTATCAGCATTTTGTTCAATTATTCAATTCTCATTGATCTCTTCTTGGTCTTCTTGTAACTTCATTTTCTAGACTTTGGTATTTACACATTTTACTTTGCGTTCTTCATCTCGTCCTTGGGATTTGTATTTATGTATCGTAAGTTTGCTTTAACGTATCCAAGGTCTCATCTGGTACCCGAACATGCAGTTTTGTTATCCTATATTCCAATACTTTTATTTCCACTAGGTTAGTATGCATCACTGGTATGAAACTAGCTCACATTCGTTGTCTAATTTCAAAAGTTGTTTCCAGAACTGCAAATCTTTTTTGACTTTCAGTTGCTGAAGCTTTTTGATGTTCATATTCTCTAGATATTCTGTCAAAACTTTTGTTGGTAGCTTTAGTTTTAGAATTAGTGTGGCAATGACAGTTGTTGATCATTAACGACATCCTCTGATAAATCACACCAAATTTTCGTTTGCAGTCTCTCCTAGGCCTTACCCATTATATCCTTCACACTTTCAATCTTCCCGCCAAAGTTTACATTCATATTGCCTGCAATAACTTTCATATAGTTGTATGGTTTAACACCTGCACGTTCTGGACTTCCATACAAAATTCATCTGTTTTATATCTTAAGAAACCAATTTCATATTTTACTTATTGGGGCGTGAGGTGATACGTATAACAAATGTTATGAACCGGGCCAACTGCCTTACTTCAGTAGGAAAGAACCCTATCGATGCGTTTGATTTCTCTCTCCCTCTCTCCACACACACACACACACACACACACACACACACACACACACACATATATATATATATATATATATATATATATATATATATATATATATATATATATATATATATATATATATATATTAACTTTATCACTTACACAGTTGTTCTGTGCATTAATACGATTACTAACAGGACCTCATTTAAACTGGGTGGTATCTAGCGGATACCAGACGATGTGGACTGTTAGTCCTAGAAAGCTTGTAACTTTTCCTTAATAAATATCTCCGCTAGATACCATCCAGTTTAAATGAGGTCTTAACATATATATATATATATATATATATATATATATATATATATATATATATATATATATATATATATATATATATATATATATATATATATATAATTATATATATATATATATATATATATATATATATATATATATATAGAGAGAGAGAGAGAGAGAGAGAGAGAGAGAGAGAGAGAGAGAGAGAGAGAGAGAGAGAGAGATGATAATGACATTCTAAGAACATTCTGGCCTAAGTATTCCATTTAATTACATTCTTTACTTGTGTTTGAAAGGACGAAAGCCAAGAATCCTCGAGACCGGTCTTGGAATACGAAATGTAAAAGGCGGGACCTCAATTCCATATTGCAGGAGAGAAAAAGACTCGGTGAATAAGCCCTCGGCGCTACTGCCATTCTTCTCACTCAAGGATTCCTTCAAAATTTCCTCAGGAGAGTTTTCTCTTGTTAGCCATCTTCATATTTTACTTTTTGTTTATTTGCGCCCGTTTGCCCGTTTTCCGTAAGGGAAATGATCAGTATTATACAAAGATAGATAGACAGATAGATAGAGGACAATATAAATTGTATTTCTCTTGATCAGAAGAATTTACAGAAATACACGTAATTTTTTTAGTAGACGTCGACAAGGCAGCCTTGTTTTTTCCCTTAGTGTAAGTAAGTGGCCAACTCAATAGGCATGGGTTATTTTTAAGTTGCATATAAGTAAGTTTCTCCTAGGCCGAAGGCCCCACAGAGCCGGTGCTTGTTTTTTCCCTTAGTATAAGTAAGTGGCCAACTCAATAGGCATGGGCTATTTTTAAGTTGCATGGCCCATAGAGCCGGTGCTTATACCCGGTTTCCATGGCGCTAAGCGAACGCTTGATAATTCACCCCCCGTGACAGGACGCCAGTCGGTCGTCGGTTTACCCCCAGCCACTTGTACAGTATGTACACCTGGGTCGAGTGAGGAAATTGGGTTACTCTTCCTTTCCCAAGGGAAGAACTGCGCAACCAATGGGGTTCGAACCGCGGACCTTCCGATGAGGAAAAACTGTAAACATCACAGCAAATATATTCTAGAAAATGGAGGACAAAGATAGTATACCTTTAGAATGTTCGCTTTCAGGAATTTATTTTCCTAGTGAATTTCTAAGAAATGATGATTGATCATTTATAAGTAATGTTGACTACAATGGCCTTATTTTCCGCCTTTTATACTTGCTTTCCATAGTGAAAATAGAATCAGAAGATTAATGAAATAAGTAAACAGAAATTCTGTCTAACAAGGGGGTCAAAAAAACCCTTTGCAAAGAAGAAAGAATTTGTAGTTAGTGCAGATAAAGGTGAACAGGTACTCAGGCCTGTTAGTCTCAAAGCCAGAACAATTGCACTACTCCAAGTATGTATGATTTTCCCTTAAAAAGAAAAAAAGATATAAAGCTACATCCAATTGCGTTTTGTTTCTTTACTTACGACTTTTGTCTTTGCTTGAAGCACATTCAATTAATTCTCTATCTAAATCTATGAAATATCTTAATGGTTACGATACACAGAAAAACGTACCTACTCGTTGCGCAATAAAAAATTTAAAAAAATAAAAAAAAACCCTAGATCCAAAGGAGCTAAATGTCATGCACAGAGATAATTTACTAAGGGATAGCCTGACAAAGACTATGCAAGACATTCAAGAGCAGAATAAGATGTTGGAACTCTGGAATTCCTTCAAGAATATTGGCAACGGATTTACAACTCTATCGAGACCTGGGGACAAAAGCGTGAAATGCGCTCTCTCTCTCTCTCTCTCATCTCTCTCTCTCTCTCTCTCTCTCTCTCTCTCTCTCTCTCTCTTTACAGTTATGTTTTGTTAACTTGACTGGGAGTCTCCTTCGGGCCAGCCCTAGGAGAGCTGTTAATCAGCTCAGTGGTCTGGTATAAACTAAGGTATACTTAATTTTGGAGTACCGTGTGCCACTATTCATAATTGTCCGGTCATGATTAGTTCCGCAATTAACCGTCTCATTTTGCACGGTCATGAACTAATCGGTATTTTCATGCCGTGGATTGTTCCGATATTCTCTATTAAATACTGAATAATCTGTGATCTTATATGCATTTTTTCAGTCAAGTGCCAGTGATGCTAAGAAAGTTTTAAACTCCGGGCTTAGTCGTTTATGTACTAAGAAATATTTTGATGAGTATATCTTAGCTTTGCCCTTTAGGCCAGGGGTTCTTAACCTTTCGATGATTCCAGACCCCCAATGGATTTTCCAATATGGTCCCATACCTCCTTCACCTGACTGTCGAAATAATTATCACCAATCCTATTATTTGCCAGTATGTCTTCCAAATATGTCAATGTCTTGAATTTCCTGTACTTAAGATATGGATTGCCAGGAACAGAACATAAGCATTGATAACTTTAATAAATAAAATAAATACCAGTACCCAGAGATCGAGTCCCATACCCCCAGCATTTGGTTCCCATTACCCCCGGTTAAGAATCCCTGCTTTAGGCAATTGCACTTGTCAAATAAAATTCCCATTACGTTAAGTTATTTATAGCTTAATCGACATTATTCTGCGGTTGAATAATTAAAAGAAAAAAAATTAATTGTGAAATTAGCGAGAAAACCGTACTGTATATATTATATAAGTATACATATATATATATATATATATATATATATATATACTATATATATATATATATATATATATATATATTATATAAATATATATATATATGTGTGTGTGTGTGTGTGTGTGTGTATACATATATATGTATATTTATGTATACATACACACACACACAATATATATATGTATATATATATATATAAATATATTTATATGTATATGTATATATATATATATATATATATATATATATATATATATATATATATTTAGTCACGAATAGTAAGGTACAAATACCGTTATTATCACTACACCTTAGAAATGACTTACCCCATAAGAGAATTCTAAAAGACAAGTGTTTCTGCACAACCAAGATCTGAACTTGGGCCTTTAGTTCAGAAACAACGATAACCAGTCAACTAAGAAAGAAATAAGATTCGTTTTCCCCTGATCCATGATCTTGATGTTACAGATGTCAAATATGAAAATCGGATCATTTCATAACTCGCATCATTTCCTTCTACCTCTAGCACAAGGGAAGAATATATGTAACGAAAAATAAATGGATTCTCTTCCAAAAGAATGCAAACCACTCTCCCTGAGCACGGTCTCAATTTTGCGAGGAGGCATTCGACGTCGACTGGAATTTCCCCATTTGTAGAACGCTTTCATTTCCTTTCTCCAGCGAAGCAATTGACCTGCTCGAAAGCAAAGAGAAGGAAAGGAATTTTTCGAGAGGAGAGGTTTCGTTAATGCAAGCAAAATCTTTGTGAATGTCTCTGATTTGAAATGGCCTAAAAAAAAAAGTCTCGATTTCTGCTCTCCCTTTTTGTATTATTTTTCATAAATAGGAAACACGTATTGAACTAAATAAAGACACGAGTAATGACTGATATTATTGGTTCCAGTTCAGTGATCTGTAATACTAGCCCAGGTTGTCAAGAGCTGAGACAACTACTGTATGTATCGCATTCAAAATGTTTTTTTGCTTTCGGAAGCAAGGGCACCACCATTCTTTTTTCATATACTCGATAGGCATTTGAAAAATAGATACAAATTAGCATTCAGATAACTGAAAGGAAAAGTCTTTCAGATAATATAGAGCAAACAAAACTTCAGTCGATTTCAACAAGTCTTGAAGGTTTCGCTTTCGTACCTTGGCAAAGTACCAGTGAAAAGCGCGTCCGATTCTTGCATATGATAGCACATGAAACAATTCTCACTAGTATCTGAATAGCCAAAATATACCCACAGTCATGAAGAATGCGGTCAATTCAGTTCGGTTGAAGTTTCAAAGAATCAATAAAGCTGATGGAACTTACTTCTCTAACATTCCTACCATGTTGTAGGAATGTGAAAGCATCCGACCGCAAACATTCAACTTTTCCTTCTTTAGTCAGTTATTTTCAATAACTAATCCACCACCAGGAGTAACCAACAGTATTGCGGTAATACATATTTTGCCGATAATATTCCTTGAAATAAGGATTACATGCAACTTATGCATTGTTTTATATGAAGATGCTACGTAGATGTTTTGGTATTAACATACAGCAAATTAACTGAGTGCAAAATTTTGGTCTACGGAGGATAGTATTTGACCCCCCTTGTAGATAATAAATAATTAGAGGCTTTAAAAGTCAGTAAAAGAACGGACTTATAGTCTTTAGTCTTTGGTGCTTAAATTCTACTGCAATTGACGGCAGTCATCGTTGCCTCTTGTTTAAGTGGCTATTCAAAGCTGATATTTGTTTCATATGCAATTATATTATGCACCAAATCATAGGAGGTTTTTTTATCAGTTCATTGTTAGGCTTGATAATGAAACCTTCAGACTCATTAACCTGTACGTCAGTGATCCCTCTGTTGAAATAAGTTTTCAAGGAAATCGAGTCATTCAAAAATAAGGAAACATTTCAGATATGTTCTTTCGTCTTCTGTAGGATTATCTGACTGAAAATAAATACAAGTAAAAAAGTGGACCGAAGTTTCTTCGGCGCAATCGAGTTTTTCTGTACAGCCGCTACAGCGTATAATCAAGGCCACCGAAAGTAGATCTATCTTTCGGTGGTCTCGGTATAATGCTGTATGAGCCGAGGCCCATGAAACTTTAACCACGGCCCGGTGGTGCGCCTATCCTATATCCTTGCCAGAAGCACGATTATGGCTAACTTTAACCTTAAATAAAATAAAAACTCCTGAGGCTAGAGGGCTGCAATTTGGTATGTTTGATGATTGAAGGGTGGATATCAACATACCAAAAGTAAGTATACCTTAGTTTTACCAGACCACTTAGCTGATTAACAGCTCTCCTAGGGCTGGCCCCGAAGGATTAGACTTATTTTACGTGGCTAAGAACCAATTGGTTACTTAGCAACGGGACCTACAGCTTATTGTGGAATCCGAATCAACATACCAATTTGCAACCATCTAGCCTCAGTAATTTTTAAGATCTGAGGGCAGACAGAAAATATGCGGGCAGAAAAAAGTGCGGACGGACAGACAAAGCGCCGGCACAATCGTTTTCTTTTCAGAAAACTAAAAAGTAATGAGTATTCAAAAAAAGACTTCGGATATGCATCCCTTGCCTTTATTCCATCATGAATGAACTTTTTATCACGAAAATTTCCAGGCTGCTCTGTAATACAACCAAAACCTGTATTCTGTATGTAACGTAATTTGTTACCGCCAGGAAAATAAATTAGCCCTCGCACAGACTTTCAGAGAATGTTTCATAAAATCATTTATCACAAAAATATATATATATATATTGGCTTCGCACAGTACACAGTGTGGTTTGAAATTACACCGAAGTTGCGCTGTCAGATTGGCGCAAAATGTTTAAGCGAGAGAGAGAGAGAGAGTGAAGTTGGGGGGGGGGGGGGGGGGGGGTGGGGGGGCGAGGAATGAACTTATCATAGTTCACAAATGGTCGTCTTATGCTTGCATGGTTTATAATACTAAATTCAAGTCGGATTTTGGTGAACCATTTCCACGAGTGCAAACTTTGTTATCTTATTTGTTTCAGGCGATATCTTCTTATGTTGAGATTTTAAAAGGCTACCACCTTATCTCTCTCTCTCTCTCTCTCTCTCTCTTCTCTCTCTCTCTTCTCTCTCTCTCTCTCTCTCTCTCTCTCTCTCTCGCCAACATCGATGAAAAGCTTTCATTAGTTCATTTATGAAAAACGTTTAACAAATTAACTAATAATTGTAATATCAAAGAATTTTTAATCTCATGTTATAAATCCTAGTTATTGGTAGCAAACCAAACTTAAATAAAATTGCCGAATACTCGCATGTTAGCTGTCTTTTGACGAATTTATCACAAATACTGAAATAAATATTCTATGAAAATATCACAGGTCAGAAAACATCTCGAGCCAATAACTATCAAGAAATGAAGACCTGTCAAGCTTGGTGGAAGAAACGTTTCTGTTATTTAATTCTGCATTTTTTCAATATTGATTTAGAGCTTTGGTCCTCACCAGATGACTGTCATCTGACTTGACTGGAAAAAGCTTTAATTCTATTGAATTTCTCCTTCCCGGTTTAGTATTAATCTCTGGCACCGTCGTTTAATGAGTTCATTGAGCAAGTTTCCCATTTTTCTAATACACTTCTGATCATCGTTTTGCATTCAGCACATAAACCTAATAAACAGTTAAATCTAACAGTCTTCTCGGCTGTGATGTTAAATATCACAACTTTTCTTTTTTTTTATTTCATTTCATAGAATGATCTCCCTTATCACTTCAAATTAGAGGCAAATGCTTTTTTATTTGTATTTTTTTCCTTAAGCTCATATGATAATCCCTTCATTATTTATTTTTTTTACGTTGGATTAACCCCACCTGGTGGTAATTATTTGTTATTTTTTGTATCCGAATTACATATATCATACAGTCTTTGAAAGATAAGGCAAGGAGTCAGAAAACACCACTGTTTGGAAATATGTGTAATGAAAAGTAACTATAGTAATGAAAAAAAAAAGACAAAAATGAAGTGCTAATACCTCTTGAAGTAATATGCAGTGGCTATGTGATGAATGTAATAAAAGGAAGAACAATTGAGTAAAAAATAATAACGTAAAACACATTCATGTCGAAGAAAATGGTTCTGCAAGATACTGAAACTGGGACTCTGATCGGTAAAAATTTAGTCTTTCCCGGGATGTGGACTGGAGAAATAGTCTGCCACCGTGACCCACTTTAAAGCTTTATGTAACTTCAAAATTAGGAGTATACTCTGGAGTTCTTCATTGGTCTGGTCGGTACCGTTCTCGGCTAGCACTCTGCAGGGCCCGCGTTCGATTCTCCGGCCGGCCAATGAAGAATTAGAGGAATTTATTTCTGGTGGTAGAAATCCATTTCTCGGTATAATGTGGTTCGGATTCCACAATAAGCTGTAGGTCCCGTTTGCTAGGTAACCAAGCTGTAGGTCCCGTTGCTAGGTAACCCAATTGGTTCTTAGCCACGTAAAATAAGTCTAAATCCTTCCGGCCAGCCCTAGGAGAGCTGTTAATCGGCTCAGGTGGTCTGGTTAAACTAAGGTATACTTAACTTACCTGGAGTTCTGAAGATGAGAAACTCTCGTTGCGGGGGGTACAAAAAATGCAAATGCAAAGTTTTAATGACAAGTTGTTAGTCTCCAACTGCTCTCTCGGTGAGTTATTCGAAACAAAAAGCGTCGAAACTTGTGGGAGCAACAGAGTGAAATGTGCAGTGATGAAAAAGGTGTACCTTAACACTGGCATGCATAACTACAGATAGGAATATAAATTTTGTTTAGTTATTTTATGCTTCCACAGACTAGAAAATCCTTTCATCTTTTTACGTATTTTCGAATAGAGTAATTAGTGTACTTATTTAAAGTTTTCCGTCATTTTTTCAGGAAACATTGGTTCCGATTATATATGTTCATATGATTTTCAGTGGTAAACACGAAACATCAGGTCAGCTCCCTGCTCAATGGCAGGATACAGTATTATACTATTTGCAACTTTCTGAGTCGAAGACTTAGGTAGTTGTAACGCTTACGTTAACTATGAAATTCATCAGTCACACACCTGTACGTCATTAGAAGTCACTAATTTTTAGACCTTTGTTCTTTCTTAGTGTTCATTTTTTCTGTCTCGCACTTATTAAGAGTATTGAAAGACCTTTACTGACACCTGAAATTGGTAAGAAAGAAAAAAGATAAGTTAACTTTCCTGACGCATTTTTTATACCGTTCTCAATTCTCGCTCATGAAGAAGGATTACCTGTGACTATTAGTTAAATAAACTGGATGCTTATTTCAATAGGGATCAGTATTTTTCACTCCTCCAAGAGAGTTTTTACAAGTCTCTGTACCTCTTCCATCCAGTGCTAAGACCATTTCATGCTATTTATCCACATTTTGCGAGTTCATGTTACTTCTGAAAAGCGTCATTTAAGGTGTAGTTCAGTAACTGTTTCTTGCCCCTCTTCTGTTCATATTTTTGGATTATCTTCCATTTTATGTTTTACCCTTGCTATTTTAAAGCTTGCGATGTGTCTCCCCCTCGCAATCCTACAGTGTCTCTCTCGCGTCCAGGAGTGCGTCTCTCGTTTTCCTCGGTCTTATCCCTTATATTACGTTGGTCAAGGGGCAGGAAGGTACCTCCAGGTAGAGGGGGGTTTGGCTTTCTCCTGTGACTCAACTGCCAGATGCAATGCCAAATCTGTCCTTCTTTCTTAATCTTCTCTGGCTCGGGTCGTGACTCTCATACTGAAACTCCAACAAAAAAGAAAGTTTGGAGGGCTGGGGGGGGGGGAGTCTTTTGTTTAAAAGAAGACCCCCCCCCCCAACGTCAGATGTTCCAGAAGAGAAAGTCGAAAGACGATTAAAATATTAAGATTAAGGGAGAGGCCTAATTCCTTATGCCCTTTCCTGTCAGGCAGTGATCAAAATGCAAGGTCGTATTTCAAGCATTAAATGAAGCATTTGTGGATGGGATTCTTTGGGAAATTATTATTATTATTATTATTATTATATATATATATATATATTATATATATAATATATATTATATATAATATTATATATATATATATCAGTTTGTATTTCAAAACAAAATCTCTTTTACACGCGAGAGACACGCACACACCTTATATATATATATATATATTATAGTATATATATATATATATATATATATTATATATATATATATATATATATATAATAGTATATATACTTATATATACTATATATCATATATATATATAATATACATACTAATATAATACATATATATATATATTTATATATATATATATATATTAAATATTATATATATATATAATATAATATGATATATATATAAGGTGTGTGCGTGTCTCTCGCGTGTAAATGTGATTTTGTTGTAAAATACAAACTGATGTGCGTGAACGCTTCATTAAAAAGAGTACAAATTAGTATCGTTATCTACATCTCCCATTCCATAATACTAGAATATTGAAACATAAAGTGGCATGTAATAGTTGAACTCGCTTAGAAGCAATGCAGCTTATTTTTCAGAGCAAGATTAATTTCCCAAGATAATTTCCTTAAACTGACATACGAGATCTTCTTCCGTTTCCCCTTAACCGTGATGGCATAACAGAAAAAGAAAATTGCATTGAGATTAATACTACAACTGCTGAATGGTGGACAAATCTACTTACACCTTCAACTCTTACACAGAGGACTGTTCGCCGCTATCTTGTTCACAAAGCCTTGCTCATGATGTGTAGTTTCCGTAAGCCATCAGGTGACGTCTCTCCTGCATGCGGAAATGAAAATGTTGAAACCCGCAAACTTGCAACCCCTTTCTCCCAGGAATCTCTTTAAGTCATGACAGTGATTCACTCCTTGCGTGAGAACCTGAAAAACGAGTATCATACCAACACCACACAAGACGAATTTAACCAGAGAATCCTTTACGAATTTTTCAGTTTCCATTTGGACGCCCGGTGAACAAATACAGTTTGAGCTTTTCCCAAGAATGACGCCCTTTGTCTGCATATTTTTTTTTTTTATTGAAAGGATTAAACTTACATTATTTACAATCACAATATTTACAAGATGGTTACAGTATACATCAACACAGTATACATAGGCATTTCTTTACATAAGCATATTCCCTCTAAAATGACAATTTACGCACATTGCTTTAGTTACTGGCTTCTGAAAGACAGTAATTAATATACTCTTTTGTGAAAATTTTATTTATTCTTTCTTTTTAATTACTTTTTAATAGTCACCTATCATAACAAAATTTGCCCTTAACAAAGGCATCTGCTTCCTCTTTCGTATAACGTCTCTTTTTACTGACCCAAACAGCATATAAATACCCTACAATTAATACAGTGGCACTGTTATAATCCTTTTTTTGTCCTATTACAAACATCCATACTTTCTCTTTGTGGGATTTCAGTATTAAAGTCACGTTTTCATCTTTGATTGAAAATATGCAACTTTCAACAGACGTCAAGCAGTGTCCAGGTTAAGTGCCTCTCCGATGAAGTTATAGGATATTACAAAACGTTTAGCATTTAAGCGGGCTCAGGAATTTATGGAACGGATAAAAAATGTCAGTGATCGCCTTTGTCTCTCTCGTCGTTGGAAGCGAAACCGGAAAACGATATCCAGTACTGCTTTAACCAGTTTCTGTGATAAACACCACATGTCGATATACTTCAACTTTTACCATTTTTTTAGATATTAGAAATAGTTCGATGTACCTTTTGAAAATAAAACAGGAATCTTCATAACGTCGGAGTTTTTCCCGATTCTAATACGTCAATCTCTGGATAAAAATACGCAGACTTCCATGTTCCATTTATTGGTTTATGTCACGACAGCTGTTTCTCCAAACTGAGGCATTATCAAGCGACTACTCAGGGCTTACAATCTGGACTTTCAACCCATTTATATCATCGTGTAGAGAGAAAGTTTCTAAATGTCCTTGAGACCTGAGTGTTTGTTGGTCAAGGGGCATAATGAGCATGTATGACAAAAAAAAGGGGGAAAACTGTAAACATGTTGTTAAATCAATATTCAAAAAACAGTACCATGTTTTAAGTGTTTCCGTAACTTTGTGTTTATATATTAGTAAAATCTTACATGTCTGTTTGCAAATACAGAAAAATATAAGGCATGATTGAATATAAATTTGATAGCGTATGTAAAGGGTACAAATGTCCCTCCATGACGTGCGGTGTGCACAAAAATCTCACAAATAAAATGGTCTTTCCAGTATTTCTCTGTAAAGCAAAGCAATCTGTTTGAGAAAGCTGTTTTGTGCAATAATCTTGGCTAAGTTTTCAGCCCTTTCCTTCCCAGCTACACCTCATGCATGTACACCCAAAAGTCGTTAACTTTAGACTTCGTACCCCTAAGAGAAACAAACTTTAAAATTTCTGTAATTAATGAGGGATTCTGAAGGAAATTCATTAAGTTTTTTTAAACATTTAAATTTGCATATTATTTTTTTGTATTTCATAGTAACTTCAACTCATCCTTCTTTAAGTATATTATGAACCAGTTCTCCAAAATTCATAGAATAATTAAAAATTGCTTTCCCTTTTCTTCAAATCTGACGCTTGCCTTCATGTGTGAAATAAGTAAAGTACAATAGAAAACTTTTTAAATACGTATACAGAACTGAGAGAATATGATAGGGCATTCTGATTAGCTCAGCCGAGGTATGGCCATACAGGATACTAAAGTCCCGTTATCTCGAGTATTTGAATGGCTTCTGGAGGGTCCTGCAGCATGTCCTATTGGGTTTCGAGTAGTAGGAAATGTTATGAATTCAGGATGGGAGCTTGTGAGAGCTTCTCGAGATGTGTGTGAAGGGCTTCAGGTAGGTGTTGTCCTCTGCCGCATCGATTATTTCTATTTCTAAAAGCGTTTCCTTAGTAAGTCACATTCGGTGACTTCTCTTGGACTGACCATACATGATGCATCACTGTAGAAGACTGGAGATCTCCCTGTCACGGACTTAGGAATTGGGGATATCCTTTTCAAAATTGTATAACATCCGTAGACTACGACCGTCAAGAATGAAATCCTCCGTAGGGGCTGGCTGATTTTCATCAGCATTTGAGACGTTGCCCTGTTTTTAAAATAGATGAATAGGTTAATTTATGTGTTAAATTGGTACGGGAGACGTTCCTTTAGATAATAACCCAAAATTCCTTCTCCCTCAGATGAAGGTTATTCACGAACGTCCGGCCATACTCCTTGACAGGTGGAGGCGCATCCCCGTCTTTCCTTTGATGATCCCGGCTGTTATTTCACTCCTCGGATCTTTCCTAGATAGTGACCCCCAAGGGTTTTCTGGGGTTGTTATCTAGGGCTAATATTTCTTTGGGAGTCATTATCTTTATGATTTTTACAGTCTTTTGTTTATGTTTTAACGGTAATCCACAAAGGTGAAATGACATATATACTAGATATTATTATTAGTTCATTCATTGCTAACAAGGACTACGTTCGCCAACAACGCTTCAGTGAAGTTAGCTTCTTTACTCAGGTCCTTTGAACCGTTAACGATTTTTTCCAAAGGTACCAGAACGTGTCAGTGTCCTCTAGAAATATATTTGCATTCATGGCAAAATAGTGAAAACTTGACGAATCAAAATTCAGACTCGGGAAAACACCAAAATGTAAACATTATTGATCTTTGAGTCTGGTTCACTATTTTTTTTTTTTTTTGTTAGGTGTTCTTTAGGTTTCACATAATGCTGCCAACAGAAACATGTAAAGCGAAAAACACGACCATCTGGGAGATGCTAATAGTAAAAATAATTACACTTATAATACTAACTATAAAAATTCAGTGAAACGTCAACAGTGGAAAAATAACGAATCGAAAAATAAGTTCACCTGTAAGACTAGTAGCACGGGCAATATTAATGAAACCACTGCCAAATTCGGATCTTTGAGACCGAGCGAGTAAACAAATCCGATTTGGAAAGTTTTAAGTCGAAGGAGCAGCTGGAAAACCATTTATTCTGGAAGAGCGGAAAAAGTTTCTGATCCTCTTTGCTGAATAACTATCCTGGGACTTTTCCAACAAGTCACTGCGATGCTTTCCCTTAGTCACAAGTGTTTTACGTTCTCGGAGGAAAGAGATCACTTAATGAAAGTGTGTAATAAAAAGCTGTGATAGTGCATCCGCGTAAAAATGAGTAATTGTAAATATAGTAATGCTAATTATAATAACAGTATTGATATCAGTCGTCAATATCATCATCATGATCATATATATATATATATATATATATATATATATATATATATATATATATATATATATATATATATATATATATATATATATATATATTAGAGAATATATACTGCTAGACGTTCATGAGTGCTAATGCTACTTAAAGCGGGCAAAGTTTGTTGCTTCTCTCCCTCACTGTCTGGAAATTGTATTATCCCAGGGACGGTTCAACTTCATTTGGCTAAGAGCCGCATGAACCCAAGGAAGGTGAGATCAAGAAAGTCCTGCAAATACTCTGAAAACTCTGTGAGGATGTAATTCTTATTTATTTTCAACTTTTTCGTCAAGGGTCTTTTTTTTTTTATAAAAGTCCTCCTGATGTGAATCCTAAAATATAATGCTGAGATTTGAATAAATAGTTATTTTATAAGAAGTTTTATTTCCGAAACTACTTCGTTGCTCTGCTTTTATTTATATATATATATATATATATATATATATATATATGTATATATATATATATATATATATATATATATATATATATATATATATATATATATATATATATATATATATATATATATATATATATATATATATGTATATATATACATATATATATATATATATATATATATATATATATATATATATATATATATATATATATATATATATATATATATATATTCAGAAAAGATGGCTGCTACAAGTTTTAAAGGACACATATATGCATTTCATAGCTTCAATGCTTTAAGATGTGATGAAAGAATTTATGGAGTCAGAAGGAAGTAGGTCGAGAGACTCGAGGTAAAATCTTTGTGTTCAGCAAATAGTTTGATTCCTCAGCAATATTGCCAGTCAGGTGATCTCCGAAGTGTTATGTATATTCGTGAGTACGTGCGTTAATTTGATCTAGATTACGCCAAAATCTGCCCTAAAAGTGAGTTTGATCGTTCATTAACGTGATAGAACTGCAGTTGTCTAGACGTAGCTTTGGAGAGGATCCAGGCTTTGAATCGGCAGATAAGGTAGAGTTTGAAATCTCTGTTTTTATGGGAGAAAATTGAACTTGTGATTTTTACTATGATTTTCTAATCATTGTGAACTTTTGAACTGGTGTGGGAGATTTAATATGAATATTCATACCTCTTTTATATTATTGTTTTGTCATGTTACGTTTGCCATATCTTGGCTATGCATTTTACACTTTCCATTATTGTGTTTTGCATTTCATATATTTTTGGGAGTTTTCTATCATGTTTGATTCTTCCGACAGATGTCTGTGGACAGATGTCGGTGGACAGTGTGGACTGTTTCGAATAACATGTGGTAGACTGGTTTTGACATGACTAATTATTGATTTGGGGAGTATGTGTGGGTTTGGATATTTTCAGGCTATTAGCCATAGTGAGACTTCTTTAATCAGAAGTGTTTTGCAGTTCAGAGTTTAGTTATCTAACTCGATATTTCATTTATTATGCATTTTAATCTTTGCTTTGTTTTATTCATTTCTTGTTGGGTTATTTGAATAATAAACCTATTTTTGTAGAAACTATTGCGTTTCTTTAAATAGTCCATTTAATTGATTTGGTGAGAATGAGCGAGATTCGGGTGGGTGAACTTCGGAAAACGATGAGAGAGAGAGAGAGAGAGGCGATACACAGAGAGAGAGAGAGAGAGGTGATACACGGTGAGAGAGAGAGAGAGAGAGAGAGAGAGAGAGAGAGAGAGAGAGAGAAAGAGGAGAAAAATAGATGTAAGTGTTGTCGTGAGCGAACGTTCATACGCCTCCGTTCCATGAATAAAGATCGTTGGAGCACGTTACGTACACTTTCAAAAGAGTGTTAATTCTGTCCTCGTTACAGAATTAAATGGTGGCAGCGGGTGTCTTTTGATTTTAAATGGTGGCAGCATGATTTTAATGTCTTTAATGATGGCGAAAGAGGGAGATTGCTAATAGACTAATTGGTAACGTTGATGCCCAAGGCATAGGCGACTTCACCTAAGAGCTAAGGCGACGGGTCAGTGTTGAATGACTGAGTAGGTCGTGATTACGTGTGAAATGCGGGGAACCTTTCCTCTTTTTTCCGTTTCTATTCGAGTACTGGGAGTGGGGAGTTGTGAAATAGATCTGGTTGATCTCTAGAGCAATTTTGGGGTTAACAAAATACCCAAATAAGTGTGAATAGTGGCGATTGTGAGTTAATTACGCAAAGTGATGATTCAACTAGAAACGCGCTGGGTGTTTTTTTTTGCTAAGCCGTCGAGTAGGTGACGTCACAGGTTAGCAAGTTGAGAGATAGGTACTTCGTTTTCTGTTTCAAAATTGGTAAGTACCCCATTCTCGTAAGTTGCGCAGAACGCCGTTTTCTGTTCTTCTTTTAGAGGGGGTAACTTGTGCCTTTCTCTAGTGTTCTTTTTGGTTTCTCTTTTTATGTTGTTACGCTCAGGGCGTGTGATTACTCACAAAATGCCGGACGATGCAGCAAGCACATCCCAATCAATTGTGGTGCATAAAGTGACGAACATTTGTGCGGGAATTACAAATTTTAAAGGGTTAGTTGATGGAAAGCCAACCCAAAATATAGAAACTTTCATTGAGTCAGTGAACAATTATCTGAATTCCAAGAAAATTACGAATGGCGCTGAAGCTTTAACAGAGGCTAAATCATTTCTGGATTTAGATAAAGGAGATATTGGGAAACGAGCACGCAGTTTCGGGTTCAGAAGGTGCAAAACTTGGAATGAACTGCAGAAATTTCTACGAGCTACTTATGGCGGAGTTCAACGTGAATGCGCAGTTCGGAATTTGCGAGAGTTTCTCAAAATAAAGAAGGGAAATGATTCACTAGTCACATACAGTGCGAATTTATTTGATGCAGTAGTTGAGTTAAAGAAATCTATAATAGGCTCTCCATGGGTAACTGGGAATAATATCTCCTTAGATAATTTTGAAAGATTGTTACACTTTGCTTGCCTTTTAACGTCAGTCCCAGATGTAATTGTAGATAGTTTTGATAAGAGAATTGATCAGGATACAGACGAATCCTTTTTGTTTGCACAGATTAACAAAAATCTAGCAAAATGCCCGACACTGGACAGTAGTTTTGTACAGGGAGGTGCAAAGATGTCAGCTGCGCTTTCCAAACCACAGAATAATGATAGTCGCTCGCATTCGGGAAATGATGCAACAGCGAAGACATGTGCACGAGTAGAATCGAAGAAAATTCCAGAGAGATCAGTCACAACGGTACGTTGTTTTAATTGTGATAAAATAGGCCATAGTAAGTCAAATTGCAGAGTGAGATATTGTTCAGTTTGCAAATCTTCAGATCATGGATGGAGATTTTGCCCAGCCACGAAGAATAGAGATTATTCAGGGAAGTCACGGGGAGGTTTTTCTAGATATGACAGGAGAATTCCACATGATGCAAGTTCTAGATACACAAAGGAACAGCAGAATTTTCACAAGATAAGTTCGAAAACGGACACAGGATAATGACTAATCAGGTCGTAGAGTCACTAGAACCTAGGCCGATTGTACGTGGATTCTCTAATGGCAATGAAATTTCTATTTTCATTGATTCTGGTAGCTCAGTTAACTTAGTAAATGCTGACCTTTTTCACTCGAGATTTCCAGAGTGCAAATTAGTCCCTTCTAGTGAGACAGTGTGTGATGTACAAGCGAGGAAACTGAATATTTTAGGTTCGTCATTTCTTACGCTTTGTATCGGTGGAAAGACAATAGTAGAATCATTTTTGGTCATAGAAGGATTAGCCTTAGGTGAAATGGTTTTGCTAGGACACCCTTCTTGTATGCGACATAACATCAACATTCTTACGGGAGTTCAGGGGATTACAATAGGTGAGTCAGGTTGTTTTGTTCCATATATACACAGGAAAAAAACTTGTGAGAAACTTAAGACACAGTCGGAGACATGTGTAACACATTCATTAGAGAGTGAAGATATTCCGCAAAGATCTTTCAAAGGATTTTTGTTGGAAGATGTTGAATTGCAACCGCGAGTTCCTACATTAGTTAAAGTGTCGCTGAAAGAGAAAAAGTTTCCTTCTCAAGTGTGCGTTGTTGAGGGAACCGAGAAACTCAAAGACGTTGTGAGTACGGTGTCAGTGAATGAAATTTCAGTCGCAGGCGTGACTTCAGTAGAATTAGTTAGCTATCAAGACTCAGTGAAAAAATATCACAAGGGTACTTATGTAATTGATTTTGAAGAGTTTAAGGAAGAGCATAAATTAGTGAGTTTTTGTGGAGACGGGAATATGTTTCCTAACGAGGAGCAACAGTTCCGAAGTCAGGTTCTACATGAACACTTGGCTAAAGTTGATTATCCTGAATATTCAGATAAAGTAGAGAAAGTGTTGAAAGAATATCTAGATATCATTGCTTTGAAGGGAGATAAATTAGGAGTTACAGATGTTTTAGAACATTCAATCCGCCTAGAAAAGGGTACAAATCCCATACATATTCCAGCATATCGAATTCCTTTTAAGATCAGGGAAGAAGTAGAAAAAGAAGTTCAGAAGTGGGAGTCGGAAGGCATTATCAGACCGTCCAATTCTCCGTTTAATTTTCCTTTGCTTGCAGTTCCTAAGAAAGACGGTAGTATCAGAGTTTGTGTAGATTTTCGTAAATTGAATGAAAAAACATGCCCAGATAGATATCCTGTAGCTTGTTTGCCGGATTTGTTTGTTGAGATCGGTGGCAAGAATATATATTCATCTATAGATCTGATGCAAGGGTTTTTACAAGTTCCCCTTTGTGAGAGTAGCCGTAAATATACAGCATTTTCGGTACCAAAGGGACATTACGAGTTTAATAGGATGCCTTTTGGATTACAAGGGTCCCCAATAACATTTACTAGACTGGTTAACACAGTACTTCATGGCTTGTTAGGAAAGTCGGTGTTTGTGTACATGGATGATATTCTCATATGCACAGATACAATTGAAGAACATCTAAAGGTGTTAAAAGAAGTCCTTAAGCGATTACGGTTCGCTGGGTTAAAGGTCAAATTGGCCAAATGTGAGTTTCTGAAGAGAAAAATTGTCTATTTAGGACATGTTATCTCTAAAGAGGGAGTTAGAGTGAATGATGAGAAAGTTAAAGCCATTGTGAATTTTCCAGTTCCCAAAACCAGGAAACAGATTCGTTCGTTCTTAGGTATGTCGGGTTTCTTTCGCCGTTTTGTGCGGAATTTTTCTACAATAGCGTCGCCATTGACAGATTTGTTACGAGAAGACGTTAAGTTTGTTTGGGGTGATAGTCAACAATTAGCTTTTGAGAAGCTTAAGAACGCTTTGGTGAACCCACCAGTTTTGAAGTTTCCAGATTTTAGTCAACCGTTCACCTTAGTGACTGACGCGAGTCAGGAAGGTATAGGTGCGTGTTTGATGCAGAAATTTGAGGGGAAATTACACCCAATTGCTTTTTATAGCAGAAAGTTCAAAACACGTGGTAGTAACGAAAGGCTGATGTCAGTTGTGGACAAGGAGGCTTTCGCAGTCGTCTCTAGCCTTGTTCATTTTAAGATGTTGTTGTTGGGAAATAAAGTTGAGATTTTTACAGATCATCAACCGTTGTTAGAGCTTTTTAATAAGCCAAATTTGTCGCCCAAGAGAGCACGTTGGTTCCTAACATTGAGAGATTTTGATGCAAACCTCAAATACATTGAAGGTAAGCATAATGTAGTTGCAGATGCATTGAGCAGATATTTTCCGGTCGAGGATGAGGAAATACACACCGAATCCTGTGTGGGAGAAGAGAGTAAATATTTGGTGTCTAATGTCTCTGATATTAGTAGTTCTGAGAGATCGCATGTAGAGGACATACACGTTCCTACAGTGCATACTTCGGGGAGAAATAGTGAGTCGGCAGTCTCGGGAGAGATTGTTATTCGTGATAGTGAGAGTAACGCAGTGTGTTATATTACGGGTGAAAATGTCACTTGGGACATAGGCTTGCTGGAACAAAAGCAAGATGAAGATAAATTGTTGTCAGATGCTAAGGCATTTCTTAAGGGAGTTTCACCGAAGAAAGGGTATAAGTTGCCTTTTTCTGGTCTAGAGTTGGAGAATAATTTATTGGTGAGGAAAGTTAAGTATAACTTGCGAAGTACTCGAAGCATGGGTGAGATTACACAAATCATCGTGCCAGAGAGTCTAGTACCACAAGTTCTAGACATTGTACATTGTAAATTTGGTTCTCCTCATTTGGGTGTGGACAAGACGTATGAAAACGTCAGGTCAAAGTTCTTTTGGAAAAATATGTTTTCCGCAGTAGAAGCCTTTGTGAAGAAGTGTGCTATTTGCAATGCGAATAAGCCAGCGACGACAGTGTCGTGTCGTTTGGGTTCATATCCCATACCACATAGGCCGTTTCAGAGAGTGCATATGGATATTCTGGGTAACTTCTCAGAGTCCGCTTATGGTTATAGACATTTATTAGTAGTTGTTGATGAGTTGACTCGCTTTGTCGAGATTTTCCCACTGAAATACAAATCAGCTGAGGAAGTTGCTATAGCGTTTTTTAAGAGGATAATTTGTCGATATGGTGTTCCTGAATGTCTGATCACAGACAATGGTAGGGAGTTTATTAATAAGACTTTAGACGGTCTTGCTAATTTGTTGGGGATAAAGAAAGTATCTATAATCCCGTATAGACCTGAAGCAAATGGGTTGTGTGAGAGGGCGAATCGGAAAGTAATCGAAGCTTTGCGCATGACGGTGGGACGTTCCGATACACATTGGGACAGATCTTTGGGTGAAGTGCGATATAGTATCAATACTATGATGAATGACACAATTAAGATATCTCCAGCAGAAGCTTTGTATGGATACAAGTTGAAAGGACCTTTTGATTTGTTACCAGAGCGAGTTCAGGGTGATGTTACGGTCACTTCATTGATAAATACAGCGAGAGAAAGATTTGCACGTATCAGTAAAGAACTTGAACTTAGTTCGCGTGCAATGGTAGAGAAAAGTAACGCGAAATCAAGGGGAGTAGCTTTTTCGATGGGTGATAGAGTGTTTGTTAAAGTGAATGTTCGGAATGATCTGAATTATAAGTTAAGTCCGAAGTTCCACGGACCTTTTGAGATTGTAGAGATCAAAAGAGGGAATAGATTTGTAGTTAAAGATGTAAACACTGGAGTGACGAAATTGACCCATATTTCGAAGTTAAAGAAAGTTGGGATGTAATGGAACGTTTGTATATAGTTAGAGGGATAAGTGGGTTGATGTTTGTATATATATATGATATTTTTTAAATTTTTTTTTGTCTCTTGTTCATTTTGGATGTTGAAGTTCTTAGTCATTTGTTTTCGAATGATTTTAGAAGTTGAGACATGGGCTGGTTTCGTACGAGGTTTGACCCGTGTGTTAGTGTGTTAGTGTGTTATTGTGTTATGATGTGTTTCATCATCTGACGCAATGTGTGTGTTGTTTAAGATTATTTTTTTTGGGGGAGGTACTTAGTATATCGGACCGAACAAGTCTGATCTTTTTTTCGGGTTGGGAGATCGTATTTGAGTATTTGGATTTTTTTTCCAGTTTCTTTTTTTGTTAAATAAAGGGAGCTGTATTGTGAGTAGTTATAGTTGTTGAGATCATGGGAGCGATTGCCATTACGTCAATTGTTATTTTGTTGAGAGTTAGTTAGGTGTTGCGAAATATTTGCTAACCGGAGTAGAACTTTCATGTCTTTTACGAGATATGATATCTTTTAGTGTTTGGATAGAATTTTTTTTTATGAGTGAGTTCCGTAGAGTTGTTGTGTTTAGTGGTGAGTTGACTGTGATTATTCTGAGATACAAACTTGGAATTAGTTCACATTGTGAGTGTTTACTTTTGCATTAGTAGTTTTGTTTGGTTCAGTAACATGAAACTTTTTCTTAGTTTTGTTATTAGACCTTTTTCGAGTGTTTTTGGGAGACTCAGTAGTGACATGGGATAGAGTAGAGACCATGTTCATTTTGGGAGATCAATATCAAGGTTCGGGAGTTGATTATAAGACAAATTGTGCTTTGGTTAGAGAGAGGTGTGTGTGTGACAGTAGTGTTTTCCAGTTGCGAGTTGTGTCTGTGGGTGGTTGTGAGTTATCGTTAGTTCATAGACAGACTCCGACAGAATGTGACTTTAGACAGTTCCTGCGAGATTACCACATCGAGTCCACCAGCACCCTTACTGCCATCTTTTGCAAGGAATGTGCAGTTACAATGATGTGCCAGAACAACAAGTCGACGACATTCGTTCATCGAGGGTCCGAGCAGTTCGATTCATCCTGCAGAATCCTGTCTACGGAATTTCTCGTACTTAGCCGTGCTGTATTCAACAGTTCCAAGAAGATAATTATGCGTCATACGCATAACGAGCATTTGGTAGTGGAGGTACCTACAACCAAGGTGCCAATGACGGTTCCACCGTTGGAAGACATTGACGATTCCGTGATGTTCGAGTATCAGGAATATATTATGCCGACAATTTTAATTGTCTTAATAGCTATTTTACTGATAATTCTTGTTGTGGGAGTAGTAAAGCTTATTCGTGTTTGTAAGATTACATGTAAAGGCTCTAAGAACTCAACCCCAGTGACTTTGGAAGTGCGTCATGAGAGCAGTCCTTAAAGCTGCAGTGCAGTAGACATTGCTAATTGAGCATAGCTCTATTCTGTTATGTTTTATACATATGCTTTTGTTTTAGTTTGCCGTTAAGGAGAGCGAGACGCTCTTATGTGGTGGCCGAGCTCTATTTCAGAAAAGATGGCTGCTACAAGTTTTAAAGGACACATATATGCATTTCATAGCTTCAATGCTTTAAGATGTGATGAAAGAATTTATGGAGTCAGATGGAAGTAGGTCGAGAGACTCGAGGTAAAATCTTTGTGTTCAGCAAATAGTTTGATTCCTCAGCAATATTGCCAGTCAGGTGATCTCCGAAGTGTTATGTATATTCGTGAGTACGTGCGTTAATTTGATCTAGATTACGCCAAAATCTTCCCTAAAAGTGAGTTTGATCGTTCATTAACGTGATAGAACTGCAGTTGTCTAGACGTAGCTTTGGAGAGGATCCAGGCTTTGAATCGGCAGATAAGGTAGAGTTTGAAATCTCTGTTTTTATGGGAGAAAATTGAACTTGTGATTTTTACTATGATTTTCTAATCATTATGAACTTTTGAACTGGTGTGGGAGATTTAATATGAATATTCATACCTCTTTTATATTATTGTTTTGTCATGTTACGTTTGCCATATCTTGGCTATGCATTTTACACTTTCCATTATTGTGTTTTGCATTTCATATATTTTTGGGAGTTTTCTATCATGTTTGATTCTTCCGACAGATGTCTGTGGACAGATGTCGGTGGACAGTGTGGACTGTTTCGAATAACATGTGGTAGACTGGTTTTGACATGACTAATTATTGATTTGGGGAGTATGTGTGGGTTTGGATATTTTCAGGCTATTAGCCATAGTGAGACTTCTTTAATCAGAAGTGTTTTGCAGTTCAGAGTTTAGTTATCTAACTCGATATTTCATTTATTATGCATTTTAATCTTTGCTTTGTTTTATTCATTTCTTGTTGGGTTATTTGAATAATAAACCTATTTTTGTAGAAACTATTGCGTTTCTTTAAATAGTCCATTTAATTGATTTGGTGAGAATGAGCGAGATTCGGGTGGGTGAACTTCGGAAAACGATGAGAGAGAGAGAGAGAGGCGATACACAGAGAGAGAGAGAGAGAGGTGATACACGGTGAGAGAGAGAGAGAGAGAGAGAGAGAGAGAGAGAGAAAGAGGAGAAAAATAGATGTAAGTGTTGTCGTGAGCGAACGTTCATACGCCTCCGCTCCATGAATAAAGATCGTTGGAGCACGTTACGTACACTTTCAAAAGAGTGTTAATTCTGTCCTCGTTGCATATATATATATATAGTCACGAAGTGATCAAGTACCTGGTTATTACACAAACATTAAAACCAAAAGTTACCTCATTTCAGCCAGATACCTGAAACCTCATAACAATAATATTACGACTGAACACTCTAAAGATAACAGTGATCCCTTAAAACTTGCTTAACACTTGAAAAATTAATCATGGTTTATCAAGTTATGGGTAAGGTAACAACTGTTAATAAACAAATAAACTAGGAGAAAAAGGGCATCACTCCATCAAACACTATAATTGTTTCCCTGGTTCTAATTCACTTTGATAAAATCAAAGGAGAACGTTACAGACATATCACTTACCTTGTACGCATACACAAATATCTCTAATCACTGGTGGTCAAAATGAAACACTGTGCTTTTAAAACTTTAAACAAACAAATTTATTTCTAAGTTCAAGACTTATAATTAAAGTTCACAATCTCAAAAAGATTTATTATTACTTGACAACAATGTAAGATTTAATTAGTTCTTAAACAAGTTTAATTCACAAAACTTTAATTTATCAAGAAATTAAGTTAACTGAGCAAAATTCAAACTATTAAGATTTATTCAAATTTGAAAAAGAAATCTCAAGAAATGGAAATCAGCACAAGTATTCAATGTTAAAGTATCAACACATAATTTTGGGTAAAATTGTGAAATTATAAACACATGACCACAAAAGAATGATATGAAAAAAAGGACATATTAAAAATTAATATGCAGCAGAAAATATACCAACAGCAATTTCACTAAGACAAAATCTGTTTAAAGATTATATCTATCTATCAAAAAGATTACATCCATTTTTTAAAAGATCATATTCACCTCTTACCAAAACCACAGATTAACTTTTTACCAAAATAACCTCAAGTTTTTACCATGGTAAAAAAAAAGCGAATAACACATTACCTTACTCCTCTCTGCACTCCATTACACAACTCCTTATTCCTCAGTAAATACACTTTACAATGCCTGTACAATGCAAGTATTTTTAACCATTCACAAAACTTATATATATGTTTTGTGGGAGAGTGACCATAACTTTACACCCTTCTATATAAGGATGGGTTGAGAGAGAGAGAGAGATTGCCACCTTATCCTACCAGCTCCCTTTTCTAACTAACTACTTTTGGTTCACCAATGCCTGTTGTGACTCCAAACCTGGGTTGCCAGTTAGTCATTTAAAGAAAGAGGTTACACTAACAGAATCTTAGAATAAACTGAGTTCCTCTCTCTACACCGGAATAAACAGGATGAAGAATTTCTTCTGTTATAGAATAAACAGTCTATTCTTGGATTTATTCTTTGACTCAGAAAGCAATATATGTTTTGCTCCTTATCTGAATGATTGGCAGTCAACTTCCTGCCTCGACACTTGTTTAAACAAACACAGGTCTCTGAACGAGTCTCGGGCTATCATCCTGTCATCCCTTATCAAAGATAACATGAGTGCCCTCTCTTGCATACCCATTTCTTGTGCGGTTAGGCACACAGCTGTGCAAACATGACCACAGGATGATCTTATCTAAACTGGCCACAAAAACAGCTCTCTTTACAGAATCTGAAACTCCATCTCCCACGAAACATAACATATTACAAACACAAAAGGATACACAACATATATAAGCATTGCACAACAATACGCATATTACAAAATCACATCATTACACTTCACGACACATGAAATATCTGAAGGAAAAATCATATCAAAAATACAGACAACACATAAAAAAATACAGAACACATTACTTTTACAGAATGTTCACATATGATAATATATATATACATATATATATACATACATATTATGTATATATATATGTATATACATATGTTATATACATATATACAAACACACACATACACACTCACAGATACAGTATATATATATATATATATATATATATATATATATATATATATATATATATATATATATATATATATATATATATATATATGTATGTATATATATATATATATATATATATATATATATATATATATATATATATATATACACACACACTGATATACCAAGAGTCAGCCAGTCTTTAAATAGTGTCTGACGGAGTTATATCCAGATTTCCTGTCACTTTATAAACAATAAGTTGTATGGATATTTGCTTTAATAATGTCAGTCACCTTTCTTGATAAAATGATAAAGCAGGAGTTCAAACTATTTATAAAAAGTACGTGTATATCCATAAAGGATAATGTATTTAATTTATGCTATCTTCGTACCTTTTAGCATGCTTTCACCAGGTGTTGTACAAGCTTGCTTGTGTTGTTTGAGAATATTGAGCGCCTCCTGTTTCTCATCGTTTAACACCTTAACGAACGTGCAGTGAATGCATTGTTTCATGGCAAAAGCCTAAGAGTCCAGAAATGTCTTAACATCATTGAATTTTTTTTTTGTCTTGAAAGATTAATAATAATAATAATAATAATAATAATAATAATAATAATAATAATAATAATAATACTTATTATTTTTTTCTATCTCTATTCGACTGGCTGGTATTTACAGTGTGGGGTTCCGGGTTGCATCCTGCCTCCTTAGGTGTCCATCACTTTTCTCAATATGTGCGCTGTTTCAAATAGCACACTCTTCTGCATGAGTCCTGGAGCTACTTCGGCATCTATTTTTTCTAGGTTCCTTTTCAGGGATCTTGGGATCGTGCCTAGTGTTTCTGTGATTATGGGTACAATTTCCACTGGCATATCCCATATCCTTATTTCGATTTTCAGGTCTTGATACTTATCAATTTTACTCTTTCTTTCTCATCTACTCTGGTGTCCCATGGTATTGCGACATCAATGAGTGATACTTTCTTCTTGATTTTGTCAATAACCGTCAGGTCTGGTCTATTGGCACGTATCACCGTATCTGTTCTGATATCATAGTCCCAGAGGATCTTTGCCTGATTGTTTTCTATCACTCCCTCAGGTTGCTGTTCGTACCACTTATTACTGCAAGCTAGCTGGTGTTTCTTGCACAGGCTCCAGTGGAGGGCTTTTACTTCTGAAACATAATTATTATTATTATTATTATTATTATTATTATTATTATTATTATTATTATTATGCTGCTGTTGCTGCTGCTGACTATGATGATGAGCTGAAAACTGGGTAAAATGTTTTCTACGTTGTTCATTACAATCTTATCTAAATTTCCATAATAAAGCGCACTTATTTCACCATTGCCAAGACTGAAGACTTTTCGATGATGAATACAACTTTATTATTCTCAAGGATTCATGGAATTTCTCTTCTGAATGCTAAGAGTAATATGCAAAGTATTCGACAACTTTGATTTAGTACTGATTGTTCCTGTTTTGAAATTGTCAATAGATCGTTTATTTTAGACTTGTATTCATGTTTTTTTTCTGGATATTACATGATTTTTAGTTTTCTGTAAAAGAAAACTATTGAGATGGGTTTGTCTGTTCGACCGCACTTTTTCTGTCCGCCCTCAGATCTTAGAAGCTACTGAGGCTAGAAGGCTGCAAATTGGTATGTTGATCATCCACCTTCCAATCATCAAAATACCAAATTGCAGCCCTCTAGGCTCAGTAGTTTTTATTTTATTGAAGGTTAAAATTAGCCATAATCGTGCGTCTGGCAACGCTATAGGACATACCACCACCGGGCAGTGGCTGAAATCTTCATGGGCCACTGTACAGAAAACCCAATTGCGCCGAAGAAACTTCGACGCATTTTTTATTGTTTATTTTTATTTTTGGTGTAAACGCTTCGAACCTCCATAAATATTTAGCTTTGCTGAATTTAATACGTATGGTAAAATGGAAATTAAGTCTCGTAGCGTTGGGAAACCACGTCAGTGCTCAGAAGATGTTTCCTTCGCTGCTTATTATGTACGTTCTCGAAGGAGACTGAACCCATATAAAGCGTTTCGTGATTTATTAATTTATTTTCCAATTCAGGTCTCATGAAAGGTTGTAAAAGCAATTGCATTTTCTAAGAAGACCTCACGAGATTTTCCGGAAGTTATAAGTTTGTATGCGCTAAAAGTTCTGGGAGCAAACTACGAATCGGTTGTTTGTTCGCGAACGCTGTTTTGGGAATTGGATACTTCTGAGACACGCTGAATCGAACTTGATTTCCCCAATGTAGCGAAAATCGAAATCGGTACAAACACTGTCATCTGTGTTTATCTTTAGCACGAAATCCGTACCAAACGTCTTTGGAAAACTATTCAGACAATTCCAAGAACATCAGTGAGACGTTCGAATTGAATATAGACGAAGCTAAGTACGATCTCTTCATGGAAATGATAAAATTATAACTTCATAAAATCAATGCGCCATAAAAGCGTACACAGCCATTTATTATAAAATATGAATATATACATGAAACGACGCATACATATCATTGTGTGTGTGTGCGATTATAACATGTCAATTTGTAAAAGTGTCTGCTTGTTATTCTTACATAAAGACCGCCACTAACGTTCGGTTATAACTCCGCAGATATGCCTGTGCAGGCAAAATTGAACGTTAGTGGGTTCAGATTTGCCTGCACAGGCCGACTGTGCAGGCATAGCTGCGCAGTTATAACTGAACGCTAGAGGCAGCCTTAAGTAACAGGCTTATTCATGAGTCGTCATTTTACTGACCTTAAATTCCATTCATACAACACTTCTCAGTGCATGACTCATATCCTAACCCAACAGTGCCGTAGGTGTAGAGAGAAGGAAACTGCAAATGCGCAGGGTGCAATGTGATTTTTCAGGTGTCCTGGAAAAGCAAGCCAAGCTGAGACATTTGTGACAAATCAACACCAAAATGCGTTTCGAGAAGTCTTTTCGCTACTTCTTGCATTTTCATTATTATTCACATTTCTCATCTGAAAATATCTAGTACAAGAGACGTGCATGTGTTCCCACTTCTAGAGAAACGAAAACGGTTTTTATTCCCTGAGGTAATTGGCGTTCACAGATGCAAGATCTTCAAACCAGTAGCAAGATAAGGCGGTTTCTGTACATGAAAAAGCAGACAACCCTATAGTTTCAGCTGTCAACCTGACATTTAAGTTTTCTATCTTTTGATATAACGTATCAAATTTTATCTTTGAAAGAAGATGAATAACCATTTTTTTAATGTTTTAATCTATATTAAAGAGATATACGTTGTTTACAACTTCTGGTGACAGCAGAAAGTATAGCTAAGTAATTCCAAATCTTGAAAGAACTGCCCTCCCGTTTTCTGAGCAGCGAAAGTATATTCACGATCTTAATAATTAAAAACGCATTAAAGTGCAAAACAGGACAATTTCGATGAAAAAGCTACAGTTAGAAAGCAGCATCGAAGATATTCTAAAGGGCTGTTATCTCTGATTCCACTGAGCGCTGCTACAGAAAGTGTTTTTTTTTAACAGTGATACGCTACGATACTTAAGAACACCCGGAGATAAAACAAGAAAGTTAATTTACGGCGGACAAAATCTTTTTGTAGCATATTAGTATTTTTCCGTAACAAAAATTAAACAAACACACGTTCGTACATACATAAGTACATATATAATGTACATACATACATATCCTTCATGTATAAACTTGAGATTGCGCCCAATACAGTCGACCAACTGCCAGGTATATAACTCAACGATTTGGTCAATGCCGAGGCTGCAAGTGCGGAATAATACGGCTTTATTGCTCGTATTCATAACTTTCAGGAATACCGTACTGTAATTTCGTACCGTACCGTAAAGATATAGTACCGTAATTCGATACTTTTCCGTACCTGTAAAGGAAAAGATTTTCATACCTCAGTCTCTAGAAAAAAAATTTTAACAAACACGACAAATACAATAATTGATTATGACCAGTAATTGACACTATTATTGTTACCATTTGCATTGAATTGAACGTCTAGTCGAGAGAATCTGATTCATCACGTTTCAGACTTATTCACATCATGTGTATAATGCAGGGAAGAACCTGTGGGAAAGTTCTTTGTCGTGTTTATGCAAAACGATCTCTGAATTTACCGTGAATTTGCAATTAGCCGCTGCGAACTCCGAAGCAATTTGCGAGTTCTATCCGTAATCTTTTAATTACTTCTCCTGAAGACTGGATTTCTGCTTAAGGAAGTGCTTTGGTAATGAGCAACTATGGTGCTGAAATTTAGAGAAAATGCAGTGTTTTGAAAAATATAGGGTGATTTCAGGTGAATTAAGCAAATGCCAGGATATTCAGGTTACCTGGGGAGACTCTAATTCGAAAAGTGATGTTACTGAAGAAATCAGTTCATTACCGTTACTTCACCCTTCACTTCTCTTATATTTTCATTCCGTGCCTGTCACTAAGTTCCTGTCTGTGTTTCTTCCTTCTTGCCTACTTGAAACTATGGGTATTGTGTTGCTATATACTGTATGTATTCAAGAGATGGTTTTGTGTTGCTATATACAGTATATATTCCAAAGGTGAAAGGATTTGAAACCTTTTGAATGAAATTCCTCACAAGAAAACTGACGGCAACAGAAAAAGGGGTCTCTCTTGATGTGCCCTTGAAATCAACCTGGTTAGCCACCAGTTACAAAGCTGTGAAGATCAGAAAATAATCATAACTCTAACGTTTGATTGCAATAATCGACTTAAACCTTTCGACATATATAGATAGGAACTAACATGAAAGGCAAAGAGGTCGATATGTGAACCTGCTAGTCTTTGATTTTTTCGCATTCATTTCTTCTATTTTTGGTCTCATTCACATTCACATAAATAATTTGGCTTCTCTGTGCATCTGTTAATGTCTCTCAAATCACGTCTTATCATCAGGTCGCTCACCCACTCTGCACCTCTGTGTCCTCTAGTGCGCAGATAATGATAGCCATTCAGCTGCCGGATCTCAGTTTAGCACCTTTAAATACCCTTTACTAGCAAATAAATTTCTTGGGAAAATATGAAAGCGTGGTCAGTATACCATCATTTAAAGGGGAATGACCAATACTGCATAAAAGAGAATGATACAAATTATGGCGGATGAAGTTAAACCTTAGGGAAATTCAAAAGCATTAGTGTTAGCAGTTTAGATTCTTCAACCTAGGTCTTTTCATTGATAGTTTTCAAGTACGTGTGATACTTTACCAAATATTGTTTGTCATTATTGATTGCAAATTTACTGCTGAGAAATATATCCTTCTCTTATCCAGTTGCACAAAAAAATCAATAAACTGAGGAACTCTTTCAAGATCTATAGAGACCATGCTTTGAATATTGTTCCCCTGTTGATCTTCAGCAGCTGATGAGCATCTAAAATTGTTGGGAAAAACTTGAGTACTAGCACATGCCTGGTCCCAGATCTTGAACTTAATCTTTCGCGCTGTTGTTTAAGTAGCTCACTGTGCATGCTGTATAAAATATTGCATAATTCTAATCATCCTTGGCATTCAGATCATCCCAGGTTATACATTCTACAACATACTGTTAGAAATGCAGCTCTTTCTAACAGTCTTGTCTTTTCCTCTCAGAGATTCAATGCAGCATAATTTTTGGGAAGTTTTATTTTTAATGCAAACAAATTATGGAATGACCTTTTCAGTTTTCTGTAAAAGAAAACTATTGAGATAGCTTTTTCTGACCGTCCGCATTTTTTCCCCCTTCAGATCTTAAAAGCTATTGAGGTCAGAGGGCTGCAAATTGGTAAGTTGATCATACACTCTCCAATCATCAAACATACCAAATTGCAACCCTCTAGCCTCAGTAATTTGTATTTTATTTAAGGCTAAAGTTAGTTATGATCGTGCGTCTGGAAACTCTATAGGACATGCCACCACAGGGCCGTGGCTGAAAGTTTCATAGGCCGCGGCTCATACTGCATTATAAGCTGTACAGAAAGCTCGATTGCGCCGAAGAAACTTCGGCGCATTTTTTATTTGTTTATTCTGTAGTTAAATTCATTAGAACTTCAGTGGATCAAATTTGGTGCAAGTGCATTTTTGGTCGATTATTTTCAAGTCTTAGTTCATAGATTATTGTTATTTACCTTATTTGTTTTCATGTGTTATTTATGTTATTAATCATAATTTGATATTTATCATATTTTCTTTGTTACCTCTTCCTGATAGCTTTATTTTCTACTTTTTTGTAATAGACTGCTTTCCTTATTGGGGCCCCTGCTGGTAGCATTGTAGTTTTCCCACTGAAGTTGCACTTTGTCATGTAATAGTGGGTTTCATTTCCAGTGTTTGTTTTGCAAGGCTAGACGGCGGTTGACTTTTCCACATTCTCAGCTGTCGATAGGCTCTTGGGATTAAACTTCAAGTATGTGGCAATTGATATTCTTTATTGCTAGAATATTTGATTAAATATAATTCAGTTATAAAGTTGCGTCATTACTCACGTATAAACGGTTTCATTAACTCCAACCTCATTATAGTGTTACAATTTTATGATTTATGACTTTTTAACGTTTTATCCATTCCAGTTGAAGAATAATATTTACAAACAATTAAATCATTTTAACCTTGAAAAATATTTTTTCTCATCTGCATTTACTTGATTTTTAAGTCTTTATTAGCACACCTTAAAATGTTAAAATTACTTGTATCATTATTGAGTTTTTAAGGCAATCTGTTACATCAGCTCATCTTCAGTCCTTATCAGTGCATTGTTCTCTAAAGTTAGTTACCTTTCTCTCTCTCTCTCTCTCTCTCTCTCTCTCTCTCTCTCTCTCTCTCTCTCTCTCTCTCTCTCTCTCTCTCTCTCTCTCTCAAAGCATCTCAGTTCTCCTAGTCCATGTCACAGTACTCGGTCTCTCTGCTCTTTATGACCTTATTTATCCTCAATATTCTCAAGGGATATTTTGTCCTGGCGACCTGATATTGGCACATTGTAAGAGACAAAAAAAAAAAAACAAGGAAAAAACCCAATAAGGTAAAAACTTCGAAGGGAAAATTTATTGAACGATTACAAAGTCTGCGCTGATTTCCAGTTCAATCAGTCTCACAAAGAAACTATTTATTCGTCAAGTTCCAGTGGATGGTTTCGTGGCAGGAGAAGTTTGACAGGAGAGCCAAAAAGTACACCAGATCATACTATGGTATACTTTTCCCCCCTGTTATATCGTTTACCCCTTAATAATGAGTGAGATATTTTATGAAAATTTTACACACACGTGTATTTGTATGTGTGTGTGTTTCTAAAATGTACTTCCATTTCGGTTTTCATCAAATGTTGAAGAGTGCGGTTGCTGGGCAGAACTCTTCTCCCTTCACCATCCTACAAAGGATCCACCAGACGAGACGACTTTACTTAAACATAGCCTTCCCAAGTAATGGGTCTGAGTTTTTTTCACTTAGGAGTACAATCCATTCCAAAGTTTTTTCCTTATTTTTCTCAGATGATTAGAGGAATCATTTTGGTCTACTGGCATTTATTTAATTGCCGACATATCCTGGCAGTTGCAGTAATTTAGTTTCTATTGCTTAACAAGAACTCATACGTTCAATTGTAAAGATTTCTTGATATATGCCGAATGTTGCTTTACTAATGATAGGATAAGTATGATTTCTAAATGACATTTTACATTATTACATACGCACACCAATATATATATATATATATATATATATATATATATATATATATATATATATATATATATATATATATATATATATATATTTGTTTATGTAATATTAGGGGGGAAGGAGGTGTGGGGGGCAAACATGCCGTATGCTAATACTATGCACGTATTGCTTAGTCTGTCATGGGAAAAGGTCATAAACAGACGCAGGGAAATTTTCTTGTAATACTATTATCCATCCGTCGTAAAGTTCTTCATGTTGTTCACAACACAATACTAGGGTTAGCTTGCCTACTCGAGGTTACGGTTAAACTTTGGAGAGTACCAGCTAAGGCCTGTCATATCTTCGTCGAATTCTCTCGCCGAAAAACATTTATTTGCGGATCTCTCGTATTATATGTAGGGATAAATGCAACTTTATTCATCCACCGATCTGAAGTATTGCAATCTCCAAATATGCTCTCTTGTTTTGCGGGTTCGTTGATGTTTTATGGGAGCGAGTATTACGTCACGTAATATTTGGAGACCGGGCTTTCTGAGCTGCTTTTCATTGCTTCTCTCTCTCTCTCTCTCTCTCTCTCTCTCAAACACTGTTGATGCACATTGGCAATGATACTCTCATCACTGCTACCGACATTCCAATACTGAGGATAATGATGCAACAGCCAGGGAATACGTTAGAATTTCCGAAGCAATTCTGATATTCCACAGCCTTTGCTTACAGATAGTTAGTCTTAGAAGACGGCTCACCAAGGGTTATATGTTTTACCACGCATTTTTGTTTATCATTACAGTATGTAAAATCTCCTGACCCAGATTCACGCGAGAGAATATGCTATGTACAGTTTATATATATATAAATATATATATATATATATATATATATATATATATATATATATATATATATATATATATATATATATATACTTAAAAAATCACAGTAGATGCACGTGACTTCAGTGTATAAGCGAATCCCACAGGAAAAAGTTCAGTAGTACTGCTGAACTTCTGCCTGTCTTTTTCCTGTGGGATTCGCTTATATATATATATATATATATATATATATATATATATATATATATATATATATATATATATATATATATATATATATATGTGTGTGTGTGTGTGTGTGTGTGTGTGTGTGTCTGTGTGTGTGCGTGTTTTGCTAGCTAATTTGGTAAGGATTAGTGAATGTTGTGGAGTCAAAAGTATGAGTTACTGGTATATACTGAAGAATTGCCGGTGAGTTGGCCTCCCTTAATGCTATACACACACACACACACACACACACACACACACACACACACACACACAAAATAGATAGCTCTGGTTAAAAAAAGGACGAATCCAAAGGGAAGTTCAGTGACATCTTGTTCAGGTAGTTGTTCCTGGGTTCCATGTGCAAAGTCAGAGAGAGAGAGAGAGAGAGAGAGAGAGAGAGAGAGAGAGAGAGAGAGAAGCGGACGGAAATGGTTTCACGGGTCAAAAAAAAAAAAAAACCTAGTGTCTAGCGCACAGCAACGTCGATGTGTTCCTCCTTCGTTAAGTTGCTTGCTAACCTTTTCTCTATTTAGATTATATGCCGTATCTCTCTCCCCTTCTTAACACCTCCTCCATCCGCCTGTATTCTTGTAAATAATCCTCCGTTCTGCCTTGTAATTGTACCTTAGATAATCACTATTTTTTCTTCACCAAACTTTCCACTCCAGCATTCCATCAGTCGCTGTTTGTATGCCAGCTTCCCATCTTTGTAAAGCTTTGTAAAGCAATGACAAGATATAAACCACCCCCCTCCTTTGTAAAGCAGTGACAAGATCCCACACCTGTTCTTTTCATTGTTTTGCTCTTCCATCATCTGAGCACTAATACATGAACTAAAAAACTCCTCTCCTCACCATTTTCTTCATCTCAATTGTATTTATGAAGATTTTCCTTTGGTGACCTTATATTTCCAACACTAAGGGCTTTTCCTAAACATTGTTCCTCGTTGGGCGAGCGGGTTGCGTTCTCAGCTACCACTCTGTTGGCCGCGAGTTCGAATCTCCGACCGGCCAATGAAGAATTAGAGGAATTTATTTCTGGTGACAGAAATTCATTTCTCGCTGTAATGTGGTTCGGATTCCACAATAAGCTGTAGGTCCCGTTGCTAGGTAACCAATTGGTTCTTAACCACGTAAAATAAATCTAATCCTTCGGGCCAGTCCTATGAGAGCTGTTAATCAGCTCAGTGGTCTGATTAAACTAAGATATACTTAACTTATTAACTTTTCCTAAACACGTCTCCCGGAGACCCTCTCCACTGTATAAGAAGACCCTTAAAAATATAATACTGAAATGCAGATAAAAATTTTGACAAATTCTCTAGTCTTCAGAAGCTCCAGTTTCCTTCTTCAGATAGAATAAAACAAGAGTAAAGTGATGCAGATGTAACATAATTTCCCAGCTGCCCGTCTTACAGCATTTGTAGTATCTTGAGGAAAAATTCTTCCCATAAAGGGATTTTCTTGAGAGACATGTGACACAGACTCGTGCACATCTTTTCTGATGATAAATCCATTGCAGTCTTTGTGTAGCTTGATAGATGCTTTATAGCAACTGGCCATTAGTATGGAATTAATCAAAACATCAGTGTTTCTTAATATCGTTGCCATAATAAATTAGCCTTCTGTTTTGAAGTCCATGGTGCAACATTCTCGTATATGAAAACATAGCTCTTTTCTACGTTCGGAGGTCTCTTTTTCCAAACTCTCAGTTATTTTTCTGTAAAATAAAACTATTGAGATGGCTATTTGCCTGTCTATCCTCACATTTTCTGTCCGCCATCAGATCTTAAAAACTACTGAGGCTAGAGGGATGCAAATTGGTATGTTGATAATCCACCCTCCAATCATCAAACATACCAAATTGCAACCCTCTAGCCTCAGCAATTTTTATTTCATTTAAAGTTAAAGTTAGCTATGGTCGTGCGTCTGGCACCGCTATAGGTGCCAATAACAAAGGCCACACCTGGGCCATGGCTGAAAGTTTCTTTGGCCGCGGCTAAGAGTTTCATGGGCCGTGGCTGAGAGTTTCATACAGCATTATACACTGTACAGAAAACTCGACTTTGCCAAAGAAACTTCGTCGCCTTTTTTTTACTTGTTTTTCCTACATAAGACAAATTATAACAGTGGTGTATTCGTTACCATTCCCTCGTACATTACCTGAATATAACTCTTCTCTTGTGTCTGATCTCGATAAGAATTCGACCGCTTCTCTCTCTCTCTCTCTCTCTCTCTCTCTCTCTCTCATAATTTTAATAATAATAATAACTGGGATAATGATAATAATAATGATAATTGAACATAACGCAAGAAAATCTTGCAAATTATGCAATATAATGATTTAAACTCTCTCTCTCTCTCTCTCTCTCTCTCTCTCTCTCTCTCTCTCTCTCTCTCTCTCTCTCTCTCTCTCCAATAAAAGTTCCATATCTCATGAGTGAGAGAGTCGGGCGATCCACGTAATAGCTTTTCACAAAAACTTTAAACTTTCCTCTTTAGAGGCCTTTTCAGTGCTGAAAGATTAATTTGTTTCAATTTCAAATACGAAAAGTTCAGAGGTGGAAGGTGGGGGGGGGGGAATCTCTAAAAACAACTTCACAAACAGAAAATCCTTCCGAGAATGTAGACCATATAACCGTTTTTGCTAACGAGATTTTGGATCTACTCGTGAGCAAAATATTAGTTTCTGGCTTATTTTGTACATTATCTCTCATCTAAATATTTAGAGCCGCACGTTTTGACCATCTAAAGTTCATTCACTTGATCCCAGACAAATAAGAATGAAAACGAACCTGGTTGTTAAGAAATTATATGAATGAACTTGATAAGTGAGGCAGTCTACCTCACTTTAATAAAACTTATTTATGCTGTAACATTTTAAGTGTTTCATTTGTCATATGCTAACCGATACAAGAACCTTTAACACTAGTAAAAGGGGAAAAAACATAAAATATCAAGTTCGTCTACCTAAACTTTCGTGCAAACACACACACACACACACACACACACACACACACACACAGGCAATTGACTTCAATGTCTGTGTCAGTCATTGCATAATCTACCTCAATCATTCCAGAAACAATACCTTTAGAAAATACGATCCAATTGGTCTCTGGTTGCGAGATTTGACCTGAAATAATAGAATAGCTAATTGACAGTGTTGACGAATGATGGGTGACTCTGGAATGACAGGTTAGATGATAAACGATCGTTTCTCCACATCTCACATTTCTCTTCTCGTACTTTACTTCATTATTATCATTTTTGACGATTATATATTTGGTAAACTTCATATATGATTAATCTGTGTTGAAATGACACCCTGGTCAGCAGAAGGTAATCAGAACGACATTTGCTATTTAGCTATCCATTTGAACGAGTTGGTGTCAATAGAGATCAGAGATTATTTTCTTAAATGGAATAAAATAAAGGAATTGTTGTCATCATGTCTTTGTATAATTATTCCTAACATAAACATCTAATGTTGAAAAAACTTAGTTTGCTATACATCAGAAAATGATGGAATGCAGAAAGAGGAACCGTTCATTAACGAAAAAAAATCATAGTGACGATTTTTTTGGAATGCAGACAACATTCTTAATCATCACTATTAATATTCTTAAACTACAATTTCCGGAGAACAAAGTGAGTTTCAATATGTTCAAATCCCTTCCACAAAAAAATTGTGAGGAACAGGAATACTTATTTGCCGTAAAGCAGAACTACAAATACCATAAATCTAATTTTGGGTATGGTTACAAAATGCAAAAATATCATGCTTGGATAGTGCAACCCCTGTAAAGAAAAAATTTGTTCCGCCTGTAACATCACTGTAGCTGGTTAGGAAAATATGTATATGATTATATAACATCGGTATGAGAGGTTAATTTCTGATAAAGATTATTCTTAGCAAACATACAAATCATTAAACTTATCGGGAGAAGGAAAAAGGATTTATAGATTTATTCACCAGAACTATGCAGTGCTAACCGACGGCAAAAGTCAGAATTGACATTCATAACCTTCAAGTACAATTGCTGCATATTTGAATTCATATTCTCTTGTTTTAATTGCTTTATGATTACGTTGTTTTAAGCAATTCATAAAAATTTTAGATACATTTATTTCTATATACAGAAGTTATTACCTACGACAGGGATAAATATTTATAAAGCAAAACTGAACGAGCATGGCATTTAATTCTAATAATAATGAATGAATTTCTTCGGACCTCCAATGTGTAAGATTTTTTTTTCCTGATGAACTCGTATGCATAAGTTTGTTATTTTAATAATTAAGTGATTAGTGTGGAGCCAGAAATATTGCGGAAAATATTTTCAGGTCTCAAGGTAGTGAGACCACTGGCTCGTTTAATTATTTTGTAGTTTTATTTAGCATATATTACACTACGCGTTGAACGTTGTCTGTTTTTTATGTTAACTTCTGTTTTTCTTTGATATATCGTTTCCTAAATCCAACAGTATTTAAAAATTCTTACAATTAAACTTTCAAGTTCTAATGTTTTTCTTGATGGTTTTTCTGCAATTGGATGCCGTTGTCTCTTCAGCGACTTCTTGTCGTTAGGATGAACCGGGAAAACGGAGTCATTATTTGGGGGCAGCGGCGTAGAAGAATAACAGGACCGTATACTGTAGACCTTCCTTCTTCGCGCTAGTGATTTATACTAACATAGAACGTTTCACGAAAATGGATTTTTTAGTACTTTTTTAAAGACTGTAATTGGCTCTTGACGTAATAGGTTTTGTTTATTCCCTGGTGTCTGTGAAATGATATTTCATACGTTTCATAATATACTGTTTGATTAAATGAATGTAAATGGCCTCAGGAATGTACAAAATGGGTCAGTCCGGTTATTGTTTGGTCTACGACAGATATTTCACCAGTATGATCTATTACCTTCAGCCATTATTCATGAAAAGGTTATAAGTACAGGATCTATCTCGTAGAGCAAGATGAAGTCTACTGCATGATATAACAGTGGCTAAGAAAAAAGCTAGAAGTAAACCCTCTGAATTTTGTGTTACCCATGACTGGGAGAAAAGTTTCACAGCAGTTAGTTCTGGCTTAGCGGTAGAAACCAGGATTAAAAAAATTATATATATCAAACGCCGAAGTTTCTTTGGCGCAATCTAGTTTTCTGTACAGCGTGTAGTGATGTATGAGGCGCGGCCCATGAAACTTTCAGCCACGGCCCGATCGTGGCTTGTCCTATAGCGTTGCCAGATGCACGATCATGGCTAACTTTCACCTTAAATCAAATAAAAAAAATACTGAGGCTAGAGGGCTGCAATTTGGTATGTTTGATGATTGGAGGATGGATGATCAACATACCAATTTGCAGCCCTCTAATCTTAGTAGTTTTTAAGATCTGTGGGTGGACAGAAAAAGTGCGGACGGATAGACGAAGCCATCTCAATAGTTTTCTTTTACAGAAAACCGAAAAGGAATGAATATGAGAGAATATTAACTGCCACTTAAAATATGTTAGAGCTAAAAAGATTTCGCGATCCGGTTCTTTAATATTGATTTGACCTACGAGTTATGAGTGATCTTCCAGTCGAACGGAATACTAGTTTGCTTGTAGATGTAGATCGGAACAGTTGAGATTAAAAGATCAGAATGTTTCCGGGTTTACAGCTATGTACAAGGGTCATCACATTCTGGAATATGTGGAATTCCAGGGAAGGTTGGGAGGATTAGGGGAGGATGGGTAGATGGGGGAAGTTGGGAAAATGGTGAAAGTAACCAAGACGAGGTGGGTGTATGTTCAATCTGCACCCCTTTGCCAGCTGCTCTTTATGTAAGAGCAGCTGTTAGTCTTGGTGCCAGCCCTCTCATCCTCACAATCATGTCCAACCATTTACGATACTTCATGTACCATTCGTGGTGGCACTCGGTGTAATTTTGACACCTTGTGTTCGTTCCTCCCCATATTTGCATTTTCCAGGTACACTTTGGTGTCTCGACTACTTCTGCATATGACACAAACCATTGGCATCACGCACCGTATTCGTTGATATCTGGAGAAGCAGTCATGATATTGTCTTTTTAAAAGGTACGGCATTAAAAAGAATAGAGAAAATAATGCAAGCACATAATAAAATATATTTATACTCTCGTGATATTATGCATCATGTTAATTAGTGCGATGAAATATAGTTTTCCTTTAATTAAACTCGAAAAGCCTTTTGTGGACCTTTATATCCCTAGTGCTTACGTACTAAGAACTCTCTGGAGATAGCCACCGAATAACCAAACGATTCATTACATGCTAAGAAAAAGAAATGCTGGTGCAAACCTCCGTAGTGGGTTCTGCAGTACTTTGAATGAAATATTAGCCGCTCAGTAAGTTATCAGCAGACGAGGCAATACAAACGTTTTTCAGTCTTATAAATGAACCATCCAGCGCAAAGATGAATCAGTCCCTAAATGCTGAGGAATTTTTTTTAGTAAAACGATCCCCTATTTAGGCATTAATGAGGGTCTGATATAGCCTATTTATTTTTCTTAGGTAACAATCCAAGTATTTGTTTAAAAAAAATAAGGAGGTAGAGAAAGTTTGTTGTTGTTGTTGCTGTTGTTGTTTAAGATTAAGCCAGCCTTGTGCTGGCACGGGGTCTTGCTCCTGGAGCAGCCTGTAACTGGCTGAGAAAGCTTACATGTATGGAAAGGAAGGTGAGGAAAGGAAATGGGCAATTACATTAAGAAATAGTAAAGCATAGTAATTTCTTGTGAAATAAAGAAACTATTTCAGTATCTCTATTTCAATATTTTTTCATTAAGGCTGACCATAAAAGAAGCATCATTGTCTCAGACGTTAGATATAATACAATTCAAAGCACCATTTTATTGTAAAATGAATTTTTTTTTTTTTTTTTTTTTTTTAGCGGATAGGTAAGATGGGTGAAAGAAGGGTGAGGGCAGTTAGCTAGCTAACCATGGTAGGGAATAGTTTAGAAAGTGAAATATTAGTAAGAGTAATGTCAAGTGTGGTTTATCCACAATTTTATTTAGGTAAGGGTACAATTTTTCTAATATTAACACAATACAATAATAATTTTACATTATAACAACATAGTAAATTGTACATATTGCATATTTTGAATTTTATTTCTTATTAGTATAATCATATTTAAAACATAAAATAAAATAAAAAAATTAGTTCCAATTTCCTCATTTTAACCTTGATGTTAATTATCATAATGATTTTGCATGATACCTACTTAGTAAATTTTAAATATTACTTTTTCACAAGGCTTTTCTTAATAATATAATGGTTGAGGTTCATCACGATGAAGATATGAAGATACTCTTCTCCACCATCTGTGGTCTATGTTGTTTGGGTGGTTTCTCTCTTCTGCTACGGATTCTTCTGTTAATTCACTGTTGTACTGATCTAGTTTGCTCCATATGTTGGTTGCCAGTCTGTATAATCTTTGATTAATTGGTTCTACTTTGTATTTTTTGTGTATTTGTTCTATATTCAGACCGTCATCTTCTTGATTGTTTCTCACTGCGGACCTTAGTATCTTATTTTGGAATTTTTGTAATGCACTTATATTGGAAGTCGATGCTAAACACGTGGGTATTGGTGGATATTCCATTATTGGTCTGATTAGGCTTTTGTAGAAATGGATTTTGATATTTGTGTTCATATTCCTAAATCGTTTTAGCTTTGTATTTTGTGTTCTTGCTATTCTTAGCCTTTCTCTCACGTGTCTTGATATTCCTCTTTGTCCGAATTGCATTCCTAGTATTCTTGTGCTTTTACTAAAATTCATCGGTTGTTGGTCTAACATTATTTGTGCAGGTTTGTAAGCAGACACTGATACTAGTTGGAATTTACATTTATTTGTCTTTATCTTCCACTTCTTTTCAAACTGATTTATTCTTTCAATTTGGTTCATTGTTTTTTGTGCTACTTGTCTTTTCAAAGTTGGATCCCTTCTTCGAGTGCGTTTTTCTGGGTGTATAATTATTTGAGTTATATCATCTGCAAAGCAGACATCAGTACAGTACTCTGGTGGTGAAGTCATATCTGATGTATATAATATGAATAGTGTTGGACTGAGTACAGATCCTTGTGGGACTCCACTTAGTAACGGGAATGGATTCCCTATGTAATTTTGTGACTTGATTGCTGCTGTTCGATCTTTGATGAAGTTGCATAGTATTTTCTCAAAAATGTCTGGAAGGTTGAGATGTAATATTTTGTATTGAAGTCCTTGTATCCATACTTTGTCAAATGCCTTTGTTATATCTCTACATACTAGGTTACATAGGTACCTTCTTCTTTGTGATAGTGCAATACTCTCATATATTGTTGCTATTGCAATCTGGGTCCCTCTTCCTTTTCTAAATCCATATTGATTATTATTGTGTAGCTGATTACCTTCTAGGAACAACACTAATCTGTTGTTAATTATTTTTTCAAATATTTTGCCAGGTACTTCTAGTAATGATATTGGTCTATAATTCTCTACCTGACTAGTATCTTTTCCTGGTTTAGGTATCAAAATCATTATTGCATTCTTGAATATAATTGGAAAATATCCCATTGAGAGGGCCCAGTTGTATATTTCTCTTAATTTTTCGAGTGCAATGTCTGGTAAATTTTGAATTATGACCTTGTTAATTCCACTCTTTCCTGGTGCTTTGTGTTTAAAATTTTTAATTATTATTTTGATTTCCCATAACTCTATTTTCCTTGTTAATGGGCAGTCTTCATTGAGTCTGCTAATATCAGCTGCATGATGCGGATTTGCTCTGTTTCTATGTTGTTCAATGAATTCATTGACTATTGTCTCATGTTGGTTGTCGAAATTTTGGTTATCCTCCTGCGTTATCTGGAATATTTCCTGCCAGTAGGCCTTGTGCAGTACTTCCTTCTCTTTGTCATCATATATTTTCTCATTCCCATGCTTTATGTATGGCGAAGTATTAGTTTTGCTTCCCATCAGTCTTGCAACGGAGTTCCAAAATTGTTTTGGGTTATTGTACTGTATTTCTGTGTTTTTTATTAGGTCTTCCCAATTTTGATGATATAATCTTGAGTTTTCTTGTACTAACTGTTCTTGTAATGACACATATCTTCTCATTAATATGTTGTTCCACCCTGTTATAAGTACTGTGTTTTGGATGTTGTTGTAGTGCCATTGTATCAATTTCAACTTATCACTACTAATAGGATGTGGAAGTGTGGTGTATTTAGTTATGGGTATATGATTTTTTTTTGCTTCCTCTATATTTTTGTACCATTCTTCAAGCTCGCCATCTACTATTTCTTTTGTTTTTCTATTTCATTTGAATTTATTGTTAGTTGTCTACTTATTCTTTCTTCTATTTCATTTTTTAAGCTTTCCCAACTTGCTCTTTTTATATTTGGTATTTCTAAGGATGGAATCATTATTGGATTGGTTGACAGTGTAATTACCATTGGTATATGATCGGAAGAGGTTGCTGGTCCTCTTGTAACGGCAATATTGAGGTGAATTTTATTATTTCCCAATATTATATCTGGCTTTCCTTTTCTGTTATTTGCTACAAAGGTATCGAAATCAGGTCCTAAGTGTATGATATATTTTTTATTTATTAATCTGACTATTTCTTGTCCTGTGTAATTAGATTGCCTATATCCAAATATTTGGTGTCTGGCATTTAGATCGGCAATGAGGTAGGTTGGTTCTCTCCTGTTCATTAACTTCATGACATCCGGAAGTGGGAAATAATGTCTTCTTGGCGGCTTATAAGCTGTGGCGATCACTATTGGTCCTTTGTTAGTTTGAATTTGGACTGCTAAAAAGTCGTCTTGGAAATCGTCTATTATCTTATGTCTAATATTACTCTTGATTGCTATTGCAATTCCTGCAAAGGGTTCATCAGCAAAGTTTTGCGTATATGTATTATATCCAAACATTTTCAGAGTTTCATTTCGTTTCATACCATGTTCATTGATTAATATTATGTCAGGGTCTTCTTCTCTATATATATTGTATAATTCAAATTTCTTTGTTTTCCAGGATTTGACGTTGTGCTGAATTATTTTAATTCTTCGTAGAGTTGGGTCCATTCGAGTTACAGCGGTCTAGTAATTTTGTTCTTTTTCTCTCACTTTTCCGTTTTCTGGTGTTATTGGCTACTGGCGTAGTACTTTTTGATGCTGAAGTTGATCCCTGTGGATTTTGTAAGATGGGAGAGTTGGAGAAACCTGAGAAGCTTGGTAGTGAGGCTTGTATTTCTTCTGTTAATTGATGCTGCGTTTCTTGCAAATTACTTATGCGTCCTGAGGGATGGATTGGTGAGTTCGAGTCCGAACTGGGCTCAATTCCGAGTGTAAAGTCTTCTTCTGATGAGTCGTCTTCTGAGCTCTCTGCTGTGTTTTCTTCATATTGTGTGCAGTCTTGCATATCTTGTTGTATATCCTGAGTTGCTTGTAAATCTTCTGCTTTGCTTGTATGGTTTTCTTGTCTTTTATTCCTTTCCATGGTGCTTGCTATCATGTTTATTGTTTCTTTAGAGAAGTGTATTGTAGGTAAATTGTTATCTGCTAATATGCTGTTTATTACTGAGGGGTAGAATCCTTCTTGGCGCAGCCCCAGTTTTATTGCTAAATTTGTTATTATCTTGATTCTTGTCTCTTCTTGTATTCTACTTATATTATTTTGGATGTTATTTGCATTAGCCTGGCAATTTCCTGTATTAGTGGCTGTCACTTTGGCGTAACTTGTACGGTTGCTTGTAGTGGCTGTTGCATTTCTGTTTGCTTTGATCTCTTGAATTTTTCTTTTTATTAGGGCCTTTCTCACTGGGCATTTCGCTGCTAAAGTTCTATGTTGTTGATTGCAGTTAACACATTTTTTCGTATTTTCTTTACATTCTCTGTATGTATGATCATGTGATGAACATTCAGAGCATATTTTATAGTTATTATCTTTAGGGCATTCCTTAAGCAGATGCTCATAAGAGTAGCATCTGTAGCAAAATGACAAATTTACAAATATATCCTCTTCAATGTGTTCACTTGGAATGTATTGGTAGGCTACAAATAATCCTCTTTCTATGGCTCTCTTTGCCATCTTCGGTGTTTCAAACTTTATTTTCATGGTGTGGGAATTGTTTTGGATTTTTATCACCTCATCCACTGCAGCCCATTCGTTTTTCCTCTCGATACTGTCTTTAAGGTCGTCTTCTCCGTATTCTACCGTTGTAGCGTCTAGGTATTTTGCTACTATAGTTTTCATGGAATTATATTCTGGGGGGTCTATTACCTCAAACTTTTCATTTGCAAAAACTGTCCTGTTCTCTGAATTAAGAATCTTTTCTGAGTCATCTTCGTGAACATTGACAAGAAATGCTGTGTTGGCGTGGATTACTCTTTGGACTCTAGCCTGGATGGCGCCTATACACTGCCATAACTTGAGCCGTCTACTTGGCTCGTCATGCGGTTTAGGATTATTGTCGTGTATCTTAATCTTCATTTTGAATCATGTTATTTACTACTTTCTTGAAGTTTTGCCACAAAGAAGGGTGACACATAAGCCTAGCTATGCTGGCACTGAAATAAGAGGCCAGAACGATGCCGAAGACCTAGAATCGAGGAAAGATTTTGAAAAACCTCACGGGCTACTTTCCTCGGATACTAGGCAGTCATGAGAACACGTCTTACCCCTGCGGTTGCCGGAGGCAGACTGAAAATGAATTTGCATAATTGTAAAAGGTCTCAGTGGCATGATTATCGCTTATTACAATAGTTGACACGAACAATAACCGAAAATTGCAATCAAAGGCAGTTTGAAAAAAATATACTGCCAAACAGTATTTATTGCCAAGCATAAGTTTAGTCTTCTCCTACAGCCACACACAAGATGATACAAATGGGAACAAGATGATACAAATGGGAAGATCATTGATTCATGGGAAGTTTACTGGCGTCACAAATAACTACTTCCATCGGTAACGCTATAATAAAAGAGGGACGTATTAACCCCCACAAATAGGCCATAATTTCCTCCATGGTAAAGAATGGAATTCAGTCTGAAAAAAAGTAGCTTCCAAACGGATCTTCAGACGATTGTAAGCTGGAGTATGAACATACTTGCTAACTAGAAAATACATCGACAATCGAGCTTTCCAGGTAGACATTTGCAAGCTGCCAGAAATTTCCATAATTGTAGGATTCCACTGTCAGCCGTTAGCCAAATGAAGCAGACGCTTTCATGTTAATTCTCATGCCCATTAAAGTAAAATAGCTTTTTATTCATTTATTCGTTGAAAATATTTTGTTTTTAGCTGAGATAGGTCTTCTGGAAGGAAAACAGGTGCCTTCTGTGAAGTACTTGCACTATTTAAAATTTCAAAAATTTTAAGTATAGTAATATTCACAGAGATTCTATCAAAAGTCAAAATAGTTATTCTGTTCGCCACTAACTTGAACTACAGCAACGGCACATTTTTCACTTCTAGATGCCAGCATATCACTTGACTAATTTTTTATTGACTTAATCTTCGACCAAAGATCTATGTAGCGGAATGTTATAAAGCAAACAACACCGCCTTGACCTAAGAAAGTCGAAGAAAGGGAGGCCAACGGCCATTGTTAATCTTGTTTCAACATCCGCCCACCTCTAGGCGATATTGGGTCAGGCGGCCATATTAACTCCAACGTCTCGTTCGTGTGTTGTTTTGGAAAAGAGAGACGGAGAAATAATATAAATGTCTGGGGATTCCAGGAAATGAGGTGACGGATGAGAATTTTCATGTTGTTCTATATATGGTTATAATTAAGAGAGATTTTATAAACAATCTGTTGCTACCTAATGTATAACAGGGCAGCTAAACATAATTCTGGCTCCTGTTACGGCTGACATTAAAAATTTCATATTCATATTTGTTATAAAAAAAAACTTAAATATATTACAAAAATAATATGTAAATCAGATTTTATAGGAAATATAAGGTAAATTATATTTTTTTTTATAATCTACAGCAAACCTTATGAAACTTGCCAAGAAATTATACTCGGACCAAGAGTATAATTCAAAGTAATCTGATCTGCAGACTTTCTGTTCGTTTTGTGTAGTATCAAATGGACCCCCGCCGCATTTGCTGTATGCTCCTTGAATATTATTCTAATATTATCATATTCGAATAAGATTTAAGATGAGTACCCTGCGGACGTTTTGTTTTACTAACCATCCACTACTATAATACAATATGAACAGTTTAAACAATTTGTTACAACTTCTTAGGAATTTACAAAGTTTTTTTCTATATGTGGAAACACTCCTTACGTTAAAAAGGAGTAGCGTTCAGCTAAAACTGGAATTCATTTCCTCACACCCGTTCCTTGCATATAGGTAGGCATTTTTCTGCTCCAGTGGCAGTTCCAGTAACACATACTGTATATCGGCTGTCTTTGATGAACATATAGGCTTTTTTGCGTCATAACGACGGTACCAAACAGTAGGTTGACAGACATTTGACGAACTGACTTTTCTTAGATAGATCTTTGCCGAAAATATCGTTTACTTAAAGGAGAGTTAACTTAAAACATTAACAATGAAAACTGATTTTATGATTCCACTTTCAGACAAGTGCATGATTTGTATGTTGACTGAACGTATAGCATCTAAATAATTTCATATTATGACTGAGACGTGGCCGTCAAGACAATTGTCTCCTAAATATTAATTCTATTCAGCTCTTTTACAAGGTGTTTCCAGATGGCCAATTATAAATTATAATGATTAAAACCCCCTTTAAAGAAACATTGCTGGTACATTCACAAAGGTATTTTGTAGAAACACAAGTAATCATCAGAAACCAGATAACATCATAATAATGAAATTTCGAGTTTTGCCGTTGAACAGAGCTGACAAAAGATACGAAGGTCAAAGAATATAAAGGACCGTGATTCGTCATGAACCACTGGCGACGACTGAGATCGGCTCCCCCCTTTTCCATTCTCTCTCTCTCTCTCTCTCTCTCTCTCTCTCTCTCTCTCTCTCTCTCTCTCTCTCTCATATACTTCCATTTCCTTCCCAAGATATTTCTTGTTTACCCCTGTTATTCAATCACCGTCAAAGTCACTCGTTTGTTTATTTTTCCCCACATCCGTTAGATCACTTCACTGTCCCATTCACAAGATCTGAAGGTATCAAACTCATTCTTCACTTCACTCAGCCCTTCGTCACATTAACTATAATGGTCAGGTCGCCAAAGGTTCATTGCTCCAGGATATTTACACCGCGAGGATCTCCCTTTGAGCAAACAAATAACAGGTCCCCTCACGCCTGACCAAATCGCTACCGGGCCAGGGTGGGATTGGGAATGATTTCCCGCAGTTCTTTGTGGGATGCTCCCCGTGTTCACGTTTCTTTTAAACGCCTCATTTTCATTCGGAAATTATATATAGATTTTGCATCTATTTCTAGGTCGCTACTCTCATTTATATATGTAATGAAGTCTTTTCTTTTTTATTGTTTTATTCGTTACTCATGTAAAGAAGTTTATTATTGTTATCTTTGTAATGTTTGTTATAGTAACATTCTGTTGCTTCTTATTTGAATTAGTTTTATATTTCCTTTATAGTTGTTTTATCATTTCTGGCTTTGTTTGCTGTTAGTTGTTAGAGTTCCAGAAGGCTTAGGAAGACACAGTGCAGCTTTCTTACTTCATTAACACACTAGTAAACTTATACAGTATATATACAAGTCAGTAGTATGACTACTAATTGAAGTATGAGCCTTTCTTCTTAACCCACAACTGGTGAGTCTCTCAGCCTCACTCTGCTAAGGCTCTCGGATCTTCTCTCTCCCTTCAAGCTTGCCTTCTTGAAGGTTCTTCAAAGGAAATGTCCATCCCACCAGTAGGCAGACAATTGCTTCTGTTCCGCCTTGTAGTTGTCCTTAGTGGTTGGAGATTATCTAACGACGTCCCTTGGGTGTGATTAATTGACTTAATCCCCTCCTTTGTGGGTGGGACTAATGACATCACTGGAAGCCTTCAGGTTCAGGCGAAAGTTGAAAGGTCAGGACACAGGTGGGATGGGTAGGCAGTTTTTAATGTTTGCGCTTAGATTACTCTCACACCAATGTTTTGGCTACATACTCACAACACTTCCTGATCGTTATTCTCTCTCTCTCTCTCTCTCTCTCTCTCTCTCTCTCTCTCTCTCTCTCTCTCTCATTTGTCTATTAATGGTTCTCTCATTTCTT